>CM071926.1:56554730-56984548 GCA_016081115.2 Rehmannia glutinosa | reverse complement strand
GCAGCCAACGTGGCACATTACTGAGTGAGATGGCCTGAGAAATGGCGCCATTCATTGAGAACATGAATCCAGCCCGTGCTGTTGGAGCGCACCACCTTCATGGAAATAGGAGATTTTCTCCTTGCCGGAGTTGACAACATGGTTGCTCGAAGTTGGAGGGGGAGGGTTTTAGCGAAATTCCAGGGTGGTCGTAGAAGGTAGACGGGGGTGGAAATAGGAGATTTCTCCTTGGCAACATGGTGACTTGGAATTCTGGATGACATGCGGCGATAGTGTTGTCGCGACGTGCGCTAAGTTCCTTGGGGAGAAGTCAAGGGCTGTGCGCATGCATGATGAGATGTGTAGTTGGAAGTTAAACCGTAAAAAGATTGATGAAGCCATGAAATAAGATGGTCGGCAAACTACCGGCGATGGTAGAACGGTGCGATCGAAAGGAAGGAAGAGAGAGAGAGCATTAGGGTTTTCCAAAGACCAAAATCATCAAAATCATAATAAAAACATTTATCTTACAAAACCCACCCTTTTAGGAAAAACCCTTGGAAGGAAAAAAAGAGTACCCCCCATGAAAAATACATAAATAAGGGCATGCAAACTGGCGTTCCCACACGACCGGGTCGTGCGTGAGTGCGAAGAGATGAAATCCGAGGATGCACGGTCGTGCCACTCAGTGACGGACCATGCCTAATGCCAAAGCTCTCCCAAACAACTAACGAATCCTCGAGCAACCCGATTCCCAACAAAGACGCATTATCTAACAAATCAGAATGGATTGACCAACATAGTCTTCCGTGAGAAAAGGAACAATATCCGCAGAGGACTCCCCCACCAAGTCGCCGAGTCGGCTTGCTCGTAATGTCTGCCACTCTATTACCTTCACGATAGATATGCGAAACCACCGATTCATCTCTGAAAGCAAATGAAGAGTATACCGCCATTTGCTAAGATGACGCCTGAGGATATCAACGGATCTATTGTGGAAGCAAGTCCACAACATAAACAAAATCGATCGAGCGTAAGTTGGGTCCATCCCTTAGCATGTGCATAATGAATGGCCCACATTGCCGCCACCAACTCACCTCAAAAGCATACCTAGCGCCACATCGTTCCACAAAGCACCCCAAAAGAAGCTCGCACTCCGGAAGACCCTTGAAGCCGTAAGACTTCCCTGCGCCTGAGCACTACCATCTCGTATTAACCTTGATCCATCCCAGGAGGGGTTTTTGCCAACTAACCCGCACAATCCTGAGCTTGTCTTGAGCGCCTGTGCACGCGAAGCCATCTTAGGATAAGAAGGTCGATTTGGTCATTGTTCATACAACCTTGATCATGCGAAGATGTTTCAAATAATAAGCACCAAAGATGAGTAATGGCCGCTTCCACCGTCCAACATTTACCGTTAAAAGCCAATTCATTCTCGATATGCCAAATAAGCCGATGCGGACAATGATACCACACGCCATAAAAAGCAACCGATCTTTCACCGAAATGGAGATTCATTAGCGCACCAGAATTCATTAAAGCTATTGACCATAAAGAAGTGAACGCAAATGAATCGAAAATCCATCTCCAAAGGGCCCCTACAAAGACACAAGAGACAAAGAGGTGATCAATAGATTCATAATAGATAATTTTAACAAAGACCACGATCGAGGGGCCAAAGTGAAACTCCCCTAGGATGCAATAAGTCCAAGACCGCCAAACGGTTTGTGGATGGCTCCGCCACGCCACAATCAAAATGGCGTTCAATATGAGGAGACCAAATCCAAGAACCCCATTGGACCACCGGAGAATGAGATTGAATATAAGAATATGCACTTAGAAGAAATATTCCCATTCTCGAAGTGCATCCGGACTTACGGCCGTCCTCGAGGATGGAGCAATGGGGGACGCAAACAATATCCTGGACAAAATCCAAATAAGCCTCAACAAACGAGAAGGTGAAGTGCTAGAACTCCTCGTAGAAGCACTCAAAAATACGTTGCGAAATAAATATCGCGATCACTCATGGGGATACACTTTCTATCGCAATGCAAGAACTCCAACCAATTGTCAATCCAAAATAATACTTTCAATTAAACCTGGATCCATCTAGATTCAGCTAAACAATATTCAATGTGAGGCCTAAGCCCAACCCCCGATGAAGGAAGGAACGATCTCTAAGACCTCTACAATTTGTTAGATAACGCTTCTTAGAATGCGAAAACCACCGAATCCGTCATAACCTTCCAAACCGGTTTCATCAGGAAAGCATTATTAGCCACCGCAATCGAACGAACACCCAATTCCCCCTTCAGCCCGAGCCATACAACATCGAACCCAATTCACCACCACCGAACCTTTGGAGTTTACATCACTGAAATTAAATAAAATTACGCATGGTCGTCTCCATTTTCTTAAGCAAGGATCTCGACCACTTGTAAAACCATCATCGTATGCACAAAGGAGCTAGTGATCACAGACTAACTAAGCAAACCCTACCAAGAATGGATAACTTCCAACGCCGAAATTTCAGAGAACCTTTGTCAAAAACATGTTGCAAGACCGCGGTCTTTGGAGCACCTTTAAAGATTTGGGCTCCTAAATAAACCGTAGGAAGGCACCTAGTTGTATACCCATAATAGACTGAATACGCCCTCGCACATGGTGAGAAACCCGAAAGTGCCAAAGTAAATTTGTGATTTATGAGGATTGGAAGGCCTGACCAAACCATATCGATATATCGTGAGGATTCAAGAAGGTGCGGGCATTAGATGAGGAGGCCCGCACATAATGACAATATCACAACATAAAGAACCAATGAGGGAAACATAATATTCCGGTGCACTAAACGGCCCCAACCGGTTCCGAATCACTCGCTCCCTCAATAAACTTGCTCAATACTTCCTCCGCAATGCAAAAAAAAAGGAGATAGGGGATCTCCTCGTCTAACCCCCTCTAAAACAAGAAAAGTATCCAACAGGATGCATCACATTAAGTAAGATCTAAATCTTGATGATCAAGAATAGTTTCAATCTAATGAACGAAGATCTCTCGAGAATCCAAACCAAGCAAAATGTGAATAAGAAAACCCCAATTTAACTTATCGAACGCTTATGGATATCAATTTTAAGAATCATATTCTTATCAAATATCATGCAGAACATTGAAGCCTTCGAAACCAGAGCGAAAATGTCATGAATCGATTTCACCCTAATAAACCAAATTGCATGGGCGACAAGTAGGGAGAAATGATGGAGCCCAACCGAGTCGCCAAAATCTTAGTAATAATCTTGAAAAGAAAGTTACTCATGATGATTGGCCAAAAGTTGTCGATGGTATTCGCATCTTTAGTTTTCGAATGAGGGCTATAAAACTAGCATTCAACCCCTGAAGGAGGGTCGAACTAGTAAAGAAGAAATGACAAATTCAAATATTTTGAAATAATGTCCCAACAAAGACGATAGAATACCCTATTGAAACCATCTCGGGCTTTTTTTTATCCGACCTCGGATCAAATCTCGCATCCCGAATCTCCAAGTTCAAGGGAAAAACGTTAAATGAGCATTATCCTCGCCGCAACCACCATTGGAAAAATAATCGATCAACCACAGAGTAGTCCGCAGTGATACCCCAATCCAGAAAAGCTCTTATAGAAGGAGGTAATGTGATTCCCTTTTGGAATAAATGGATCATCCGAGAAGTTACCATCAATCATCAAAACCATGAATCCCCAAACGGCTACCCCGAATCTTGGAACAACGATGAAAAATGATGTATTACGATCCCCATCCTTAAGCTCTTTTACAGTTTTTTGTTTTAGAAATTCTACAGATCGCAATAATAATAGCGTATTGGACAACGCTTTTTGGGCTTCGAATTTCGATTCACGACTAAAATTAAAAACCCAACGCCTCAATATCTCGCTGGTGTGGATTAGGGAAAGGCACGACAGGCCCAAGAGGAGACAACCAGATCTTAAAACGATTCATGACAAACCCACTCCATGAAAATGAAATAGAACCTTTTAACTTACTATTGATGACGAGCAAGAAACCAATTTTTCCCATGGTGATCCAATTGAGTCGTGAGAAGAACAAACCTTTAACCGCTTGCCAAAGGGAGAAAATTGACAAATGGCTAAGGCGTGGTCCAATTTAGCCTTGAAGAAAGGAGTCTAGCACGGGTAGCGCACTGGCAAAAAAGAATTTACCGTAGTGGGCACAGGAGACTTTTTCTCTCTAAGATTACATGACCGCTTTCCAAAATCGCAAGACTTTTATCTATGACCGTTGACCAGCCGTTTTCCGCCACTACAACGCCGAATCATACCGAAATATGTAATTCCCCCTCAGTCGACCCCAACTACATTCACACTACCGGAAATAAAGGCGGGTAACATCGTCAATTTTGGCCAAGAAAGTCGAAAATCGCGCACATTTTCAGGCGCTATCTTCGAACCTTCGCACGCCGATTCCGACCACCAAAATGGACGTGCAACCACAGGTTTTGATCGCCTCCTCATGGGCTTCCATGCCCAGCCATCAATTTGTGCTTTCCAATTGCCTCCCAAGAACAATCTGCATTTTACCAAAAATCCTAACTTTCAATCGAACTCCATTTCCGACCCAAATACATACCCAATCCCAAAATTGGCCACACCATCACAAATTCACTCCTAGACGCACAAATTCCTCCCTCCAATCGACCTGATTGTGCCCCAAATCATAAAACCCAATTGGGGATCCGAAAATGGATTTTCGTACTTTGAATGCCCGTTTGACCCCTAAAACGGCCGATTTGGCCTTCGTCGAAGAAGGAAATATTGTTCAGGAGGTCGAAACGAGTGGACCTAGCCCATCCAATTCTGGTGATGCTACCGCTCCGGCAGGTCACTATTTACCGGCGATTCGCCCACACGCACCCGTATGCGGCCATAACTTCTTTTTTCTCCATTCTCATCTTCCAATGTTGTCATACATCCCCGAGTACTTGTTTACATCCAACCGTCCTCAACCTTTCATTTGTCCGACACCACTAATGTGTTTGGGACTCGCCCGGAAATCCGCTTATCTCAATGTGCAACATACTCCTACTCCACCCCTACATGCCTCCCAATAATGCTGTTCAAATGGCCGGAAGCACCTCTGCAATGGCCTCCCCTAGTGAATCGAACCTCGAATCTCGGACCATTACGCTCACTTTAATTTGAGGAACACGTTCGCTAAAGTTGTTTCAAAACCCCTACACTATGGATTCACTCCTCTCCAGGCCCAGGTAATATTAACTCATTTTCCAATTTGGTTTACGTAATACACATTCTATCCCTAAACTTTGTTAGGAAAGGGATTATTATTCAGTTACTATTGACGAAAATGTTTACCAACAACGCTTGTCAATTTTCGTATTCTTTGATCGGGCGGGTTATCTTGGGAAAGGTAATAAGCCATGGCTACTATGCTTTTGCACAAAAACTTTCTCGAGCTTTGGGGTATTAAGAATAATCGAAACTAATTCCTTGGGCAAGGATTTTTTGTGTGAAATTGTCTAATGCGCAGGATCGCACTCGTTCTCAATTTCGCACCACTGGGCGCTTAACCCGGAACTATTCGTCTCTCTCCTTGGGTTCCTGGTTTCAATCCTTATAAGGTGCAAACCTCGGTGGCCAGCGTTTGGGTACGCATCTTCGAGCTTAGTTTGGAATACGGGACCCCAAGAACATTATGGGGATTGCCAGTGCTATTGGAAATCCATTGAAATTGATCGTCACTTTGGATGGTTCTCTCGGGCATTTCGTTCGTTTTGGTTGATATTGATCTTTCTAAGCCGTTGGAGGATCACATTATGGTGGAACGTTTGGCCAAAGCTCTTTGTGTCAATCGGTTATGAGAAACTCCCGAGTTTTGTTCTGTGATGTGGCATTACGGGACATTGGACTGCCTCTTGTCGCCTTAATAATGCGGGGCTATCCGGATACGAAAGCGTGCTTCTCCCCGACTGGGGCGCCCTCGCCAACTACTCGTCCCTAGTTCTCGTGCGAGAGAGGGCGATCCAGTATGCGCAAGAGGTTTATCGTCTGTGCGGAGGCAAACAGACAAGGGTAAGGGAATTGATGACTCGATGGGAAAATGGGTTCGGCTATGCATGCTGTTCTCCTACCCGCGCAATAGTCACTTGCTCTCTGGATATCCACCTTAACAACACCTTTGCGGCTCTTGGTTCAATCGACTCCCAGGATCGTGCATTCCGCAGATTGCTAGGCCGATTATCCCGCTATGGAGTCATCTCCCAAGGCTACTACTTCCAACACCACGACGCTCCACTATTATGCCTATTACAGTTCGATCTCTTGGGAAGCTATTCGAGCCCTAAGCCGTGCCTTCCGGGATAGATCCTTGGACTCGCTAAATCTAGAATTCTCCGGAGTGTTATGTCGGGTCCGTCGCCCCCGATTCGCTGACATTACTATTGAACCTGAGAGCCAAGAACCACATGAGATGAACTGCGGCTTCCAAGAGATGGGCGGTTATGCGGATGAAACGGGTAACTCTCAATCGTCAAACTTTTGCAACGCACCACATGCCGCTTTCTACCGTAACGACGACAGGCGCCACATTCCCCGCCGTCTCAATGAATTGCATCTTTCGGAATATCCGGGGGATTGGGGAACACTGCATCTCGTAATGTTCTTAAAGGCTTTATGTCACAAACATAAACCTTCTATTTTAGCCATTTGCGAACCTAAGGTGGACATTTCATCCATTTCGCATTCTTCTTCCGAGTAGCTTGGGTCTCGTGTTTGTTGCTCAAAGCTTTCGGGCGAGGCGCCGGATATTTCGTCCTTATGCGATCTGAGTATTTCCTCATCCATAATCATGTTTGGTCTTCTTCTCGTGTATTATTTTGCAAGTTCAAACTGGCTCTATGGTTTTCCATGTTGGTTTTTGCTCATGGCTTGTGTGATCATGTTGCTCGTCAAATTGCCCTTTGGTTGGATGTGAGGAATTTGGGTCTTACTTGATTTTGTCTATTTATTGGGGATTTCAATGTTGTGTTGGGACATCATGAGCGTTCGGGCGTCTACCTTATCCCGTGCTTCTTGTCGATTTCAGGGACTTCTTGGAGGATGTAGGTTTATTTGCGGTGCCGACTACGGGAATTCATTTACTTGGTGTTCTCCCCGAAGGCCTCTATCTCTCCTTCAAAGCTAAGTTGGATCGAGCCACTGCAACTTGGCCAATTCTTCTCTTTTGGCAAGTTGTTAAGGGTTTAGTTCTTCCTCGCATTGGCTCCGATCACCACCCTATTTTGGTCTCTTGTTCTAATCCCACTATCGTGGGTCCGTCTCCTTTTCGTTTTCAACGCATGTGGATTCATCACGACTCTTTCAGAATATTGTGACTACCTCTTGGGCGATCCCGTGCGCATCGCCTAATCCATTGCAACGCATCATGTGGAAACTCAAGAGATTGCGACATACGATTAAGGTTTGGAATAAGGAAGTTTTTGGGGATGTAAATCGTTAGGTGGATTATCGGATGGAAAGGGTTAAGCCGATTCGATGAATATTGAATCTAACGGTTTCACCGAGGCTCACAAGGATATGGAGTTGGAGGTGCAGTCGGCGCTGTCTCGCACGTTGCTTATGCAGTCAGAATTCCTTCAGCAGAAATCACGATCGGATTGGTTAAAGGATGGAGATCGTAACACAACCTTTTTCCATCGCCGTTTGTCGATTCGCAATGGGCGCCACGGATACAAGGTTTGATGGTTGATGGTAGTTATATAGAGGACCCAATGGCACTTGGGAATCACATTATCTCCTTCTATACGGACCTCTTGACACGGCAAACCACTTCGGACTACACTTTGGTCGATCATCTTATTTCTCCGATAGTCGATGGTTGATAATGCTTGACGGAATTCCTTCAAAAAAGATCGAAGTGAAAGAGGCGACATTTGATATGGGTTTGGACAGTGCCCCTGACCCCGATGGTTTCAAAGGGGAGATTTTATCATCATTTTTGGGATATCATTTTCGAGGAGTGGTGGCCGCCATCCGACATTTTTTCATCATTTCCTTCCCTACGGGTCAATGCCGCTTTATGGCACTCATCCCAAAACCAAGGAAGCTAATGCGGTGGAAGACTTTAGACCGATCGTGATGAGCAATTTCCTTTTAAGATTATTACCAAGATTCTCGACGCTACTGGGCTCAATCATCTCTTCTTACTTGTCGCCTACCCGGTTTTTGGCTTTATCCCGGGCAGATCCATGATTGTATTGCGTTGGTCTCGAGGGGTTCAATATTTTCTGAGGGTCGTAATGATGTCAATATGATCTTAAAGATTGACATCCGGAAGGCATTTGATACAGTTAACTCGGGGCTTCTTGATTCACGTGTTACGCCGCTTTGGTTTCTCCAAGTGTTCATTCACCGATTGAGATCATCCTTCGCCCTTCCACTTTCCCTTAATGGGTCACCAATGGGTTATTTCTCTTGCTTTCGAGGGTTCGACAGGAGATCCGTTATCTCCTCTCGCTATTTTGCATCGCGAGGACGCTTAAGGTAGATTGGGTCGAGGACGCTTAACAAGAATCTACTTCACCTTTTCGCGCCTAATCGTGTGGTTTTCCCTCATCCATTATGTATGCAGAGATGACATTGTGATTATGTGTGGGGCATCCTCGAGCAAAGGCACGTGCCATTATTCAGATATTTAACCTCTATGCAGACATGCTCGGGTCAGATTTTCAATCCTAATAAATCTAAAGTTTTTTTGGAGGTCGGGTTTCCAATCATGTGCGAGGTCGTATTCAGATGATTAGTGGGATGCATATGGGCGCTTTCCTACAATCTACTTGGCGCCGCCCATCTTCGGTGCGCCCAAAGTGGCCACCTTCAATCCATTTTCGACAAGATTATTTTCAAGTTCAGGCGTGGAAAGGTTCTCGGCTCTGTCTTTGCTGGCCGCATTTGTTTGGTGAATTCGGTGATTACTACCCTTTGTGCACACGATGATGGTATACAAGTGGCCTAACTTTGTTACAAAAATGGAAAAGTCAATGTAATTTCATCCGGATCAGCGATGTGAACTCGAAAGGATCTGTGGTGGTTAATTGGAGCCGTTGTTGCATGCCGCGGGCGGAAGGCGGTTTGGGCGTCGGTCTATTGTGGTCGCCAACAATGCTTTCCTTATGAAGTTGGGATGGAAGATTATGACTTCAAACTCTTTGGTTTACAAACATCCTCCGTAGGCGTTTCTTGGCTTCTCGGATGGATCTCCACGCCGTTTTTTCATCCCTCTTCCATCCGGAGAGGATTCGCCTAGATCTCGGGTTTCTTGGAGGACTGTCGGTGGATTCCGGATGCAATTCCGAGTTCGGTCTAGTGATAATTGGTCAAGGTTACATCATTGCCGATAGATTGGGATTCCCGAGGAGTACAGGCCACTTATTTCGACATCGCATCTCGGATTATTTTTATGATGGGACATGGCACTTTACTTTCTCATTCATTGATGCTTATTTGGATATGGTCCGAGATATTGTTAAGTCCCTGACGCTCCCAAAGATCGCTTCGATACGGTGTGGCTTCACGATGATGGTTTGTATCATCAAATCTGCTACACATTGCTGCGTCCTCGCGCCCACCCGGTTCATCGGGGTTTCCCTGATTTGGTCTCCTCACATTCCAGGAAAGACGTTCGATTGTGGCTCAGCGGGCTATCCACAATCGTCTTGCGGTTTTAGACGTTTCGCGTCACGTGGCTCCTTCACAGGACCCTCGGTTTGTCTTTGTTGTGCTAACAATGAATCGTGATCATTTATTTGTCTCTTGTGGTTTTGCAAGAGGCCCTATGGCAGCGGTGATTTTTGATGCCTTTAATATCAATTACTTTAGGGCTTATAGCTTTAATGAATTTAAGCGCGTTTGATGCGTTTTCATTTCAGTGATCGGTGGGCTTTCTTTGGCGTCAGTTTTTTTCCGGTATTTGGCTCATCCGGGAAATCGTAAATGACTTGACCTTCAACAACAAGACTTGGACTCGGACGGCCATCCTACGCCTTCGTGTCCTAATTGAGTCATCTTCCTTGGGACAGAGTTGCATGCACAATGATCACCAGACCTCTTCATTCTCGCAGATTGTTTCTCGGTGCCCTAGACAGCCCCAAGATTGTCAAATCACTGGAAACCGCGTTAAGATGGATCAAAGTTAACACTGAAGTAGCTTACGGGGCAATCTAAATCACAGGTTCTGTCTTTCGTGAATCAGAGGGGGTTTTTTTCATGGGTGCTTCGTGGAACGATGTGGTTTTGGTTTTGCTTTTGAGGCGGAACTTACGAGCGACTATGCGGGCCATCCAATACGCGTCCTCGAAGGGTTGGAACCAACTATGGTGAGCTCGGACTCGGTGTATGTGGTGGAGTTGTTTGCGTAAGAAATCCATTGGTGTTCCTTGGCGCCATTTGAGTATGTGAGATACACTCCACCTTCTTTCTCAAATGGATTTTGTGGTCTCGCACATCTTTAGGGAAGGAAACCGGGTAGCGGATATTCTAAGCAAGTCGTCGCGGTGGATACGTGGTGGGGTTCGCCCCGACGTCCATTATCCGATCCCTCATTTCGGATTATGTTGGCCAATCAATTATAGGTTTGTTCCTTAGTGCGTCGCATTTTCAGTCTTATGGCTTTTGGGGCGTTTATCATGGGGGTACTCTTTTCCTTCTGGGTTTTTCCCACATAGGTGGGTTTTACCTTTGAAGGTTTTTTTAACGAGGCCCCAACCATTCAAACCATATGGGCTCGCTTGTGACCATTTCGTTATTTTCTTTTGTCTTTGTTAACAGGCTTTACTTTGGTTATCCTGGATCACTGTGATCAGGGCATACTCTTTTTCATTTTTATATATATTATCGCATTTATTTAAAAAATTTACCGTAGTGGCACAGAAAGCAAAAACCAAAGATCATCCAAAAAGCCCCTGAAGTCCTGACAAGAAGCCTGGAAAGAGTACCACCGCTCAATCTCTCATGGTGACCCAAACAGTTTAAAATCCCCAAGGAGCAACAAATCATCAAGACCTAAATTCATCAAATCCACCAAAGAGTACGACGGTCAATATGATTACATAATCCATGGACCAAACCAACATGAAAAGTTAGAGAGCCCCATTGAACCTGAAGAACAATACACTGAGGTGAAACCAGAACCTGCTGCAAAATAGAAATGCCCTGATTACAGAAGACCTAGATATCCGCCCGACCTATTTGTTAAGCTCAATTAAAAAGCTCAATATTCATTAAGTAAAGTTAGAACTCCATATTTGTGAAAACATTCTTTCTCTAGGGTTTCTCTCTCCACCGTGCGTCCTCGTTCGTTGCACCTTGGATTTTGATGTCGTTTTTCCGGTGACTCCATGGCGAAGTTGCCTTTCCATGGTCTAACGTCCAACTTTAGTCATCATGCACGGCATCAACCTTCATCCTATTCGCCGTCAGTTTCCTTCAAACCCTTTGGTGTCATCCCATCGACTTTTATTCAAACCGCCAAACCATCCACATAGCCCTATGTCGATCGTATGTCCGCTGGGTTAGTTCCGCTGGAATGCTACTTGTCTTCGGATCATGGGGAAAAATTGCAAATTTGAAGGATCCTTATTGTAAGGGGACGGGCCAACCATGCCTTTGAGGCCGCTACAAATGGGGCGCCCACTCTCCCCGGGCAGCCAGCAGCCATGGGGGCCTTGTGCATGCTTATGGGGCCTATTGCCTATGATCCCTCCAAGGCCGCCCCACAGGGGGTGATGACCCTGGGCCGTTGTCTGCCATCTGCATGGAATTCCGCCTGCATGCCACCCCAAGGATGCTGCTCCCAAAGATACTGCCCAGATTGCTGGAAGCTCTTCCCCAATGACCTCCGTTTATGAATCGATCCCTCAATTTTCGGCACATAAAGCTAATGCTCATGCTAATTTGGGTAACACTTTTGCTAAAGTTGTTTCAGGTAACACCCATCCCATGGATTCTACTTTTCCTTAAGCCCCAGGTAATGTCACTTCATTCTCTCATATAGTTTCCGGCAAGATTCATTCTATCCCTAAACTTGTTAGGAAGGGAGATTATTACTCTGTGACTATTGATGAAAACGTTTACCAGCAACGTCTCGTCGAATTCTCTTATTCTTTGATTGGGCGGGTGATTTTGGGAAAAGGTAACAAGCCAAGCCGACTATGGTTTTGCATAAATGACTATCAAGATATGGGGCATTAAAAATGACTGGAAACTAATTCCCTTGGGCAAGGGATATTTTTGTGTTAAATTTTAATGCGCAGGTCGAGCTTCGTGCTCAAGAACGTATCAATTAGATCTTTGAATCCAAGGTACTATTTCTTTCTCCTGGGTCCCAGATTTCAACCCTTACAAGGTTCACACTTCTAGCCAGTGTTTGGGTTTGAATTTTTGAGCTCAGTTTGGAATACAGGGATCCTAATACTATTTTGTGGATCGCCAGTGCTATTGGTAATCTGATTCAGATCGATCAGCGATCACTAGATGGATCTCTGGGACATTTTATTCATGTGTTGGTGGATATAGATCTTGCAAAACCATTGGAGGACCATATTATGGTGGAACGGGTTGGCCATTATTCGTTCGTGTCAGTTACCTATGAGAAACTCCCTGAGTTCTGCTCTAAGTGTAATGTTATGGGACACTCGACTACTTCTTGTCGTCTTACTTCTACGGGGACTTCAGCTACGAAAAGACGACCTAGTGCTACTCAAGGACGTTCTAGGGCTCCAGTTGGACGTCATAACTCAGCACAAAGGGGTCGTTCCAGAGTTCGCAAAAATTTTTCGTCCAGTGCAGCAGGCTACGGACAAGAGCAAGGCCATTGATTACTCGATGGGAAATACGGGTTCGACTATGTGGCCGGGCTCCCCTTCCTGTGCAATAGTCACTTGCTCTAATGACATCCACCTTGGTAATGCTTTTGAGGCGCTTGCCACAGATGACACACCAGAACAACATTCCATGGATTCCCCTCCGATTCTTCCAACTTGCCATCTGGTTCCCAAGGCTTCGGCCTCTAACACTCGGCTCATTTTCTACAAGTTTGCCTCTTTACGATTCAACATCCATTGGAAAAGCCTATCCGTGCTCTTAGTCGAAGCCTTCCGGGGATGCCTCCTTGAATCGCCCAAGTTCGACACTTTAAAAGAAAGTATGACACCACCACAGGTCTACCGCACCTTAAATTGAATTTTGCCGACACCTTGCCTGGACGGGCTTTCCCAGTAATCCTCATAAGAGTCATTCCTTCAAAACTTCAAAGAATTTTTAACCGTATGGATTGAGGGATCGTGTCAACAATATTATGCCGTACTTCAATCATGTTTCGATGTACAGGATCCTCAAAAAGAGGCAAGACAGAGCATACTTCATGAAGAAGATCAAGAATTTGAAAGATAATTGCCGATTAGCTAAGAGGCTTTTGAAGAGACATAAAAGAGGTTTAGAAACTCATATTTTGTAAAAGGGTGATTTTATTCGATTTCCGTCCGAGTTTTCCATACAACAATCAAGAGTCCTTATATAGGCCTCATGTACAAAACAAGGAAGTGACATGTGTCCTTATTACAAGACACACATGTGTCCCTATTACAAGACACCCGCATGGACACCTTAAACAGAAGGTCTTAAACACGTGTCCACTAAAAGGACACTTACAACACTGTCGACATGTGTCCCATAAAAGGACACTTACAACACTAAGAAACATGTGTCCCATAAAAGGACACTTACAACACCAAGTCGACACATGTTACATTACAAGGATAAGAAATCGACACGTGTCCAACAAAAGAACACTTACAACCATAAATCGACATGTGTCCGCTCAAAGGACACTTATTATTACAAATTGACACGTGTCCATTGTAAGGACACCTATACAATCTTGACATCATCCTTCCGTCATGGATCGTTTGTGGTAGTCGTAGTATTCCTTTGACCAAGGTTCTCCCAAAACAATCCAAAGTCGTCCCAATCTATTTCTTCATCTTCAACATGCCACGGGTCTTGGGAATCGGCTCAAACATTTGAGTATCCTCGGTTTCTTGGTTATCTTCTCGCTTGACTTGAATCGGGTTCATCAACACATGGACTTATCACGAGTGATGTATATACGCTCGCTCTAGTGGGTTTGGTGGAATCTTGTTAAGAACCGGAGATGCATGCATAATTCATTAACCTCAAATTTCGTTGGTGATTGATCTGGAAAACCTTCCATTTAAAATTTAAAATGTCGGCATAAATTGATATCCTTTTCCCATTGTGAAATATTGGTGGAGTACCATGACAATGTATAAATCCGGACATCTTTGTTCGATCCACTTTCGCTTTGTAGCATTTCCTTCAATTTTGAATCTTGTCATACCATTCAAGAAAAGTCCAGAGATTTGATGATCGGTTGACTGGATTTTGGAGGAATGATAAAGTACTTCTCTAGCGGCATTTCCATCGAATGATAGTAAGGGTGGAAAGACACCGCAAATACCATAGACTATGTTTTGGAATAGGAGTAGTAGTGGAAATGGTAAGGATCCAATAAAAAGGTTTATCTCGGATAAAACACGCCCTCTCGAAAGGGATATTAACTTGAACAACAAATTTGGCTAAGTGATAAAACATAAAATATTTTGCATAGTTTTGTAAATCACTTAGGCTTTTGAAAGGTGTTTTTGTGGGGGTAAAATGGCCTTCGATATGCCATTAATATAATCGGGAAAATACCTTTCAAGATATTAATTCGTAATGGTTGTGATTTGGATAGATAATCCGGAACAAGATTGTGATTTCCTTTGATATGTTGGAATCGTGAACGATACTTGGAAAAACCAATCTTTAAGTCGCAACAATTGTTTCTTCCGGAACACCCTTGTTCTTAAGCTCCATAATTGCTAGAAATGATGTATTGTCCATCTCAATTATGAAATGGTGACCAATAAGATGAAATTCAAACTTCTTCCCATTCTTCACAACAAGGATTTCTTTGTAGATAGCATGGTAATGCTTCTCGAATCTTGAATCGACCACTTGCATGTCCACAATAAAAGATTTTCCCATCTTCTTTTTCAAGCAAAATGGCTCCCAATATTCATCACTAGCATCACTCAGAGAATCCTTTGTCCTGTACTTGGAATTTTCAATGGCGGAGGATTCTCGCATATTTGCTGAGTTGTTGAACTCAAGCTCTCCGTCCGGGATGATCCCCATGGTGGAGCATTCTTCTTAAGCATCTTTGAAAGTCAAGTTAGTATATTTGGAGCAATCCGAATGAAGTCTCTGATATATTTAACAATTCCAAGGAATTGTTGAATCACTTTGATTGACAAGTTTTCTTCCAAACTTTAGCAATTCCTGAGCAATGTGTTGTCCTGGCCGATACTTTCCATCGAATATTTTCATTCCCAAAAACTCAATGTTTGTTTGACCGATAAGAGCTCTTCTTTTCGTGAAGCATGATACCATGTGATTGAACAATGTTCAAGAACCGGTGTAGCAAAGTCTCATGCTCTTGTTTGTTTGATGAGAATAGTAAGATGTCATCAATGTAGATTAGGTGGTATGTAGGATAGTTCAAAATTTGGGTCATTGCTTTTTGGAATATGGAGAGTGCCACCTTCAAACCAAATGGCATGACTGTCCATTGGTATTGGGTTGTAGGGAAGGCAAAAAGCAGTTTTATATCTATCCTCGGGGACAATTCCCAATTGCCAAAACCCTAACTTCAAATCAAACTTCAAAAGATTTGGGCTTTAGAGAGTTGGGAAAAAAACATTTGAGTTTTAGGTAAAGGGAATTTATCATCAAGGAGGAAATGGTTAAGAGCTTTATAATCAATAACAAGCCTCTTTTTCCCTCGCACTGCTCTCGCTTCTTTTGTTGACATAGAATGCAGGTGGCAAGCCCAATTGGACTTTTCAGGGGCTCAATGAGTCCAAGTGCTAGGAGTTGGTTGCATTCTCGCCGCAAGTTTAGCTCTTCCGGAGTCATTCCTGGATGAGTGGCCTTGGTAGCATTCACATCTTCATTCTTTTTGAAAGGAGCTGAATAAAGAACTTAGATTTTCCAAAGTGGTGTTGGGTGATGGAAATCGCATGTGAGTCTCGACAACACTTGAGATGCTCATTGGTAATATCTCCATGTTCCTGGAGGTGCTTCTGATAGAGTAAACAACTTCTCCGGATGGTGGTGTAAGACGGAACTGCTCTTGTACTTCAACCCATGAGGTAGAATATGTAGGCTTTTAGCTTGGAAGAATAAATCAAAGCCCATCAAGATATCTTGTCCATGGAGTCTGCTAATAATCTTCATCCATACAGATACGGAAAGAGTTGGAATTCGGACTGCTTTTTGTAATGAGCGGGTATGAAAAGTCCATGTCCATCACCGCATAGAAGTATTCGTGATGACTTTGCCAAGCATCTTCAGTAGTATGTCGATTCATCATCGATTTTCTCTGCTCTATATCAAATACACCAATAGCCTTGATTGGTCTATCATACTTGGATGGTAGAATTTGCACTTCAATATTTGATACGGCATCCCTTCTTGGATCAAGGAACCTGGTTTTGAGTGATGGTTGTGACTTGATAATAAAGATCGAGAGCTCGGAGGATGAATCTTCTTCTTCTTCTTCCGTCCTTCATCATCGCGAGAATATTGTATTGCAAATGCGGTGTCTTCATCCCGCTTGTCTTGTTCGAAAAATAAGGATTCAATATCAGATCATCCATGTTGGCATAATTAAGTTGGAATGCTTGTGATACCAACTTCGCTTTATCTTTTTGTTAGGCAATTCTTTGCAAAATGCCCCTTTCTTCCACATAGGAAATACCTGTTCATCGACTTTTTCTAAACGATTTCCTTCAAGAATCGACAGGCTTTATTTCTTTTCGCTTTTTCCTCGATCTTTCTAATCTTCTTTCCTAGAAGACGAAGATGAGTTTTTCCATACCTTGATTTGAGGAGAGTTCTTTTTGTCAGGAGATCCTTGATGAAGACCTGTTGCTCACACATCATGTCTAGGTTGCAAACGCATCTAATGGATTTTGCCTGGGATCGATTCTTGAGACTTCCCTCCGGAAGCTTCAATCATTCTCCGTAACTCGGGCTGAAGTTCTTTAGTAGAGACGCCATAGACATGTTTGAGATTTGGATCATTGTATCCATTCAACATGTAAAACTTTTCAAACATCCTTTGAAATGTCTATCCAAATCTTTACGTGTCAAAGAACAACATTTCATGGCAAAATATTCTTTTTTCGCCAACTTTGATAAGAGTAATATCTCCAATAAACTCTTGGTGAATTTCTCCCAAGAACAAATGATGGAGTTGAAGCATTATAAAGTTGGAGTTGTCATACTCACAAAGGCTTTGAAACCATTTACGAGGGTACAACAAATCTTGGAAGAGAATTCCATAAGGATTTGTTTCTGAATCGCTTCTTCTTTGTTAGCTACAGGTCAATCCATGCCGCAAAAAGAGTGTAATCTCTCTCTTCTTTTTCGGATTGGAACATCATCGAATGAAAACCATGGACCGTTTGTTGGTTTGGAGGATAATTCAAGGACGAGGACGTGTCCTTTTCCTCGCTTCGGTTCCATATCTTCTAAAGAACTTTCGCATAATCGGGTTCACTATATTGTCGCTTGTTTCCGAGTATCTCCGCCATAAGTATAGCGTATAGATCAAAGAAATATCCCAAGGTTCGACTCAACATCATAGGATTCTTCTCCCGATAGGGATGATTTAGCATCCTCGTAGTCCGATTCTTTTCGCATTTTTTAAATAAATGCGATATATATATAAAAATGAAAAAGAGTATTCCCCGATCACAGTCGACTGTAACCAAAGTAAAGCCTCGGTTAACAAAGTCAAAAGAAAATAACGAATGGTCACAAACCGACCATATGGTTGGAATGGCCGGGCCTCGTTAAAACCTTCTAAGGTAAAACCCACCCATGGGAAAACCCCCGGAAGGAAAAAAAGAGTACCCCCATGATAAAAGCTGCCCAAAGGCCGACAAGACCGAAAATACGACGCACTAAGGAACAAACCTATAATTCGACCAACATAATCCTCGAGTGAGGTAATCGATAATAGATGCCGCTTAACCCCACCACGATCCACTCGCACGACTCTGTTTAGAAATATCCGTCTTGCCCGGTTACATTCCCCAAAGATGTGCGACCACAAAATCCATTTTGAGAAAGAACGGGGAGAGTGTAGATCCACATACTCAAATGGCGCCAAGGAACTCCAATGATTTCTTTCGCAGCAACTCCACCACATGACCGAGTCCGACTCTAGCCATAGTTGGTTCCATCCCCTTCGAGCAAGCATTAGACGGCCCGCATAGCCGCTGTAAGCTCGCCAAAAGAAAAACCAAAACCACATCGCTCCACGAAGCACCCGCGAAAAAACCCCCTACAAAGCTTGCAAAAACACCAAGCGGAGATTTCCGTGCCCCTAGCGCCACCGCCATTCGTGGTTAACTTTGATCCATCCCGCGGTAAAGGTTTCTCGCCAAGTGACTCGCACAATCTTTCTGGCCTATCTAGTGGCACTCCAGAACACGAAGTTCAAGGAGAATGAAGAGGTCCCGTTGATCATTTTGCATGAAACCTCGGTCCAAGGAAGATGACTCCAAAAATTAGGACACGAAGGCGGGATGGCCGCCCAAAGGTCCAAGTCTTGTTGTTGAAGGTCAAGTCATTTTTGGATTTCCCGATGAGCTAACACGGAAAAGAATACTCGCGAGAAAGCCCACCTGGACACGAAATGAAAATGCATCAAACGCACTAGAAATTCATTAAAGCTATATGCCCTAAAGTAATTAATATAAAGGCATCAAAATCCACTTCCATGTGGCCTCGCAAAAATACACTGAGACAAATAAATGATCGGCTGCATTCATTGTTAGCACAACAAAGACCGCAAACCGAGGTCCCTCGTAGCCATGCGAACGCAAAGACGCCTAAAATCGTAAGATGATTGTGATAGCCCGCCATGCCACAATCGAACGTCTTCCGAAATGTGAGGAGACCAAATCCAAGAACCCCAATGAACTGCTGGAGCGAGGACGCAGAAATGTGTAGGCAGATTTCAAAGTGATACAACCATCATCGAGTGAAGCCACACCCGTATCCGACGAAGGCCGGAGCGATGGAGACTTAACAATATCTCGACTATATCAAAATAAGCCTCAATGAATGAGAAAGTAAAGTGCCATGTCCCGTCATAAAAGTAATCCGAGATGCGATGTCAAAATAAGTGCATGTACTCCTCAGAATACTAATCCTATCAAAGAATGATGCAACTCCAACCAATTATCCAAATTAATCGAACTCCCCGAATTGCATCCTGGAATCCAGGATGATCCCAAGAAACCCGAGATTCCAGCCGAATCCCTCTCCGATGGAAGAGGGATGAAAGAAACGGCATGGAGATCCATCGTGGCCAAGAAACGCCACGAGGATGTTGTAAACCAAAGAGTTTGAAGTCATAATCTTCCATCCCAACTTCAATAGGAAAGCATTGTTGGCGACCACAATAGACCGTGACACCCAAACCGCCTTCCGCCTTCGCAAAGATGCAACAATGGCTCCAGATTAACCACCACATCCTTTTCGAGTTCACACGCTACCCGGATGAAATTACGCACGCTTTTCCATTTGCCGTAATAAAGTTCTCGGGGCCACTTGTATACCATCATCGCGTGCACAAAGGAGCCGTAATCACCGACCACCAAACAAATGCGACCAACAATAGACATAGTAACCTTTCCACCTTCCGAACTTGAAAATATTCTTCGAAAATGGATTGAAGGGTGGCGTCACTTTGGGCGCACCTTGAAGATGGGGGCACCCAAGTAGATTGTAGGGAATGCGCCCATATGCATCTCAATAATCGCCTCAATACGACCTCGCACATGATTGGAAACCCGCCTCCAAAGAAAACTTTAGATTTATTAGATTGAAAACGACGCGACACGCCTGCATAGAGGTTAAGTATCTCGAATAATGGCACGTGCACTGATCGAGGATGCCCCACACATAATCACAATATCATCATCATACATAATGGATGAGGGGAAAACCACCTGATTAGGCGCCCGAAAAGGCTGTAGTAGTTTCCTATTGACCGCGTCCTCGACCAATCTACCTAGAACGTCTTCCGCGATGCAAAATAGCAGAGGAGATAATAGATCCCCCTGTCGAACCCCTCTAAAGCAAGAGAAATAACCCATTGGCGACCCATTCAGCAGGACTGAGATTCTGGAAGACTGAAGGATGATCCCAATCCAGTGAATGAACACTTCAGAGAAACCAAAGCGACGTAACACGTGAATCAAGAAGCCCCAATTAACTGTATCAAATGCCTTCCGGATGTCAATCTTTAAGATCATATTGACATCATTACGACCCTGTAAAATATTGAACCCCTTCGAGACCAATGCAATACAGTCATAGATCTGCCTGCCCGGGATAAAGCCAAACTGGGTAGGCGACAAGTAAGAAGAGATGATCGAGCCCAGCCGCGGCATTTTGGTAATAATCTTAAAAAGGAAATTGCTCATCACGATCGGTCTAAAGTCTTCCACCGCATTAGCTTCCTTGGTTTTTGGGATGAATACCATAAAATCGCATTCGGACTCAGGGGAAGGAAGCCGTGACGAAAAAATATCGGATGGCGGCCACCACCTCCTCAGAAATGATATCCCAAAAATGATGATAAAATCTCCCACTGAAACCGTCTGGGCCTGGGGCACTATCCAAACCCATATCAAATGCCGCCTCTTTCACTTCGGATTCTGAAGGAATAGCAGTCAAAAGTGCATTATCAACCATGCTAACTATCAGAGTAATAAGATGATCGACCAGAGTGTAGTCCGAAGTGGTTTGCCCCGTGTCCGCAAAGAGGTTCGTATAGAAGGAGATAATGTGATTCCCAAGAGCCACCAGGTCCTCTGTATAACTACCATCAACCATCAAACCTCAGTATCCGTGAGCGCCATTTCGAATCTGGATAAATGACGATGGAAAAGTCAGTGTTACGATCTTCATCCTTTAACCAATTCGATCGTGATTTCTGCTGAAGGAATTCCGACTGCATGAGCAACGTGCGAGACAGCGCTGACTGTGCCTCCAACTCCATATCCCTGCGAGCCTCGGTGAAACCGTCGGATTCAATATGTGCCTGAATCTGACGAACCTTTTCCATCTGATAATCCACCTGACGATTAACATCCCCAAAAACTTCCTTATTCCAAACTTTAATCATTTGTCGCAACCTCTTGAGTTTCCACATGACGCGTTGCAATGGATTAGGCGATGTAAACGGGATCGCCCAAGAGGTAGTCACAATATTCCGGAAAGAGTCGTGATGAATCCACATGCGCTGAAAATGAAAAAGAGACGGACCCCTGATAGTGGGATTAGAACAAGAGACCAAAATTGGGTGGTGATCGGAGCCAATGCGAGGAAGAACTAAGCCCTTAACAACTTGCCCAAAAGAGAAGAATTGACTAGTTGCTAGGGCTCGATCCAACTTAGCCTGAAGGAGAGATAGAGGCCTTCAGGGGGAGCACCAAGTAAACGAATTCCCCGTAGTCGGCACCGCAAATAAACCTACATCCTCCAAGAAGTCCCTGAAGTCCTGACAAGAAGCCTGGGATAAGGTACCACTGACAGAACGCTCATGATGTCCCAACACATCATTGAAATCCCCAATAAACAGCAGACCAGTAAGACCCGAATTCCTCACATCCAACCAAAGGGCACAACGAGCAGCATGATCACACAAGCTATGAGCAAAACCAACATGGAAAACCATAGAGCCAGTTTGAACTTGCAAAATAATACATTGAGAAGAAGACCAAACCTGAATATGGACAAAAATACTCGCATCACATAGGACCCAAATATTCGGGCGCCCATTCGCCCGGAAGCTTTGAGAAACAAATCTAAGACCAAAGCTACTCTAGTAAGAATCCGAAATGGATGAAATGTCCACCTTAGGTTCGCAAATGGCTAAAATAGAAGGTTTGTGTTTGTGACATAAAGCCTTTTTTTTTGATAAAGTGATCAGATATATAAAAAAGAAAAAGATGGTGCTGCTTACAAGCCAAGCAACTAGCATAAACCAAAAGTGAAATGCCTCAAAGTTCGATCAAAAGAAACTAAATGAAACTGCTTACAAGCCAAGCAGATAGCCAAAATTGGGGCCTCGTTAAAACCTATCAAAGTAAAACCCAGAGGGAAAAACCTTTGATAGGAAAAAGAGTACCCCAGAACTATGTAAACCGAAATGAAATCGCCCGCTCATGTCTTCATTCAACTCGGTGACAATCGACTCAGAATCGTGTATGACCACTCCAGGGACGTCCATCTTAGAAAGTTTATCCGCTACTTTGTTTCCCTCCGTAGATATGTGAGACTCGAACTCCATGTGAGAGATATAGTGAAGTGTCATCCTCCATCTAGCTAAGAACTTCCATGGTAATCAAGAGATCTTGTTTCCGAGAACCCGCATACGTACGTTGAGTCCAATTCTAACCACAACTTGATCCATCCTCGCTTAAATGCCCTCTCGATAGCCGTCATTGCCGCAATAAGTTCTCGATTCAAAAGCAAAGCCTCTACCAACATTATGACTAAAACATCCTGTGAAGAAACATCGCAATTTCGAAAGATGCCCGCCGCCATACATACGCCGGTGCTCCTCGCGCACATCCATCCGTATTCACCTTCATCCATCCTGGTAATGGAGGGTACCATCTAACGTGCTTGATGACGGTGGTGGTTTTGGCCTTCCCCGTCGATAGCCTTCTTAAGCATAAAAGATCATAAATCGAGTTGGACATATAGTTGCAATCTTTGGTTGCTGATTCCATGATGAATGCCTTAACCAAAATGATAACAACCGTGTGAAGGGGTCTAACGTCCCTGAATATCCATTCATTGCGTGCATGCCAAATAACCCAAATAGTCGAAATGATAGCCGTTTTCCAGAGTGAAGCAAGTCATGATCAAACGTTGTTGAATAGCCCAAACATAAAAATGATTCACGCCTCCATTAAGTGGCATTTGCACCTCGAAAGCGTCTTGAATCCATTCCCAAATCGCCAAAGCAAACCGACACCGTGTGAATAAATGATCAATCGACTCCGAATCTGCGTAGCATAATGAACAAGCTGTGGGACCCCAAGATCCACGAATGTTATCAAGAACAGGTAGTCGATTATGAATTGATCGCCAAACATTGATTGATCTTCTCAACGGAATGTGTGAAGACCAAATCTACTTACCCCATTGAACCTCCGGGAATTGATTACGAGCCAAAGTGTAAGCCTCTCCTTAGAGGATACGTCCCCCCTTAGAGTGAATCCACACGCGTCTGTCCGCAGTCGAATGCGGGCAATCGGAAAATTAAGAATATCAATGACAACCCCCGTATACTCCACAATGAATTCCTCGATGAAATGCCACACCCCATTATAAAAGTAATCCGAAATAGGTATTCGTAGTATTGAAACAAATGAGGCGAATACCAACGCGATCCGCAATTGAGTAACCTAACCGTTATCCAACCGAATCGAACTCGCATCTTTCCCACGAATCCGGCGTGATTGGGAAATCGGCTCCAAGACCACCGGACGCAGATCCCGACCAAATCGATGATCCAATATATGCCATTCGGCCCACCATTGAAATATCTATGCCGCAAAATCTCGAAAACCATAGACTAGATTGAAGCAACTTCCATGCAGCCTTCATAAGAAATGCTTTATTAGCCGCCACAAGAGATCGAACTCCTGATCCTCCTTCCTCTTTAGGTGCACAACACCTGCCCAATTTCTTCACACCGCACCTTTCTTATTAATATCACCGGACGGATAAAAATTTTCATAGCCTTTACCATTGATTTGAGCAATGTCCTCGCCAACGATATACAAGCATTGAGTGAACATACGAGCTAGAAATGACAGAAATTAACAAGAGTAATGCGACCGACCATCGATAAGGATGTACCTTTCCACCTTTTAAATTTGGACATAATTTTATCATGTGTAAAGCTGGAAATATCTTATTTTGGGCCCCTTTGAACAAGGGGACTCCTAAATAAGTGATGGGAAAAGTGCCACGCGCGTGTCGGGGAGGTGGCACCCGTGTCGATCGCACGGTAAACTGGCATGTGGTGCGTTGCAGAGTCTGACGATTGAGAGTTACCCATTTCATCTGCATAATCTACCCATCTCTTGGAAGCCGCAAAGTTCATCTCATGTTATTTTTGGCTCTCCGGTTCAATAGTAATGTCATGAACTGGGGGCGACGGACCCGACGTAACACTCCAGAGAATTCTAGATTTGGCCGAGTCCAAGGAGCTATCCTAGAAGGCATGGCTAAGGGCTCGAATAGGCTTCCCCAAATGATACTGAACTGTAATAGACATAATAGTGGAGATCGTGCCGGTGTTGGAAGTAGTAGCATTGGGAGATGACTCCATAGCAGGATAATCGGCCTGGAAATCTGCGGAATGTTGATCCTGGGAGTCGACTGAACCAAGAGGCTCAAAGGTGTTATTAAGGTGGATATCCGTAGAGCAAGTGACTATTGCGCGGGTAGGAGAACTTGCACGCATAGCCGAACCCATCTTTCCCATTGAGTCATCAATTCCCTTACCCTTGTCCTGCTGCACAGTATGATAAACCTTGCGCGCCCTGGATCGCCCTCTCTGCACAAAACTAGGACGAGTAGTTGGCGCCAGGGGGCATCCCTGTTCAAGAGAAGCACGCCTTTCCGTATCCGGATAGCCTGTATTATTAAGACGATAAGAGGCTGTCGAATGTCCCGTAATGCCACACCTCGAACAAAACTCAGGGAGTTTCTCATACCCGATTGACACAAAGGAGCACTGGCCAATGCGTTCCACCATAACGTGATCCTCCAACGGCTTAGCAAGATCAATATCAACCAAAACCCAAACGAAATGTCCCAGAGAACCATCCAGTGAACGCTGATCAATTTGCAATGGATTTCCAATTGCATTGGCAATCCCCAAAATGATATTGGGGTCCCAGTATTCCAAACTGAGCTCGAAGATGCGTACCCAAATGCTGGCCACCGAGGTTTGCACCTTATAAGGATTGAAATCCGGAACCCAAGGAGAGAGACGAATATTTCCCTGTTAAGGCGCCCAAGTGGTGTGAAGTTGAGCACGAGTACGATCCTCGCGCATTAGATAATTTCACACAAAAATCCCTTGCCCAATGGAATTAGTTTCGATTATTTTTAATACCCATAGCTCGAAAAGTTTTTGTGCAAAAGCATAGTAGCCCATGGCTTATTACCTTTCCCCAAAAAAAACTCTGCCCGATCAAAGAATACGAAAATTCAAAGACATTGTTGGTAAGCATTTTCACAATAGTAATCGAATAATAATCCCCTTTCCTAACAGCTTTTAGGGATAGAATGAGTATTACCGAAAACCAAATTGGAAAATTAGGCAATATTACCTGGGGCTTCTTGATTCACGTGTTACGCCGCTTTGGTTTCTCCGGCGTTCATTCACCGGATTGAGATCATCCTTTAGTCTTCCGTAATCTCCGTCTGCTGAATGGGTCACCGGTGGGTTACTTCTCTTGCTTTCGAGGGTTCGACAGGAGATCCATTATCTCCTCTGCTATTTTGCATCGCGGAAGACGTTCTAGGTAGATTGGTCGAGGACGCGTCAATAGGAAACTACTACGACCTTTTCGGCGCCTAATCGTGTGGTTTTCCCTCATCCATTATGTATGATGATGATATTGTGATTATGTGTGGGCATCCTCGGCGGTGCACGTGCCATTATTCGAGATACTTAACCTCTATGCGGACATGTCGGTCGATTTTCAATCCTAATAAATCTAAAGTTTTCTTTGGAGGCCGGTTTCTAATCATGTGCGAGGTCGTATTCGACGACATCGGGATGCATATGGGCGCATTCCCCTACAAGTCTACTTGGCGCCCCCATCTTCAAGGGTGCGCCCAAAGTGGCCGCCCAATCCATTTTCGACAAGATTATTTTCAAGTTCGAAGGTGGAAAGGTTCTCTTCATCGATTCTTGGCTGCATTTGTTTGGTGAATTCGGTGATTACCAGCTCCTTTGTGCACACGATGATGGTATACAAGTGGCCCAGAACTTTGTTACGACAAATGGAAAAGGCTATGCGTAATTTCATTTGGACTGGCGATGTGAACTCGAAAGGATCAGTGGTGGTTAACTGGAGCCGTTGTTGCATGCCACGGGCGGAAGGCGGTTTGGGCGTCCGGTCTATTGTGGTCGCCAACAATGCTTTCCTTATGAAGTTGGGATGGAAGATTATGACTTCCAACTCTTTGGTTTACAACATCCTCCGTAGGCGTTTCTTGGCCTCTGATGGATCTCCACGCCGTTCTTTCATACCCTCTTCCATCTAGAGAGGGATTCGGCCTGGGATCTCGGGTTTCTTGGAGGACTGTCGCTGGATTCCGGGATGCAATTCCAGAGTTCGATTCTGGCTGGATAATTGGTTGGGTTACATCATTGCTGATAGGATTGGGATTCCTGAGGAGTACATGCACTTATTTCGACATCGCATCTCGGATTACTTTTATGACGGGACATGGCACTTTACTTTCTCATTCATTGAGGCTTATTTGTATATGTTCCGAGATATTGTTAGAGTCCCCATCGCTCCAGCATCGTCGGATACACGGGTGTGGCTTCACTCTGATGATGGATGTATCACTTTGAAATCGCCTACACATTTCTCAAGCGTCCTCGCGCTCCAACGGTTCATTGGGGTTCCCGGATTTGGTCTCCTCACATTCCGAAAAGACGTTCGATTGTGGCTTGGCGGGCTATCCACAATCGTCTTGCGGTTTTAGGCGTCTTTGCGTTCGCGTGGCTCCTTCACAGATCCTCGGTTTGCGGTCTTTGTTGTGCTAACAATGAATCACATTGATCATTTATTTGTCTCATGTGGTTTTGCAGAGGCCCTATGGTAGTGGATTTTTGATGCCTTTAATATCAATTACTTTAGGGCTTATAGCTTTAATGAATTTACAGTGCGTTTGATGCATTTTCATTTCAAAGATCGTGGGCTTTCTCTAGCGCTCGTTTCGTTCTTCCTAATGACTTGGCTCATCTCGGGAAATCGAAATGACTTGACCTTCAACAACAAGACTTGGACACTGGAGGCGGCCATCCTACGCCTTCGTGTCCTAATTCTGGAGTCATCTTCCTTAGACCGTGGTTGCATGCAAAATGATCAACAAGACCTCTTCATTCTCCGCAGACTCGTGTTCCCGGGCGCCCTAGACAAGCCCCGAAGATTGTGCAGGTCACTTGGCAGAAACCTTTGCTGGGATGGATCAAAGTTAACACAGACAGTAGTGTTACGGGGGCACCTGGAAATCTCACAGCCTCTGGAGTTTTTCGCAACTGTAGGGGTTTTTTTCGCGGGTGCTTCGTGGGACGATGTGGTTTTGGCTTTGCTTTTGAGGTGGAACTTACAGCGGCTATACGGGCCATCCGATACGCTTCCTCAAAGGGATGGAACCAACTATGGTTGGAGTCGGACTCGGTCTATGTGGTGGAGTTGCTGCGTAAGAAATCCACTGGAGTACCTTGGCGCCATTTGAGTATGTGGAGATACACTCTCCACCTTCTTTTTGAAATGGATTTTGTGGTGTCGCACATCTTTAGGGAAGGAAACCAGGCAGCGGATATTCTAAGCAAGTCGTCGCAAGTGGATACATGGTGGGTTCGCCCCAACGCCCATTATTCAGTCCCTTACTCGGGATTATGTTGTGTCGAATTATAGGTTTGTTCCTTAGTGCATCGCATTTTCATCTGTTGGCTTTTGGGGCACTTTTATCATGGGGGTACTCTTTTTCCTTCCAGGGGTTTTTCCCACATGGGTGGGTTTTACCTTGGAAGGTTTTAACGAGGCCCAACCATTCACCATATGGTCGGCTTGTGACCATTTCGTTATTTTCTTTTGAATTTGTTATCGGCTTTACTTTGGTTACCTGATCACCTTTGTGATCGTGAATACTCTTTTTCATTTTTATATATATTTCGCATTTATTGAAAAAAACCTGGGAGTCCGGGAGGAGCCTGAATCCATAGTGTGGGGTTGCACGAAACAACTTTAGCGAACGTGTTCCTCAAATTAGAGTGAGCGTAATGGTCCGAGATTCGATGGTTCGATTCACTAGGGGAGGCCCTTGCAGAGTGCTTCCGCCATTTGAACAACATTCTTGGGAGGGCATGTAGGAGTGGAGGCCGGAGTATGTTGCACATTGAGACAAGCCGATTCTCGAACGAGTCCCAACACATTAGTGGTGTCAGATGAATAAAAGGTTGAGGACCGATTCGGATGTAAACAAAGTACTGGGGGTGATACGGATTGTACGAAGGACCCATTGAATATATCGATTCAAGAACCCAATGTATACAAGTAGGCAACGGATATTCCAGATCGATGATCTAGTTTGATCTTACCTAGAGCTTTATAACCTTGACCCTTTGGCTATATGATCAGCCAAGAACCTTGTATGATGAACACCACAAGATATTGCTCAAGTATCTTGATAAGTTCTTAAACAATTGAAAACTCGCAAAGAGAATTTCAACTCACAAAGGCAAATGCCAATTTCAATATATCAATCAATTGTCCATTCTTACATGGGCTGCCATGCTTTATAGATACAATATGATACTTCAATGTTAATCCCAAATTGGCTTTTCATTGGATTTGAAGAGACATTCTTGGCCCCTTTTTCTAGTCTTACAACATAGAAAATGACTCCCCATGTGAAGAGACACTCTAGACCACCTTTACTAGATTGGAAAATTATTACTAGACTAGACAACCTTTCTAGACTTGGAAAATGACTATTAGACTTACTTTATTGAATAATCATACTTGATTAACTTAACTAAGAGACTTTGACTAACAAAATGCTGAAAATTGACCATTTTTAAGCAAAATGAAACATCACTCCTCTTGGGCTTGAGGTGTTGGACGAAAATCATGGCCCATAAACTCCAAATTAAGTCTTCAATTCAGTTCCATGCTTGAGCCCAACTTATTAGATGCATTCGCCCAACAACTTGAATAACATTCATTACTTGTCCTTCTATTGAGCTCCCTTGCACATTTTCTTTAATTTCAAAGAACAAGAGTAGTCAAAGCTTGCTTAATTTGTTTAGCTCTTGCTCGTGATTGGCCCTCCATGAATCATCATCGGTTCTTTATTTCCTTGAGTTGTAATCATGGGATGACCTTCATCATTCCCTTCTTTTTCGAAAGGATTAGTCGTCGAATCGATTCTCGCATTAAAAGGAGATAGATCGCACACATTAAAAGTAGCACTCACATTATACTCACCGGAAGATCAATCTTGTAGGCATTGTCATTGATCTTTGCAATCACTTGAAATGGCCCATCACCCCTTGGTTGTAGCTTGGACTTTCGCTTTGTTGGAAACCTTTCTTTTCTCAAGTGCACCACACCCAATCTCCTGGTTTAAATATTACTTGCTTTTGACCCTTGTTGGCTTGTTTAATATATCGCTTGGTTTGCTTCTCAATATTAAGTTTCACATTTTCATGCAACTTCTTTACCAATTCTGCCTTAGCTTTTCCATCAAGACTTGCTTACTCTTCAACAGGGATAGGAACAAGATCAAGTGGACTCAATGGATTAAATCCATAAACAACTTCAAAAGGAGTAAAGTTAGTAGCGAATGTACACTCCTATTATATGCAAACTCAACAAATGGCAAACAATCTTCCCAATTCTTTAAGTTCTTTTGAATCAAAGTTCAAGTAATTGAGACAAAGTTCTATTTACTACTTCAGTTTGCCCATCGGTTTGTGGGTGGCAAGTAGTAGAAAATAGAAGTTTAGTTCCCAATTTGCTCCATAACACACGCCAAAAGTGACTTAAAAATTTTGCATCTCTATCACTCACAATTGTTCTTGGAACTCCATGCAAACGCACAATTTCTCTAAAGAACAAATCAAAGAACATGAGTAGCATCATCACTTTTATGACAAGGAATGAAATGTGCCATTTTAGAAAATCTATCAACAACCACAAACACAGAATCTCTACCCTTACTTGTTCTAGGTAAACCCAAAACAAAGTCCATAGATATGTCCACCCAAGGTTCATTTGGAATAGGTAAAGGTTTATACATTCCATGAGGTTGTGATTTTGATTTAGCATGTTTACAAGTTATGCACTTTTCACGAATTCTTTCAACATCAACATGCATACAAGGCCAAAAGAAATGATCACGTAGGACTTCCAAGGTTTTATGCACACCAAAGTGTCCCATTAAACCTCCCCATGCGCTTCTCTAACAAGTAACTCTAGAATAGAACATTTGGGGATGCAAAGTTTGTTTTCACAAAATAAGTATCATTCATGTTTATAGAACTTTCCAAATGCAAAGATGCTCACAAGCTATATAAATAGAAGAGAAATCGAATCATTGTCATACATTTCCTTTATTGACTCAAAACCAAGAAGCTTAGAACCCAATGTAGTGATTAAGGCATGCCTCCGAGATAATGCATCAGCTACAATGTTTTCTTTCCCTTTTTTATATTTAATCACGTAAGGAAATGATTCAATGAACTCCACCCATTTGATATGTCGCTTGTTCAACTTACCTTGGCCCTTGAGATATTTTAAAGACTCATGATCAGTATGAATTACAAACTCCTTTGGCCACAAGCAGTGCTGCCAAGTTTCCAATGCTCTCACCAAAGCATAGAGCTCTTTATCATATGTCGGATAGTTCAATTGTGCTCCTTTCAAATGATTTATCAAAAATAGGTAATGCAAGAATAGGTGCAGTAGTTAGTTTTTCTTTAAGGAGTTCAAATGCATTTTGCTGGTTTTCTCCCCAATGAAAACCAACTTCCTTTTTGATTATTTCATTCAATGGTGCAAAGAATGGTGCTAAAATTCTTTACAAACTTCTTATAGAAGCTTGCAAGACCATGAAACTTCTCACTTCAGCTATGCTTTTAGGAATTGGTCAATCTAAAATAGCATTGACTTTTTCCTTTTCCATTTCAATTCCATTTGCACTTACTACAAATCCAAGAAAAACAACTTTGTCCATGCAAAAAGAACACTTTTTCAGATTAGCATGCAAAGACTCTCTTCTTAAAGTGTTTAACACTTCACGCACATGATCAAGATGTTCCTCTAAGCTTTTGCTATAGATAAGGATGTCATCAAAAAAAACTATAACAAACTTGCCGATAAAGTTACGCAAAACATGGTTCGTTAATCTCATGAAAGTGCTTGTAGCATTAGTTAAACCAAAAGGCATTACTAACCACTCATATAAACCATACTTTGTTTTAAAGGCAGTTTTCCATTCACCACCTTCTTTAATTCGAATTTGATGATATCCACTCTTTAAATCAATTTTAGTGAAGACTACAGCACCATGTAATTCATCAAGCATATCATCTAACCTAGAATAGGATAGCGATACTTTTTGAAGATTTTGTTGATGGCACGGCAACTGCATAACATTCTCCATGCTCCATCTTTTTTTGGTACCATGATCACCGGTACAAAGACAAGGACTCATGCTTTCTCTAATTTTACCCTTTGTCAACAACTCCTCCACTTGCATTTGAATTCTTTTGTCTCTTCCGGGTTGGCTCAGTATCTGGTCGGTTTGGAAGCACCACTGGGATGAAATCAATTTGATGTTCAATTCCTCTTAGTGGTGGAAATCCATTTGCTCTTCTTCCGAAAGACATCATTATATTCCCGCAAAAGAGAAATAAAAGAACTTGGCAAAGATGGTGTTAGCTCATTAGTGTTCAAATAGGACTCCTTAAACACCATTACTAACACACTCTTTTCTTCAACTAATGCCCTTTTTAACTCACTTGCTTTTGCATAGAAATTCAGCCTTTTTTGCCCTCTACCTTTTCTCCCTCATTCACACTCAATTCATTCCTCTTTATCATTATCTCCACTCATTTTTTCACTCGAATTTTGCCCCTCTTCCTTACTCTTTTCTTTTTTGTTCTCGGCCTCTCGTATTTTTCTTGCTTGGGACATTCTCCGATTTGATCTTCTTGCACTTGTTGTGGAGTCAAAGAAACAAGTCGATATTTTTATTACGATGCTTGAGTGTGCATCGATTAAGAAAACCATCAACAATTAACATGCACTTACCTTGAACTAAACACCTTGTGTGGAAGATGTTCTCTCTTTGTTGTTCAGCTTCTTCCATCTTTGTTTGCATGTTTAGAGCTCTTCTAACAACCAAAAGCTCTCCATGTTCGGGTATGGTCTCTTCAAGTTGTTCCTCTTCATGTTCACTTTCGATCTATCTCTCCATTATCCTTCATGATCATCACTCTCTTTTTGGACATTGAGATGCAATATGTCCAAACCCTTGACAACAAAAACATTTGATATCTCGATTTCGAGAATTGGAGTTGAGACCATTTCCTTATCAACCTCATCGTACTTGGTTTTGAACGCCTCGGTTTGAGTTTTAGAGGTTGTTTCAACACTTGCTTTCAACATTCCTTCTTTCATCTTGTTGGAAGACTGAAAATTCGATACGTAACTCTTTTGAAATGAACCCTTCTTCTTGAGTTGTCTTTCCACCTTTATGGCTGTATGCACCATGTCTTCAAGCTCCACATAGTGTTGTAATTCCACTATGTTAGCAATCTCCCTATGCAGCCCGCTTAGGAATCTTGCCATGGTAGCCTCCCTATCTTCATCAATTTTTTGAATAAGTGCAAATATATATAAAAAATAAAAAAAAGAGTAATCTTGATCACAGGCAGATCAGGTAACCAAATGAAAGCCTGGAAATAATGTCAACAACCAAATTACGAAGTGGTCATAAGCCGACCAAATGGCTGAATGGTTGGGGCCTCGTTAAAACCTTCCAAGGTAAAACCCACCCTTGTGGGAAAAACCCTTGGGAGGAAAAAGAGTACCCCCAGGAAAAAGGCGCCTAAAAAGAAACCTGAATCGGTGGCGCATTAATTAACAAACCTACATGTGGGTTGGCCAACATAATCATCCGTGATGTATTGAAGCATGTCTGTGGGTGGGACGCCCCACCAGACGCAACTCTCCGTCTTCTTGCTCAGCATGTCTGCCACCCGATTGCCTTCGCGAAAGATATGAGAGACTACAAGATCAATGCCACCGAGTAGATGCAGGTGTCCGGCGCCAATAGCCAAGGTGGCGCCATGGGACCTCCATCGTTCTCTTCTCAAAGAGTTCACCACATACTTGAATCCGATTCTAGCCAAAGTTTCGTCCATCCTTTTGCAAATGCGTAATGAATCGTCCACATTGCCGCAACCAATTCGCTTCGAATCGTACGCACGAACCACAATAATGGACAAAGCATCCGCGAAAGAATCCTCTACAATTCCGGGAAGACACCGGATGTTGTAAGATTGCCCGCGCCCTAAAGCGCGCCATCCGTGTTAACTTTGATCCAACCTGGGAGGGGTTTTGCCATTGGACCTCCACAATCTTGAGCACGTCTAACCCGTCCGGGGACTCTTAAACCACGCAGATGAAGAGGTCCTGTTGATCGTTATTCATGCATCCCCGGTCCAAAGATGCTTGATTCAACAATGAGTACCAGTAGGTGAATTAGAGCGCCTCCGAGTCCGTTTTGTTGTGGAAAATCAGCTCATTACGGATGTGCCAAAGAAGCCGATGCAGGATAATATTGCCACACGCCAAAGGAAAGTGACCTGGTCACTAAAATTAAATGCCATAAGCCGTACCAGCAGTTCATTGAAACTATAAGCCTGGAAGGGGTGCACGTGAAAGGCTTGGAAGATCCAACGCCAAAGATGCCCTGCAAAAGCACAAGAAACAAATAAGTGATCGACCGATTCCCCCGATTCCCTGCAAAGAACACAAACTGAAGGGCCGCAAAACTTCCCCTAGCTCGTAAAGAGTCCTGGACTGCCAATCGGTTGTGTATAGCTCTCCATGCCACCACCGATCGTCGCCCGGGATATCTTTGCGACCAAATCCAAGAACCCCATCTTACTGTCGGGCGCGTAGGGCGTAAGAATTTATAAGCCGTCTTTGAGGTAACCGAACCATCCTCAGAGTTCATCCAAACACGAGTATCCCGAGATGTAGGCACAATTGGGACACACACAATAGCTCGAACCAGCTCCAAATGCTCCACAAAGGGAAGGGTGAAGTGCCAGGATCCATCATAAAAGTAATCAGAGATGCGCTACTGGAATAAATATCTATAATCCTCTGGAATGCCAATTCTATCAGCAATGGAATATCCCAACCAATTATCAATCCAAAATAATACCTCGGAATTGGCGCCTGGTATCCAACGAGAATCATCCAAGCAGTCAGAAATACAGGGTTTAATCCCAGGCCAAATGGAAGAAGGAAGGAAGGACCTCTGGATGTCCCCATTTCTAGTAAAGTACCGATGTCTGAGGGTCCTGAAAACCAACGAGTCCGAGTTCAGAACCTTCCAGCCCAATTTCATTAAGAAAGCCTTGTTAGCAAACTTTGAGCGATCGCACGCCCAATCCTCCTCCCGCCGGGCGTGCAACATATATCCCGATTGACCACTACCTTTCCTTTAGAATTCACATCTCCCGTCCAAATGAAATTACGCATGGCCTTTTCCATTTGTTTTAGCAGCGTGGCAGGCCATTTATAGATCATCATGGAGTGCACGAAAGAACTAGTTATCAATACCAGATTGCTCTGATACCAAACTGATACGGATTGTACTAAGGACCCATTGAATATATCGATTCAAGAACCCAACGTATACAAGTAGGCAGCGGATATTCCAGATCGATGATCTAGTTTGATCTTACCTAGAGCTTTATAACCTTGACTCGTTGGCTATATGATCAGCCAAGAACCTTGGTATGATGAACACCACAAGATATTGCTCAAGTATCTTGATAAGTTCTTAAACAATTGAAAACTCTACAAAGAGAATTTCAACTCACAAAGGCAAATGCCAATTTCAATATATCAATCAATTGTCCATTCTTACATGGGCTGCCATGCTTTTATAGTTACGATATGATGCTTCAATGTTAATCCCGAATTGGCTTTTCATGGGGTTTGAAGAGACATTCTTGGCCCCTTTTTCTAGTCTTACAACATAGAAAATGACTCCCCCATGTGAAGAGACACTCTAGACCACCTTTACTAGATTGGAAAATGATTACTAGACTAGACAACCTTTCTAGACTTGGAAAATGACTACTAGACATACTTTATTGAATAATCATACTTGATTAACTTAACCAAGACACTTTGACTAACAAAATGCTGAAAATTGACCATTTTTAAGCAAAATGAAACATCACTCCTCTTGGGCTTGAGGTGTTGGACGAAAATCATGGCCCATAAACTCCAAATTAAGTCTTCAATTCAGTTCCATGCTTGAGCCCAACTTATTAGATGCATTCTGGCCCAACAACTTGAATAACATTCATTACTTGGCCTTCTATTGAGCTCCCTTGCACATTTTCTTTAATTTCAGCAACAAGAGTCATCAAAGCTTGCTTAATTTGTTTAGCTCTTGCTCTCGTGATTGGCCCTCCATGAATCATCATCGGTTCTTTATTTCCTTGAGTTGTAACTGCGGGATGACCTTCATCAGGGGGGATGTATGACAGCATTGGAAAATGAGAATGGAGAAAAAGATGAAGTTATGGCCGCATACGGGTGCGTGTGGGCCCGAATCGCAAATAATAGTGACTGCCGGAGCGGTAGCATCACCGTGAACGGGACAAAGGCTAGGTCCACTCATTTCGACTTCCTGAGCAATATTTCCTTCTTCAACGAAGGCCAAATCGGCCGCTTTAGGGGTCAAACGGGCATCCAAAGTTAGAAAATCAACTTTCGGATCCCCAATTTAGGTTTTATGATTCGGGGCACAATTGGGTCGATTGGAGGGAGGAATTTGTGCGTCTAGGAGTGAATTGAAAGATGGTGTGGTCAATTTTGGGATTGGGTATGTATTGGGGTCGGAATTGGAGTTTAATTGAAAGTTAGAAATATTAGGAAAAGCTACGATTGTTGCCGGAGTCGAGTCGGAGAGCCCAAATTGGTGGCTGGGTATTGAAGCACATGGAGAGACGATCAAAACTTGTGGTTGCACGTCAAGTTTGGTGGTCAGAATCGTCGCCGGAGAAGGTTCGAAATTGGCGCCTGAAAATGTGTGCGGTTTCTGATTTTGTAGGACAAAATTGACGATGTTTCCGGCCATGTATCCCGCTGGTGTGAACTTGGTTGTGTTCGTCTGAGATGGAATTACATTTTCCGGTATGACTCCGACATTGGAATGGCCGGAAAGTTGCTGGTCAACGTCCATCTTAAAAAGTCAACAGTAGAGAGCCATTTTTTTTCCAGATACGGGCTCTGATTCTTTTTCATATTGGGAAGAGGTAGTTTCTTTAGGGTCTGATTTTTCTGACCATTGTAATGGATTATTTCCTTGGATAAAGGATGGTCTGGCCATGAAGGATTTTGTTGGGTTTTTCTCTTTCAGATTTGGAAGAGGATGGAGGTGTCAGCTTTTTCTTTGGCTTTTTAGGAATATCGAGTGGAATACTTGAAGCCATACCAAAATAAGTAGGATAATTTGGATGAGATATAGGAGATGATTCATATTTGGAATTATAATTGGGAAAGAAGGATAAGGACTTACTTTGAATGCTCCTATCTCTTTCGATTTGAAAAAGTTACTTCTTTAGTCTCCTGATCTCAGCTTCTTTTTGCATGAACTCTGCTCCAAATTGGTTTTGTTGCGAGAAAACAAATTGTTTCGACTTGAAGTCCGCCACGGATAGTTGGCTTTGGTACTCCTTGTTAGTTAAATAAAGAAAAACCCCCCCCAAGCCGTGCTTGCATTTTTCATCGCCCAAACTTTCCCATCCCGACCAAAAATGAATTTAAGAAAATTACCCTGAGGAGAAAAGACAGTTAAACGATTTCCTTTTAGATTCGCACCAAACGATCAGCCTCATCATCCCCTTTCCAATTTTAAATCTATGAAAAGAAGGAAACTTGCCTCAATTGGTGCTTTCCCTCATTGGTGCTCTTTCCGGGTATCTAATGACTTGAGCAATGATCGGGTCCGTGTGTTGCGACGGGGTGTCGCGGAGTAAGGACACTAGTCTCGTTGGATCGCGAAGCAAATCGACATAGTTTAGATGTCCTAAGACTTTTTCGGCCAATGAGGAATAGAAGAAGGTCGCCTTTTTCTTCCTTCCTCAATCTATCAATTGAGCCAAGTTTTCGATTTCAATCGGGCCAAGCAAGCCTAAGACCAAGCCAATGATGCTTAGCGGTCTTTTGAAAGCCCCGTTTATTACCGGGAGTCTTTGCGCTTTTCAAAGACCTTTGCGGACCTCAAATAGTCGTGATTATAAGGCTCCTCACATCTTTGTCCAACCTAACCGATATTATCTTTTAGCTTTTCATATATCTGCTGAGTTGATTCTCTACACTATTAACCTTCCGGTTAGATTGGACTATGGTGAGAATCAGAGACCTTAGAGTCTATCGCCTACAGAGACTTGTTTTGGGCACAAGCGTTGGTCGTCTTCCAATTTAGCACTTCCTCCTCGCTGAGTAGGACCCTTTATTTGTCCATCATGTTCCACAACGGCGCTTTGCACAAAGGGCTTGGATGTAAGCCTCTGTTGAGTGTCAACCTTCCTTTCTAGAGGTGGAAATTCTGCTTCGTATCTGAACATGAAGCAAGGTTAGACAACAGGAGGAGTTGGAGGACAAGGTGCCTTAACTTCTTTGTGACACCCGTACTTTTCCTTCTGAAGGATAGCTAACCCTTTTCTGTAGCATGGTAAGGGTTGTGGACTTGGATCCGGAGGGTCAGGTTTATCATCTGGCCTACAATGTGGTCGTCTTGTGGTTTTCTTCTTTCTGCTTCTTCTCTGTATTTGCTCTTCTTCATCAGAGTCTGATTCCTCTCCAAAAGAACATTCTGGATCACACATGGATGGATCAACATCCCATACAAAGTGACCATTGACTCTGTCGCTGTAAATATGGGATCCATCTGGGCAGAATCTTGCGATTGGGATTTTTATGTCTGCATTGACCTCAATTGGATAAACCATCAGCTGGAATTCAGGATTTGAAGGTCTCGAGCTGGATGGTGTCTGATAGATCATCTTCACACGTCCATCCTTCAACCTTTGAAATTTAAAGTTGGTGGCTTGCACCGTTTCTGACTGTTGGTGAAGGGGAGTAGTTTGTGATCCATTCTTTTGGAACAAGTTGCTCCAAGTCTTTTCTTCTGATTTGTCTGGGTATCTGGACGATTGTAGGGACGTCAGATCCAGACTTAGCAAGGACCATCAAAGCGTCTTTTATGCCTTGATTTTGTAGATCTACGCTGTGATCTTGCAACCGGTATACAACTTGGTGATGAAGGGTTGCTATGATGGAATTTGAGATCTGATCTGCTCCGGATAGTTGAACTTGCACCTTGAAGGCAGATGCAAGAGTTGGATCACTCAGAGACACTGCAAAGTTGGGGAAGAAAGTGACCACAACACTTCCGGCATTGAGTGTAGAGAGAATTGTACCAATAACTGCATGCTCATATTGGAGAAATCGAGTATCTAGGAGAGCAATTCATGCAGATACTGGAAGACCTTTCCTTCCATGGTAGGAGAGAACAAGTCGTACAACTCCAAGGTGGAGATGGGTATAACCTTCCATTCTCCATCGTGTGATGAACTCAGGTGGAATGGACAGTGTGATGTGCTCTTGTTGAGTTGAAGGAAGACCACAGTGATCCATTCGGGATGATTGGATATACTCTTTTGGATGAGTACTCTTGTTGAAGATGATGGATTTGATGTGTTTAGGCAAAGATCCACGATTTCTGTATATGTTATATGGACTAACAACTGGGGGAACAATTTATTCTATAACAGCGTTGCTTGGAATAGTAGAGTATTCTATTGTATTTTCAATACGACTAGTAGAAAATCTAGGTAGGGAAAGAGAAGAAGATATATTATGTATTTGGCTAAAAAGGGATATCTATAGAGCTATTTGTGGACTGCGATTCCATATCAAGGGGAACGCCTCTTCTACTCGCCATCTTAGCTGGATGTAGCCATTCTCTAACAAATTCTCTGGGGGCACGACAGAACAGACCTGGCTCTGATACCACGAGGTGCCGCGAGCCCCACAAACCCATACCCTTAGGCAAAATTTTTAGCCTTTCGAATAGGTTAAGAAAGTATGACACCACCACGAGGTCTCTCACCCTTAGCCTAAGCGGCACACCTTGCCCGGAGGGCTTTCCGGCAGAACCTCATAAGAAGGTCATTCCTTCAAAACTTCAAAGAATTCTTAACCGCCGTATGGATTGAGGGGACCGTGCCTAGTAATATTATGCCAGGTACTTCAATCATGTTTCTGATGTACAGGATCCGCAAAGAGGCAAGTATGAGCATACTTCATGAAGAAGATCGAAGAATTTGAAAGATAATTGCAGATTAGCTAAGAGGATTTTGAAGAGACACAAAAGAGGTTTAGAAACTCATATTTTGTAAAATGGTGATTTTATTCGATTTTCGTCTGAGTTTTCCATACAATCAAGAGGTCCTTATATAAAACTAGACACGTGTTACCTTCTTAGACCTTCTTCATGAGAACTTGACATGTGTCCACCGACATGACACCTATCACGTACACATGTCACCCGCATGGACACCTTAAACAGAAAGGCGACACGTGTCCACTAAAAGGACACTTACGACACTGGTGACATGTGTCCCATAAATGATACACTTACAACACTAAGGACATGTGTCCCATAAAAGGACACTTACAACACCAAGTCGACACATGTTACATTACAAGGATAAGAAATCGACATGTGTCCAACAAAAGGACACTTACAACCATAAACCGATGTATCCGCTAGAAGGACACTTATTATTACAAACCCGACACGTGTCCATTGTAAGGACACCTATACAATCTTGACATCATCCTTCCGTCATGGATCATTTGTGGCGATCATAGTATTCCTTTGACCAAGGTTCTGTCCAAAATAATCCAAAGTCGTCCCAATCTATGTCTTCATCTTCAACAAGCGATGGGTCTTGGGAATCTGGCTTGAACATTTGAGTATATGTGTCACCTTCTTGGTTATCTTCTCGTCCGTGACTTGACTCGGGTTCATCAACACATGGACTTATCACGAGTGATGTATATATACTGGCTCCGGTCTAGGTGGGTTTGGTGGAAGCTTGTTAAGAACCAGGAGATGCATGCATAATTCATTAACCTCAGGCTGCTGGTTGGTGATTGATCTAGGGAAAACCTTCCATTTAAAATGTAAAGATGTCGGTATAAATCGATATCATTTTCCCATTGTGAAATATCGGTGGATTACCATGACAATGTATTAATTCGGGACATCTTTGTTCGATCCACTACGCTTATAACATTTCCGTCCAATTTTGAATCTTGTCATACCATTCAAGAAAAGTCCGAGAGATTTGATGACTGCATCGGCTTGTAGAATCATTTGTCCTGTACTTGGAATTTTCAATGGTGGAGGATTCTCGCATACTTGCTTGAGTTGTTGAATCGCTGCAGTCCGGGATTATCCCCATGGTGGAGCAATCTTCTTAAGCATCTTTGAAAGCTGGCTAGTATATCTGGAGCAATCCGGAATGAAGTCTCTGATATAATTAACAATTCCAAGAAATTGTTGAATCTCTTTGATTGACAAGTTTTCTTCCGGAAACTTTAGCAATTCCTTAGCAATGTGATGTCCTGGCTGATACTTTCCATCGATTATTTTCATTCCCAAAAATCTCAATGGTTGTTTGACCGATAGAGCTCTTCTTTTCAGATAGCATGATACCATGTGATTGAACAATGTTCAAGAACTGGTGTAGCAAAGTCTCATGCTCTTGTTTGTTTGATGAGAACAATAAGATGTCATCAATGTAGATTAGGTTGGTATGTAGAATAGGTTTGAAAAATTGGGTCATTGCTTTTTGGAATATGGAGTGTGCCACCTTTAGACCAAATGGCATGATTGTCCATTGGTATTGGTCTGTATGAAAGCAAAAAGCAGTTTTTTTTATCTATCCTCTGGGACAATTCCCAATTGCCAAAACCCTGACTTCAAATCAAACTCCGAAAATAATTGGGCTTTAGAGAGTTGGGAAAAAAACATTTGAGTTTTAGGTAAAGGGAACTTATCATCAAGGAGGAAATGGTTAAGAGCTTTGTAATCAATAACAAACCTCTTTTTCCCTCGTACCTGTTCAGCTCTTTTGTTGACATAGAATGCAGGGCAAGCCCAATTTGATTTTGTGGGCTCAATGAGTGCAAATGCTAGGAGTTGGTTGCATTCTTGCCTCGAAGGTTTAGCTCTTCTGGAGTCATTCCTGGATGAGTGGCCTTGGTAGCATTCACATCTTCATTCTTTTTGTAAGGGAGCTGAATAAAGAACTTCGGATTTTTCCAAAGTGGTGTTGGGTGATGGAAATCTACATGAGAGTCTGCACAACACTTGAGAAGCTGGTTGGTAATATCTTCGTATTCTGGAGGTGATTCTGATAGAGTAAACAGCTTCTGGATGGTGGTGTAAGGTTGGAATTGTCTCTTGTACTTCAACCCTTGAGGTAGAATCTGTAGGCTTTTAGCTTGGAAGAACAAATCGAAGCCCATCAAGATATCTTGTCCATGGAGTCTGCTGCCAATAATTTTCATCCATACAAGATACGGAAAGAGTTGAATTCCAATTGGCTTCTTTGTAATGAGCGAGGTATGAAAAGTCCGTCCATCATCTGCATAGAAGTATTCGTGATGACTTTGCCAAGCATCTTCAGGCAGTATGTCAGGATTCATCATCACCCTGCTCGTCTTGTTCAGAAAATAAGGATTCAATATCAGCATCATCCATTTTGGCATAATTAAGCTGGAATGCTTGTGATGCCAACTTCACGCTTTATCCTTCTTGTTTGGGCAATTGTTTGCAAAATGCTCTTTTTCTTCCACCGTTCGTTGACTTCTTTCTCAATGGTTTCTTCAAGAATCGATAGGCTTTATTTCTTTTCGCCTTTTTCTGGATTTTTTGATCTTCTTTCAGGAAGACAAGGATGAGCAAGTGCAGTTCTCGTTTCCTTTGCACTTTATCTCCATATGAGAGTTTTTGCATACTGATTTGAGGAGAGTTCTTTTGTTAAGCACATCCTTGATGAAGACCTGTTGCTCACATATCTTGTCTAGGGTTGCAAACGTCATCTGATGGATTTCGCCTATACTGATTCTTGGCGCTTCCCTCCTGGAAGCTTGAATCATTCTATGTAACTCGGGCTGAAGTTCTTTAGGTAGAGACACCAAATAGACATGTTTGAGATTTGGATCATTATATCCATTCAGCATGTAAAACTTTTCAGACATCCTTTGGAAATGTCTATCCAAATCTTTATGTGTCAAAGAACAACACTTCATGGCAAAATATTCTTTTTCTGCCAACTTGTTTATAAGAGTAATATCTCCAATAAACTCTTGGTGAATTTCTCCAAGAACAAGTGATGGAGTTGAAGCATTATAAAGTTGGAGTTGTCAATACTCACCAAGGCTTTGAAACCATTCGCATAGGATACCAACAAATCTTGAAGAGAATTCCATAAGGATTTATTTTAGATTGGCTCCTTCTTTTATTAGCTGGAGGTCAATCCATGCTGCAAAAGAATGTAATCTTTATCTTCTCTTTTGGATTGGAACATCATCGAAAGAGAACCATGGACCATTTTTTGGTTTGGAGGATGAATATGAAGGACGAGGACGTGGTCCTTCTGCTTTTGGTTCCATATCTTCTTCAGAACTTTCAGACACTGGTCCCGTATATTGCTGGCTTGCTTCTGGAGTATCTCCAGCCATAAATATAGCGGATAGATCAACAACATCTGGTTCAGACTCATCCTCATAGGATTCTTCTCCCAATAGGGATGATTTAGCATCCTCAGAGTCTAATTCGTTTTCAGTTTGGGAAGAGGTAGTTTCTTCAGGGTCTTATTTTTCTGACCATTGTAATGGATTATTTCCTGGGATAAAGGATGGTCCGCCATGAAGGATTCTTTGGGTTTTTCTCTTGATTTGGAAGAGGATGGAGGTATCTCATGACTCTTTGAAGGTGGTTGGCTTTTTAGAGTAGAGGGCTTTTGCTTTGGCTTTTTAGGAATATCAAGTGGAATACTTGAAGCCATACCAAAATAAGTAGGATAATTTGGAACAGATATAGGAGGTGATTCATATTTGGAACTATAATTGGGAAAGAAGGATAAGGACTTACTTTGACTGCTCCTATCTCTTTTGATTTGTGAAAGTTGCTTCTTTAGTCTCCTGATCTCAGCTTCTTTTTGCATGAACTCTGCTCCAAATTGGTTTTGTTCAATAAGGCTTCTCACATCTTTGTCCAGTCGGTTGATATTGTCTTTCAATTTTTTCATATATCTGCTTGAGTTGATTCTCCACCGTATTAACCTTGGTTTGGCTAGATTGGACTGCGGTGAGAATCTGTGAGACCTTAGAGTCGATCGCCTGTAGAGACTTGTTTTGGGCACAAGCGTTGGCCGTCTGCCAATTTAACACTTCCTCTACTTGAGTAGGACCCTTTATTTGTCCGTCATGTTCCACAGTGGTGCTTTGCACAAAGGGCTTAGATGTAATCCTCTGTTGAGTGTCAACCTTCCTTTCCAGAGGTGGAAATTCTGCTTCGTATATGAACATGAAACAAGGTTTGACAACAAGAGGAGTTGGAGGAGAAGGTGCCTTAACTTCTTTGTGACACCCGTACTTTTGTTTTTGAAGGACATCTAACCCTTTTCTGTAACATGGTAAGGGTTGTGGACTTGGATCTGGAGGGTCAGGTTTATCATCTAGCCTGCAACGTGGTTGTCTTGTGGTTTTCTTCTTTCTGCTTCTTCTTTGTATATGTTCTTCTTCATCAGAGTCTGATTACTCTCCACAAGAACATTCTGGATCACACATGGATGGATCAACATCCCATACAAAGTGACCGTTGACTCTGTCGCTATAAATATGGGATCCATCTGGGGAAAATCTTGCGATTGGATTTTTGGGTCTGCATTGACCTCAACTGGATTAACCATCAGTTGGAATTCAGGATTTGAAGGTCTCGAGTTGGATGGTGTTTGATAGATCGTCTTCACACGTCCATGGCTTGCACCGTTTCTGACTACTGGTGAAGGGACTCATAGTTGGTGATCCATTATTTTGGAACAAGTTGCTCCAAGTCTTTTCTTCCGATTTGTCCGGGTATCCGGACAATGCGGGGGACGCGATCCGATTAAGCAAGGACCATCAAAGCATCTTTTATGCCTTGATTTTGTAGATCTATCTTTGTGATCTTGCAACCGGTATACAACTTGGTGATGAAGGGTTGCTATGATGGAATTTGAGATCCGATCCGCTCCGGGATAGTTGAACTTGCACCTTGAAGCGATGCAAGAGTTGGATAACTCGTAGACACTACAAAGTTGGGGAAGAAAGTGACCACAACACTTCCGGCGTTGAGTGTAGAGAACTCGTACCAATAATCGCATGCTCATACCCTTAGGCAAATAGCCTTTCTAAGAGGTTAAGAAAGTATGACACCACCACGAGGTCTACCGCACCTTAGCCTAAGCGACACACCTTGCCTCGGACGGCTTTCCGACGTAACCTCATAAGAAGGTCATTCCTTCAAAACTTCAAAGAATTCTTAACCGCCGTATGGATTGAGGGGACCGTGCCTAGTAATATTATGCCAGGTACTTCAATCATGTTTCTGATGTACAGGATCCTCAAAGAGGCAAGTACAAAGCATACTTCATCAAGAAGATCGAAGAATTTGAAAGATAATTGCAGATTAGCTAAGAGGATTTTGAAGAGACACAAAAGTGGTTTAGAAACTCATATTTTGTAAAAGGGTGATTTTATTCTGATTTCCGTCTGAGTTTTCCATACAACTGATAAGGTCCTTATATAGGCCTCATGTACAGAACAAGGAAGTGACACGTGTCCCTATTACAAGACACCTCTGCTAGACACGTGTTATCTTCTTAGACATTCTTCATGAGAACTTGACATGTGTCCACTAACATGACACCTATCACGTACAAATGTCACCGGCATGGACACCATAAACAGAAAGCTGACATGTGTCCACTAAAAGGACACTTACAACACCAAGCTGACATGTGTCCCATAAAAGGACACTTACAACAACAAGCTGACACATGTTGCATTACAAGGATAAGAAACTGACATGTGTCCAACAAAAGGACACTTACAACCATAAACTGACATGTGTCCACTAGATGGACACTTATTATTACAAATCGACATGTGTCCATTGTAAGGACACCTATACTGATCTTGACATCATCCTTCCGTCATGGATTTGTGGTATTCGTAGTATTCCTTTGACCAAGGTTCTGTCCAAAACAATGCAAAGCCGTCCCAATCTATGTCTTCATCTTCAACAAGCCATGGGTCTTGGGAATCTGGCTCGAACATTTGAGTATCTGTGTCACCTTCTTGGTTATCTTCGCTCGTGACTGACTTGACTCGGGTTCATCAACACATGGACTTATCACGAGTGATGTATATATACTGGCTCCGGTCTAGGTGGGTTTGGTGGAAGCTTGTTAAGAACCAGGAGATGCATGCATAATTCATTAACCTCAGGCTGCTGGTTGGTGATTGATCTAGGGAAAACCTTCCATTTAAAATGTAAAGATGTCGGTATAAATCGATATCTTTTTCCCATTGTGAAATATCGGTGGATTACCATGACAATGTATTAATTCGGGACATCTTTGTTCTGATCCACTTCTGCTTATAGCATTTCCTTCCAATTTTGAATCTTGTCATACCATTCAAGAAAAGTCCAGAGATATGATGACTGGTTGACTGGATTTTGGAGGAATGATAAAGTACTTCTAACGGGCATTTTCCACTGAATGATAGTAAAGGGTGGAAAGACACCAAAAATACCATAGACCATGTTTTGGAATAGGAATAGTAGTGGAAATGGTAAGGATCCCATAAAAAGGTATACCTGGATAAAAACATGCCCTCTCGAAAGGGATATTAACTTGAACAACAAATTTGGCTAAGTGATAAAACATAAAATGTTTTGCATAGTTTTGTAAATCACTTAGGCTTTTCAAAGGTGTTTTTGTGGGGGGAAATTGGCCTTCAGGATATGCCATTAATATAACTGGGAAAATACCTTTCGAAGATATTAACTTTAATGGTTGTGATCTCGGGATGATAATCCTAACAAGATTGTGATTTCCTTTTATATGTTGAATCGTGAACTCGATACTTGGAAAACCAATCTTTAAGTCGCAACAATTGTTTCTCTGGAACACCCTTGTTCTTAAGCTCCATAATTGCTGGAAATGATGTATTGTCCATCTGAATTATGAAATGGTGACCAATAAGATGAAATTCAAACTTCTTGTTCCCATTCTTCACAGCATGGATTTTTTTGTAGATAGCATGGTATTGCGTCTCAGAATCTTTGAACTGACCACTTGCATGTCCACAATAAAAGATTTTCCCATCTTCTTTTTCAAGCAAAATGGCTCCCCAATATTCATCACTAGCATCAGTATGGAGAATCCTTTGTCCTGTACTTGGAATTTTCAATGGCGGAGGATTCTGGCATATTTGCTTGAGTTGTTGAACTACTCTGGTCTCGGATGATCCCCATGGTGGAGCATTCTTCTTAAGCATCTTTGAAAGCTGGCTATTATATCTGGAGCAATCCGTAATGAAGTCTCTGATATAATTAACAATTCCAAGGAATTGTTGAATATCTTTGATTGACAAGTTTTCTTCCGGAAACTTTAGCAATTCCTGAGTAATGTGCTGGCCTGGCTGATACTTTCCATCGATTATTTTCATTCCCAAAAACTCAATGTTTGTTTGACCGATAGAGCTCTTTTTTTTCAGATAGCATGATACCTTGTGATTGAACAATGTCCAAGAACTGGTGTAGCAAAGTCTCATGCTCTTGTTTGTTTGATGAGAACAATAAGATGTCATCAATGTAGATTAGGGTGGTATGTAGGATAGGTGTCATCATTGTTTTTTGGAATATAGCGGGTGCAACCTTCAAACCAAATGGCATGACTATCCATTGGTATTGGGCTGTAGGTAGGTAAAAAGCAGTTTTATATCTATCCTCTGGGACAATTCCCACTTGCCAATCTTTAAGTCGCAACAATTGTTTCTCTGGAACACCCTTGTTCTTAAGCTCCATAATTGCTGGAAATGATGTATTGTCCATCTGAATTATGAAATGGTGACCAATAAGATGAAATTCAAACTTCTTGATCCCATTCTTCACAGCATGGATTTCTTTGTGGATAGCATGGTAATGCGTCTCAGAATCTTTGAACTGACCACTTGCATGTCCACAATAAAAGATTTTCCCATCTTCTTTTTCAAGCAAAATGGCTCCCCAATATTCATCACTAGCATCAATATGGAGAATCCTTTGCCCTGTACTTGGAATTTTCAATGGCGGAGGATTCTGGCATATTTGCTTGAGTTGTTGAACTACTCTGGTCTCGGATGATCCCCATGGTGGAGCATTCTTCTTAAGCATCTTTGAAAGCTGGCTATTATATCTGGAGCAATCCGGAATGAAGTCTCTGATATAATTAACAATTCCAAGGAATTGTTGAATATCTTTGATTGACAAGTTTTCTTCCGGAAACTTTAGCAATTCCTGAGTAATGTGCTGGCCTGGCTGATACTTTCCATCGATTATTTTCATTCCCAAAAACTCAATGTTTGTTTGACCGATAGAGCTCTTTTTTTTCAGATAGCATGATACCTTGTGATTGAACAATGTCCAAGAACTGGTGTAGCAAAGTCTCATGCTCTTGTTTGTTTGATGAGAACAATAAGATGTCATCAATGTAGATTAGGGTGGTATGTAGGATAGGTGTCATCATTGTTTTTTGGAATATGGCGGGTGCAACCTTCAAACCAAATGGCATGGCTATCCATTGGTATTGGGCTGTAGGTAGGCAAAAAGCAGTTTTATATCTATCCTATGGGACAATTCCCACTTGCCAAAACCCTGACTTCAAATCAAACTTTGAAAAGATTTGGGCTTTAGAGAGTTGGGAAAAAAGCATTTGAGTTTTAGGTAAAGGGAATTTATCATCTAGGAGGAAATGGTTAAGAGCTTTGTAATCAATAACAAGCCTCTTTTTCCCTCGTACCTGTTAAGCTCTTTTGTTGAAGTAGAATGCAGGGCAAGCCCAATTGGACTTCGTGGGCTCAATGAGTCCAAGTGCTAGGAGTTGGTTGCATTCTTGCCTCACAAGGTTTAGCTCTTCCGGAGTCATCATGTAGATAAAATTTATCCACCGCCTCCTTTTTGCATGCAACAAATGACTCAGCAAAATCAAGATCATGCAAGTACAACTCTTTAATATGTTCAAACCCAAGAATTTTAGAATCTAAAGTAGAGATAAGAGTGTACCCCAAGATAGTGCGTCTGCTACTACATTAGTCTTACCTTGCTTGCACCGGATGACGTAAGGAAACGTCTCGATGAACTCAAGCCAGCTTGCGTGGCGCTTGTTCAACTTTTACTTCCCCTTGAGATACTTTAATGACTCGTGATCTGTGTGAATTATGAATTCCTTCGGCCATATATAATGCTGCCACGTTTTCAAGGCCTGGACTAAAGCATACAACTCCTTGTCGTACATCGGGTAGTTTAAGGCCACCCCGTTCAATTTCTTGCTAAAGAACCACGTTCGCCGCCCCTCTTGCATCAATACGGCTCCAATCCCAACTCCCGGCACATCACACTCGATCTCGAATACCTTGGTGAAATCCGACAATGCTAGTAAAGGTGCATGTTTTAGCCTTTCTTTAAGCAACTCAAATGCCTTGTCTTGGGCTCCACCCCACTGAAACACAACATTCTTTTTAATTGTCTCCGTCAATGGCGCTGCGATAGTACTAAAATCTCATACAAACTTCCGATAAAACTCACAAACCTCCGATAAATCTGTATTGGAAAAGATGTTAGACTCATGAAGCTCGTCCAACATATTATCCAAGCAAGGTATGTGGTGTCAGTACTTGATAGTGATGTTATTAATAGCCCGACAGTCCACACACATCCTCCAGGACCCATCTTTCTTTGGAACTAGTAACACCGGAACTGCACACAGACTCATACTCTCCCGAATGAGTTTCTTACTTAGCAATTCATCAACTTGCCGCTGCAATTACTTGGTCTCCTCTGGGTTGGACCTGTACGCTGGTCGGTTTGGTAAGGACACCTCTGGGATGAAGTCAATCTGGTGCTCAATCCCCGAATAGGCGGTAACCCATCTGACATCTCGTCTGGAAAAACATCCTCAAATTCCTCGCAACAAATACAACACGAAAAACTAGGCAAATTGGGGTTAAGATCACGAGATAAATAAGTGCCCTTGTAAACCAAGAATATCATCGAACAACCACTGGCCGCTTTCCTATGGTCACTCATTTTTGCTATTAAATTTATTTTTCCCTCGTTTCTTACCTTAAGGCCATTCGCTTCCCCCCTTTTTGTTTTTCGGCCCTCTCATTAATGCTACTCTCCTTTTTCCCGCTATCTCTCGTGCCTCACTTCTACACGAGCAGACCCCCACTCTTGTTTTTCCTCAAGCTCTCCTTTTTCTCGGCTTTATTTGATCCTCATAAATTTCTTTTGGAGTCAAAGGTACAAGTACAAAATGCTTTTGATTATGAACAAGAGTATATTGGTTGGTATAACCGTCAGGATACACCCTCCTATCAAATTGCCACTGTCTACCCAACAAGATGTGCCCCGCCTGCATCGGCACAACATCACACAATACCTCATCCTTATATCCCCCCTATTTGGAATGCTACTTTTGCCTGCTTAGTGATTCGCATCTGCCCACAATCACTCAACCACTGCAATTTATATGGTTCTGGGTGTTTCATCGTTGGAATTCCCATTTTTTCTACCAACTTCATGCTAACTACATTATTGCAACTACCACCGTCTATAATGACACTACGAACCTTTTCATTGACAAAACACCTCGTATGAAAGATGTTTTTTTTCAGTGGACTCCCTCATATGACTTAGGTTGAATACTTAGCACCCTCCAGGACACTAAAGACAATGCCTCCCCCCTCGCTGGCTCTACTACTTTCGTAATATCCTCAAACTATGGCATATCACTATAATCCGGCTCTCCCTCACTTTCCGACTCCAATTCTCCATTATCACGCAACACCAACACCCCTTTATTTGGACATTGACTAGCAATATGCCCAAGCCCATGATGCTTAAGGCATTTAATATCCCTCATTTGAGTAGTAGAGGAATCGAATTTACCCGTGGGTTTAGGCTCTCGCCTCTACCTCTTTGCTTTGTTGTTTTCGAACTCGCTCCTCCTTTTGTTAGTGTTCGACTTCCATGCTTTGGAGTTAAAACTCGGTGCCTATCGGCTGAAACCCCTCTTCTTGAGCCGCTTAACTTTCATCGCCATGTGCACCATCTCCTCAAGATGGACACAATGATGTAAGTTGATAGCATCTGCTATAGGAGTATTCGTAACCTCCTGATCCTTCTCTATATTAGACCTCGCCATCAGCATCTCCATCTCTTTATGATATTCCTCTATGCTCTTAGACCCTTGTGTCAATCTCTGCAACCTTTGATAGATGCCTCGGTAATAATGATTTGGTACAAAACGACGTCGCATCAAACTCTTCATCTCCTCCCATGTGGAGACGGGCTGCTCGCCGCTTCTCCTCCTCGAGACCATTAGTTGATCCTACCAAAGACTTGCGTAGTCCAAAAACTCAGTTGATGCCAATTTCACCTTTTTTAATTCGGAGTAATTCTGGCATTCAAACACATTCTCGATTTTTCTCTCCCATTCTAGATAAGTGTTCGGATCACTCTTTCCCTAGAATGATGGATTTTGCATTTTGATGTTACTAAAATTTCCATCCTCACATCCCCTATCACCCCTATTTCCACGCGCGCACTCTACCCGATTGTAATTTTGCTCCCTTTAGAATCAAAATAATCCATCTCATCCGCCAATTCCTCCGATTCAAACCTCCTAGGCCTCCGTGCCCAAGTAACAGGCTCCTCTATTTTCGGCGTCTCACTGGGATCCCCGTACGTCTCGATCATCATTTTATTCATGAGGCTTGCAAGTGCCTCCATATGCAACTTATTAACTAAATCCAACGGTTGTCAGTTTTCCTCGGACATGGTTGATTCACTCCCACACGTGTATAGCTCGTGTATCACTCAACTCACAAATTCCAAGTACCCACACTTGTTACGATTATAAACCAATCAGGCAATCGCAAGTACGACTCAACAAACTAAGACAATCGCCAAGCAAACGACGGATCTCGATAAGAGGAAATTTGAAGACTAAGTGGATTATGATTCTTTACCCGCCGATTTTTCTCGGCAAATTTCGAATTTTTTTATGCCCTTGAAGAACTAGGGTTTATAAGAAAATATGGAAAATAACAAGGATTAAAGAAAACAAGAATATATCTAACCATGATTTTCTGACGCCGATGAATTCATCGCAGACGACCGGCGCTCTCATCTCCGATCAAATCCTTAATTGATCTTCCAAACATGGACGCACTTTTATTCCCTGAGATTCATTCATTCACTTCCAAAAGATCACAAACAAATTAGATTAAAACACAACGGTGCGACAAAAAAAATCCGAAAATCCACCACCGATTTTGATGACGATCAATAATATACCCCCTCAATCGTATCACGCCACACTCTCATGGACGAACATAATCGGCGACGATACGATGACCGAATCAGGTACCGTCCACCATAACCCTAGGGTTCAAGAAAGGGTTCTCGATAAAAACACTAGTTTTCATGCATCCACACACGTTCATGAACAAAACCCTAACCCTAAGCGTGGCATTACGGCAGAAGACATGGTCTACACCTGCTTTTGCGACAATCCACTAAACCCCAAGGATATTGGTGAAGGAGATAAAACGCAGGGGCATGGGAAGAAACAAGTGAATTTCGCACAAGCCGTGACGGCGGAGGAACCGCGTCCGGTGAAGAAAGGGGACTATTTTTCGGTAACCATTGATGAACACATTTATCAACAAAGGACGGCCGAACTGAGGAATACGTTGATTGGGAGAATTCTTTTACCAAAAGGGTTTAAGCCAATGACGTTGCCGGAACTGAAGTTGAAATTGACGAGTTTTTGGAAAATTGCGGATGCATGGAAACTGATTCATCTGGGAAAAGGATACTACAACCTGCAATTCACAAGCATGGAGGAGAGGAATCGAATTTTTGCAAAAACTACATGGAATTTGCAACCGGGAACGATACGGTTAATGAATTGGATGCAAGATTTCAATCCTTACAGGGTTAACACATCTACGGCGCAGGTTTGGATCCGTATTTATGAATTAGGATTTGAATATTGGCATCCATCGCTCATCAATAATATAGCTAGCGCTGTGGGAACCCCGATTCAAATTGATGAACGATGGTTGAATGGAGAAGTTGGGCATTTCATTCGAGTCCTTGTTGAAATTGATCTTAATAAGCCGTTGCAAGAGTTTATCATGATTGAAAGAGTCGGGCATGGCTCCTTCGTCTCACTCAGTTATGAAAACCTTCCAGAATTTTCTGTACATTGCAAAATAGTGGGACACAATATTAATCGTTGTAGGCACTACACGCCTAAGGAAGCACGCCCTCCACCCAAACAAACGGAAAAAATTGACAGCCCGGTGAGAGGACGGTCATTGGAAAGAGGTCGTAACAAAGGAAAAGGGGTGGTAACGGAAGAATGGATTCAAGTGAGGAAACGTGGAACAAGGCAGTTGGGGGTCAGTCAAACAAACATCATTAACACGCACTCCTTCAAATCGCTCCAAGTGAACGATGAGACGGATAAGGTGATGCAAGTGGACATTTCGACGGGGAAAGAAATTGCTAACGGAGGGACCAAGCAGATGGACGGTTTGGATGGTTCGCATTTGCACAATCCGGATAGACGGATTATTTTAGCAGCCCAAGTAAGATGAACGAAGATAAGGATAATGACATGGTAACGCAAGACAATGGATTGGATAAAGTGCAAAAAGCAATCGGCGTTGAGGCTAGCAAAGAAACCCACAAACAGCTATGAGATCACTCCCACGAGCTACAAGGATAGCTTTAAGCCTATGGCGGTGGCGGCTAAAAAGCGATGGGCAGATTTGGAAGAAGAAGAACAACTAGGTAATGCTTTCATTGAGAGTATTGATTCTGATACGCACGTGGTGCGTCCCCCTCCCCCTAATTTATCATGAATTGTTTGTTTTGGAATGCTAGAGGTCTTGGCAATGAGGCTTCTAGATCCATGCTCAAGGAACTATGTCGGGTTTATAAACCTGATATAGTTGCAATTGCGGAGCCGAAAGTTCAATTTTCTACTATTAGTGCTTCATATTGGAATGCTATTAATCTAACCCAGGTTGCAGAGAATTTCCGTGTAAATGGCATTCCAGATATTTGGGTTTTTGTTCGTACTTCTAACATGCAGGTGCAGTTTCATTGGGCCTCTGATCAAATTGTGGTTTGCAAAGTGGGGGTTCAGAATCATCAGTTTTTAATGGGATTTGTGCATGCTCAGTGTTCGTATATTGCTAGACGACAACTTTGGCTTGATGTGCGTGCGCTAAGGGATGATAATATGGTGATTGTGGGGGATTTTAACGCCATACTGGGAGCTCATGAACGACAGGGTGGAGCTCGGACCATGACACTTCATGCAGGGAATTCAAAAAATTCATTGATGACAACCATCTCATTCAGGTTCCAATGGTTGGGAACGACTATACTGGGGTATTTTCCGGTCGGCAAGGGTCTAATCCAAGCAAAATTGGATAGGATTTTGGACACAAATCAGTTCATGAATTTGTGGCATACTATCGGTGGTTTGGTGGGTCTCAGGCACTCCTCGGATCATAATCCTATTATATTGAGATGCAACTTTTCTACACCTCCTCCGGTGGCACCGTTTCGATTTTAGTCAATGTGGCTCCAACATGACGGATTTAAAAAAGTGGTGGCTGACTCATGGGGGATGAAGTGCCCAAACAATCATCCTATGGCTCGTGTTATGCAAAAACTTAAGAGGTTACGGTTCATTCTTCGTCAGTGGAACTACACGATTTTTGGAGATGTACATCGACAGGTTGAGGAAGTGCAGCGGAATCTTACGGATTGTCAATCTCACATCTCCGCATTTGGGTATTCTCGATAGCATTATTCAAATAGAGCTTCGATTACATAAGGATCTTAATCACCGCTAACAGACAACATGAGTTGTTGCGCGCTAAAAGTCGAACACAAAGGTTGTAGGATGGGGATTGTAACACCGAGGTTTTTCATCGGAAATTACGCGCCAAGAGGTCTCGGGTTATGTGTCACTCATATGATTGTAAATGGGCAAATGACGGATGATCAACAACAAGATCAAAAGTCATATTATCCAATATTATGAGCAGACTTTTTGAATCGGATAATGGTACTATTGATTACTCCATGGTGGAAAATGTTATCCAACCAACGGTTAAACAGAGGAAAATTCCAAGTTGTGCTCGATCCCTACGGATGACGAGATCAAGGTAGCCGTGTTCGCTTTGAGCCACGATAGCGCGCCACGCCCCGATGGTTTTGGGGGACATTTCTATCATAGCCTGGGATATTATCGCTGCGGATATTTTGCCTACTGTTAGATCATTTTTTGTTAGCAACAGATCGCCTAAAGGGTGTAACTCAAGCTATATGGTTTTAATTCCAAAGAGTAACAATGTGGCTCGTGGAGGAATACAGCCAATTAACTTAAGTAACTTCCTCTGCTCAAGATAGTTACTAAGATCTTAGCCGTCGATTTGGGGATATTTTGAAAGAGCATGTGCATGGTATGCAATTTGGGTTCATTCCGGGAAAACAAATTCATGACTGCATTGCCTTGGCTTCGGAAGGGGTTAATTGCCTCCTTAACCGATCTAGGACGCCTAATATGATTCTTAAGGTGGATATTAGAAAAGCTTTCGATACTTTGTGTAATACCCGGTTTCAAAAAAATTTGGGGATTAAATTAGGGCACAATTAGGGCTCGATTCGGACCGATTTTGGGGTAATGGTAAAATTCGAAACCATAATTTTCCTAAATTGGGGATAATATTTTCTGATTTTATTTCCAAAAACAAGAAGGAAAAATCTTGATAAAATGGCAATAAATCAAATACATGAAAGGAAAGAGAAATCCTCCACATATGGAAATAGATTTCAGCAAATACACTTACCTTATATCATGAAATCCTTGGCCTATAAATTGACAAGCCCCATTAGGTTTTTCTTCACAAATTCCCATTCAAAGAATTCAGAGGTAAGAACTCCCTCTTCTCCTCCCAAGGCCGTCGGCCACCACCACCACTGTCGCCGTCGGCGCCGCCGCCGGAGTCGGCTCCTCCCCTAGCCATCTTCTTCCTCAAACCCCAAACCTCAAAAACCCCAAAAGAAGATAAAGAAAGAAAAGAGAGGAAAGAAATAGAGAAGAAGAAAGAAGAAGAAAAAAGAAAGAGAGAGAGGGGGGCTGGGGACGTGAGAGAGTGAGGGAGAAGAAAAAGAGAAGAGAAGAGAGAGTTGAGGGAGATGGGAGTACACGGCAGGAAGGAAGAAAAAGAAAAGAGGGAAAAAGAGAAAGAAAAGGGGGAAAAGGGAAAAGAAAAAAGGAAAAGAAAAGGGGGAAAAGGGAAAAGAAAAGGGGAAAAAGAAAAGAAGAAAAAGGGAGGGAAATGAGAAAGGGTGGAATTAAACCCAACTCTTTGATTTCTTGCCCAAGCCAAGTTTTAACCCAACAAGCCATCTACCAATCCAATTTTTCTTAAGCCCTATTCTTTTTCTTTTCATTCGAATTTCTTTTCTTTACCCATCTCCAACACCGTATTAATTAGAAATTTATTTTATTGTAGGAGACGAAGATTCCGACTTCTAGGCTCACACACCGCGTTTGAATGCATTATATGATTTCTTGTGTACGGGCACGTTAAACATGAAAAGCATAGTACTTAAGTGTACAAGCATGAAAAGTAAGGTACTTAAGTGTACAAGCATGAAAAGCATGGTACTTAAGTGTACAAGCATGAAAAACATGGTACTTAATTGTACAAGCATGAAAAGCAAGGTACTTAATTGTACAAGCATGAAAAGCAAGGTACTTAATTGTACAAGCATGAAAAGCATAGGTGTGTGTGCATGAGTGATTATATTGTGTATTTAATTTAGACATTGCGTCCCCACTGGGCAGTTGTATGCTCACCCCATGTTTTCCACAGATGAATGAAGGAGCCGGAGCGTGGCGAAAGGGGCGGTGGAAGTCGAATCAAGAAATTAAAGGGCCCCCTTATTTTGTTTTTAATTTTTATAATATTAAAAACTAAGTAGTTTTATGAATTAAATTTTCGGGACACGTTTTCATGACTATTTCCGCATATATGGCAAGTATTATTTATTTCCCTTTAAGAAATGCGTTTTCAAGTTTGGGCTTGTTTTATTTCCAGCACTTTAATAAATAGCAAATTGTCGAATTTTTTTATGTTTATGAAATTGGGATGTTACATAAGTGGTATCAGAGCGGGTCTATCTTTCCTGTAGACTTGCTAAATGATTTTCAAAAAAAAAAATACATGGGTCTTGAAACTTTTACAAGAATGATTATTTTTTTTTAAAATGAAAACTGTAAAGAAGTCGACTATCCACCACCTCATGCCGCGCCGACTCCGAAGAGAAAAAGGTATTATCAAGTACACAGTAAATGTCATGTTCGCTTTACTCAAACATGTTATGATCACAGTTATATTAACAAATGATACGAGATTGTTTTATTTTTTTTTCAATGAACAAAACATTAAGTACCCCAAAAATCAACAGATGAAGAGAATCAGGCTAGCTATTAGGAAGAACACTAATAGTTGGAAGGGATACCCGCTAGAGATTGATATGGAGAAGTATTTGAACTGTGAATGGGAAGAAGGTGAATGCATAGGGGCTTATGTTACGAGGATGCATCAGGAATGGTACAAGATTAGGGATGTTGTTGGGGCTCCTAGTGAGTTCCAAGCTACTAGGAGGCTGATTGAGTCGCTGACTCCTGAATGGAGATTGGAGGCAGAGAAATTGTATGTTGATTTGTTGAGGTATGATGAAGCTAAGAACAAGCTTAAGATCAACTATGGGGCATTTACTTGCCATACTATATGGTAAGTGGATAGATTCACTGCTAGATGAGGATAAAGAGGAAGAAGACTCGGAAGAAGAAGAGGATCCGGAAGAGGACCCTGAAGAGGATGACTACTACATGGATGATTAAGTTATTTATTTTGGTATGCATGAATAAGATGGACTTTGTCCAACCCTAGTAGATTGTTTATTTCATTTCCCTTTTGTTATTTCAAAGTTGATTGTTATGTTATGAAGTTGATGAATAAAAGTAATATTTTCTTTAAGTTTTATTTTCTGCGCACTATAGTACTTATAATTTCGCTCAAAAAAAATCAAAAAAAAAAAAATCGAAATTTGTATATGTACAAGTCTGCAGTTTTCTTTTCAAAAAAAAACATGTTTATGTACAATTGTGCATTTGTTTTTCTAAAGGGAAATGATAGGGACCTATTATTGGACATAGCATGTACTCGTTGATTTGAGGTTAATTGCTCCTAGGTTATAAACCTTTATGGAATTTAAGCGATGTCTTGTTTCATTGGTTATAGGATGGCTCCACCAAGGAGAGATCTCCCAAATCAAGGCAACTTGGAGAACCTTGTGGCTAACTTGACCACAATCGTGCAAGGGCTAGTTCAGCAAAACATGTCCAACGCTCAAAACGCCCAGCAACACCCAACAATAATCGACAATACTTCGCAAGTCGTGGAACAATTTCGGCGTTATAGGCCGCCCATCCTCATCAAGGCGAGAGGACCCTTTGTAGTGGAAGAATGGATTGGAGAACTAGAAGGTATATTTGATTTGATTGCATGCACAGTTCGCATCGAGTCTCTGCGCCATTCTCCAACTCAAACAAGATGCTAGACATTGGTGGGATTCTCATCGCCGCACCATAACAAACGAAACGAGAGGGAAGCAATGACTTGGGATGAATTCAAGAATCTCGTGATCCAACAGCTTCTTCCTACGACTTACAGTGACCAAAGGGAAAGAGAATTCCTAGATTTGACGCAAGAGAGTATGTATGTACTCGACTACGAGCGGAAATTCAACCAACTATCATGTTATGCTACGCATTTGGTCAACACAGACGTAAAAAAAGCGAAAAGATTCGTGGGCAGCCCGTGCCCAGAACTAAGTGGCGTGATAACTATCCTCGGGAGGTGACGTATGCTCAAGCGATGAGACCGGGCTCGACTCGTGGCGGTGAATATGAATATGGATGGGAACCCTCGTAAGGCAGATGAAGCACCCAAAAGAAAATGGGAAGACCCTAATATATGGCAAGTATTATTTATTTCCCTTTAAGAAATGCGTTTTCAAGCTTGGGCTTGTTTTATTTTCAGCACTTTAATAAATTGCAAATGGTATATTTTTATGTTTATGAAATTAGGATGTTACACTTTGAGATGGGAATTTATTTATCGTGTCCTTCGACGTATGGGGTTCAAACATGGATTCTTGCGCTGGGTGATATCGATTTTTAACTCGGCCAGGATTTCGATTCTTTTTAATGGGGGTCCGGAGGGATACTTCAGATGCACTCGGGGAGTTCGTCAGGGAGATCCTCTCTCTCCCCTTCTATTCTGTGCGGCTAAAGATGTATTAGCGCGTGCATTGGATATGGCTATTCAGCAGGGACATATCTCTCAGTTTAAAACTTCCCGCAACTTCAGCATGCCTCCGTGTTTGTTATATGCAGATGATATTCTTATCATGACAGCAGCTTCTTGGGAGAATTGTCAATATATTAAACGTATTCTGACTGATTATTTTTCGATAAAATGATAAAATATATATAAAAAGAAAAGAAGGTGCTGCTTACAAGCCAAGCAGCTAGCATAAACCAAAAGCGAAACGTCACAAAGATTCAAAATAGCGTGCACACAAAAGAGTGTCAATGAACTGCTTACAAGCCAAGCAGATAGCTAAAATTGGGGCCTCGTTAAAACCTATCAAAGTAAAACCCAAAGGAAAAACCTTTGATAGGAAAAAGAGTACCCAAAACTATGCAAAACGAAGTGAAATGCATGCGTGGCGCAGTCTTCGTGTAACTCTGTGACAATCGACTGTGTAATAGTGTGCGACCAATCCAAGGGGACGTCCATCTTCAATAGTTTATCCGCTACTTTGTTGCCCTCTCTGTAAATATGTGATACCCTGAACTCCATGTGAGAGATATAGTGAAGAGTCATCCTCCATCTGGCTAGGAACTTCCATGGAACTTTAAGAGATCTTGCTTCCAGCAGCCCGCATACGTACATTGAGTCCGATTCTAACCACAACCTGATCCATCCACGTTTAAACGCCCGCTCTATCGCCGTCATCGCTGCAATTAACTCTGATTCAAAAGCATAACCGCTACCAACATTATGAATAAAACATCCAGTGAAAAATCCTCTGCAATTTCGAAATATACCCGCCGCCATACATCTGCCCGGTGCTCCCCACGCACATCCATCCGTATTCACTTTCATCCATCCTGGTAGTGGAGGATACCATTTGACGTACTTGATCACAGTTGGTGGTTTAGGCCGTCCCTGCACAGAGAGCCTTCTTAAGCATAGAAGATCGTATACCGAGTTGGACATATAGTTGCCATCTTTGGCTGCTGATTCTACGATAAACGCTCTGATCATGATGATAGCAGTCGTGTGATGTGGCCTAACATCCCTGAAAATCCACTCGTTTCGTGCATTCCAAATTACCCAAATAGTTGAAATGATCGCTGCTTTCCAGATAGAAGCAAGTTGCGGACTGAATCTCTGTTGAATTGCCCAAACGTAGAGATGGTTTACTCCTCCATCAAGAGGCATATGCACCTCGAAAGTGTCATGGATCCATTTCCAATTTCCAACGCAAAACGACACCTTGTGAATAAATGGTCAACTGACTCCGAGTTGGCGTAGCATAATGAACAAGCTGTGGGACCCCAGGATCCACGGATGTTATCAAGCACTGTTAATCGGTTATAAATTGTTCTCCAAACGGTGATGGATCTTCGCAACGGTATGTGTAAAGACCAAATCCACTTACCCCATTGCACCTCCGAGAAGTGATTCCGAACAAGTGTGTAAGCCTCCTTAGATGACACGTCACCTTCTTTGGAATGAATCCACACACGCTATCCATCGAAAGTGGAGCAATCGGAAAATTAAGAATCTCAATGACAATCCCGTATATTCCACACAATGAATTCCTCTCAGAAAGTGCCGACCCATTGTAAAAATAATCCAAAATTGGGTATTAATAATATTGATGCATATGAGCCTAATACCAATTCGATCGCAATTGAGTAGCCTAACCAGCTTTTCCAACCAGAATCGAACTCCGATTGTTCCCGGAATCCAGTAGCGATTGGGAGATGAGATCCAAGACCACCGGCGCAAGCCCGTATAGACGATCCAATATAAGCCAATCTTGGCGCACCATTGAAGTATCTTTTCCGCAAAATGTCGAAAGACATAGATTTAGGTTGAATCAACTTCCATGCAGCCTTCATAAGAAAAACTTTTTTTGCCGCCACAAGAGAGCGAACTCCCAAACCTCCTTCCTCTTTAGGTGCACAGCATCTAGCCCAATTGACCGTAGCCGAACCTTTCTTGGTAGTATCCCCAGTCCAAATAAAATTTTTCATAGCTTTTTCCATTGATTTGAGCAACGTTCTCGGCCATCGATAAACAAGCATCGAGTGAACAAATGAGCTAGAAATGACAGAGTTGACCAGAGTAATACGGCCAGCCATCGATAGGGACGTACCTTTCCACCTTATAAATTTGGACAGAATTTTATCATGCGTGGGCTGAAAATATCTTATTTTAGGCGCCCCTTTGAACAAGGGAACTCCTAAATAAGTGATGGGGAATGTACCACGAGTGATCTGTAGGTTAGTCGAACTCTTCTCATAATCCGAATGGGCGTATTATCACGAAAGGAGACCTTAGTCTTATCTCGGATTAAATTGCCGCCGTAAATGCGTCCATAATCAGTTAGAATACGTTTAATATATTGACAATTCTCCCAAGAAGTTGCTGTCATGATAAGAATATCATCTGCATATAACAAACACGGAGGCATGCTAAAGTTGCGGGAAGTTTTAAACTGAGAGATATGTCCCTGCTGAATAGCCATATCCAATGCACGCGCTAAAACATCTTCAGCTGCACAGAAAAGAAGGGGAGAGAGAGGATCTCCCGACGAACTCCCGAGTGCATCCGAAGTATCCCTCCGGACCCCCATTAAAAAGAATCGAAATCCTGGCCGAGTTAAAAATCGATATCACCCAACGCAAGAATCCCTGGTCGAACCCCATACGTCGAAGGACACGATAAATAAATTCCCATCTCAAAGTATCGAAAGCTTTTCTAATATCCACCTTAAGAATCATATTAGGCGTCCTAGATCGGTTAAGGAGGCAATTAACTCCTTCCGAAGCCAAGGTAATGTAGTCATGAATTTGTTTTCCCTAAATGAACCCAAATTGCATACCATGCACATGCTCTTTCAAAATATCCCCAAATCTGACGGCTAAGATCTTAGTAGCTATCTTGAACAGGAAATTACTTAAGATAATTGGCCTGTATTCCTCCACCCGAGCCACGTTGTTACTCTTCGGAATTAAAACCATATAACTTGAGTTACACCCTTTAGGCAGTCTGTTGCTAACAAAAAATGATCTAACAGCCGGCAAAATATCCGCAGCGATAATATCCCAACAGCTATGATAGAAATGTCCCCCAAAACCATCAGGCCCTGGCGCGCTATCAAGACTCAAACTGAACACGGCTACCTTGATCTCGTCATCTGTAGGGATCGGGCACAACCTGGAATTTTCCTCCTGTTTAACCGTTGGTTGGATAACATTTTCCACCATGGAGTAATCAATAGTACCATTATCCGATTCCGCAAAAAGCTGCTCATAATATTGGATAATTTGACTTCGAGGACACGAAACATATGAGAGAAACCAACAAATTCGTTGACTTTTATCTATGACCGTTGACCAGCCGTTTTCCGGCCACTACAACGCCGGAATCATACCAAAATATGTAATTCCCCCTCAGGCGACCCCAACTACATTCACACCGACCGGAAATAGTGCTTTGTAACGTCGTCAATTTTGGCCAAGAAAGTCGAAATCACGCACATTTTTAGGCGCTATCTTCGAACCTTCGCGGCGCGATTCCGACCACCAAAATGGACGTGCCACCCCAGGTTTTGATCGCCTCCTCATGGGCTTCCTTGCCTAGTCATCAATTTGTGCTTTGCAATTGCCTCCCAAACAATCGACATTTTACCAAAAATCCTAACTTGCAATCAAACTCCATTTCCGACCCAAATACATACCCAATCCCAAAATTGACCACACCATCGTCCAATTCACTCCTAGACGCACAAATTCCTCCCTCCAATCGACCTGATTGTGCCCGAATCATAAAACCCAAATTGGGGATCCGAAAGTTGATTTTCGTACTTTGAATGCCCGTTTGACCCCTAAAACAGCCGATTTGGCCTTCGTCGAAGAAGGAAATATTGCTCAGAGGTTGAAACGAGTGGAACTAGCCCATCCAATCCTGGTGATGCTATTGCTCCGCAGTCACTATTTGCCGGCGATTCGGGCCCCGACGCACCCGTATGCGGCCATAACTTCGCTTTTTTTCTCCATTCTCATCTTCCAATGTTGTCATACATCCCCGAGTACTTGTTTACATCCGAACCGGTCCTCAACCTTTCATTTGTCCGACACCGCTAATGTGTTGGGACTCGTTCCCAATCGGCTTATCTCAATGTGCAACATACTCCGACCTCCACCCCTACATGCCCTCCCAATAATGTTGTTCAAATGGCCGAAGCACCTCTGCAATGGCCTCCCTAGTGAATCGAACCCGTATCTCGGACCATTACTCTCACTCTAATTTGAGGAACACGTCGCTAAAGTTGTTTCGTGCAACCCCCACACTATAGATTCACTCCTTCCCCAGGCCCCGTAATATTGCCTCATTTTCCAATATGGTTTCTCGGTAATACACATTCTATCCCTAAACCTGTTAGGAAAGGGGATTATTATTCATTATTATTGACGAAAAATGCTTACCAACAACGCCTTGCTAAATTTTCGTATTCTTTGATCGGGCGGGTTATTTTGGGGAAAGGTAATAAGCCATGGGCTACTATGCTTTTGCACAAAAACTTTCTCGAGCTTTGGGGTATTAAGAATAATCGAAACTAATTCCATTGGGCAAGGGATTTTTGTGTGAAATTGTCTAATGCGCAGGATCGTACTCTTGCTCAATTTCGCACCACTTGGGCGCTTAACCCGGGAACTATTCGTCTCTCTCCTTGGGTTCCGGATTTCAATCCTTATAAGGTACAAACCTCGGTGGCCAGCATTTGGGTACGCATCTTCGAGCTCAGTTTGGAATACTGGGACCCCAATAACATTCTGGGGATTGCCAGTGCTATTGGAAATCCATTGCAAATTGATCAGCGTTCCCTGGATGGTTCTCTGGGGCATTTCATTCGGGTTTTGGTTGATATTGATCTTTCTAAGCCGTTGGAGGATCACATTATGGTGGAACGCATTGGCCAGTGCTCCTTTGTGTCAATCGGGTATGAGAAACTCCCTGAGTTTTGTTCGAGATGTGGCATAATGGGACATTTGACAGCCTCTTGTTGTCTTAATAGTGCGGGCTATCCGGATACGGAAAGGCGTGCTTCTCCTGACCAGGGACGCCCCCGGGTGCCAACTACTCGTCCTAGTTCTGTGCAGAGAGGGCGATCCAGGGCGCGCAAGGTTTATCGTCCTGTGCAGCAGGACAAGGGTAAGGGAATTGATGACTCAATGGGAAAGATGGGTTCGACTATGCATGCTGGTTCTCCTACCCGCGCAATAGTCACTTGCTCTACGGATATCCACCTTAATAACACCTTTGCGGCTCTTGGTTCTGTCGACTCCCAGGATCAGCATTCCGCAGATTGCCAGGTTGATTATCCCCGCTATGGAGTCATCTCCCAAGGCTACTACTTCCAACACCGCACGATCTCCACTATTATGCCTATTACATTCAAAGATCCTTTGGGGAAGCCTATTCGAGCCCTTAGTCGTGCCTTCCCCGGATAGATCCTTGACTCGGCTAAATCTAGAATTCTCCATAGCGTTACGTCGGTCCGTTGCCCCGATTCATGACATTACTATTGAACCGGAGAGCCAAGAACCACATGAGATGAACTTTGCGACTTCCAAGAGATGGGCAGATTATGCGGATGAAATGGGTAACTCTCAATCGCCGACTCGCAACGCACCACATGCCGCTTTACGTGCGATTGACACGGGCGCCACCTCCTCCGCCGTCTCAATGAATTGCATCTTCTGGAATATCCAGGGGATTGGGTACATTGCATCTCATAATGTTCTTAAGGCTTTATGTCACAAACATAAACCTTCTATTTTAGCCATTTGCGAACCTAAGGTGGACATTTCATCCATTTCGGATTCTTACTGGAGTAGCTTGGGTCTCAGGTTTGTTGCTCAAAGCTTCCGGGCAAACGGGCGCCCAGATATTTGGGTCCTATGCGATGCGAGTATTTCTGTCCATAATCAGGTTTGGTCTTCTTCTCAGTGTATTATTTTGCAAGTTCAAACTGGATCTATGGTTTTCCATGTTGGTTTTGCTCATGGCTTGTGTGATCATGTTGCTCGTCATGCCCTTTGGTTGGATGTGAGGAATTTGGGTCTTACCGATCTGCTTATTGGGGATTTCAATGATGTGTGTTGGGACATCATGAGCGTTCGCAGCGTAGTACCTTATCCCGTGCTTCTTGTCGACTTCGTGGACTTCTTGGAGGATGTAGGTTTATTTGCGGTGCCGACTACGGGAATTCATTTACTTGGTGCTCCCCGAAGGCCTCTATCTCTCCTTCAAAGCTAAGTTGGATCGAGCCCTAGCAACCGGTCAATTCTTCTCTTTTTGGCAAGTTGTTAAGGGTTTAGTTCTTCCTCGCATTGCTCCGATCACCACCCTATTTTGGTCTCTTGTTCTAATCCCACTATCGTGGGTCCGTCTCCTTTTCGTTTTCAACGCATGTGGATTCATCACGACTCTTTCCTAAATATTGTGACTACCTCTTGGCGATCCCCGTGCGCACGCCTAATCCATTGCAACGCGTCATGTGGAAACTCAAGAGATTGCGACATACAATTAAGGTTTGGAATAAGGAAGTTTTTGGGGATGTGAATCGTCGGTGGATTATCGATGGAAAGGGTTCGCCGATTCAGCAGATATTGAATCCAATGGTTTCACCGAGGCTCGCAAGGATATGGAGTTGGAGGAGCGATCGGCTGTCTCGCACGTTGCTCATGCAATCGAAATCCTTCAAGAGAAATCACGATCGGATTGGTTAAAGGATGGAGATCGTAACACACTTTTTTCCATCGCCGCCGATTCGCAATGGGTGCTCACGGATACAAGGTTTGATGGTTGATGGTAGTTATACAGAGGACCCGATGGCTCTTGGGAATCACATTATCTCCTTCTATACGGACCTCTTCGCGGACACGAGGCAAACCACTTCGGACTACACTCTGGTCGATCATCTTATTTCTCCGATAGTTAGCATGGTTGATAATGCCCTTTTGACGGCAATTGCTTCAGAATCCGGTGAAAGAGGCGGCATTTGATATGGGTTTGGACAGTGCCCCAGGCCCAGATGGTTTCAATGGGAGATTTTATCATCATTTTTGGGATATCATTTCTGAGGAGGTGGTGGCCGCCATCCGACATTTTTTCGTCACGGCTTCCTTCCCGGCGGGTATGAATGCTAGTTTAATGGCACTCATCCCAAAAACCAAGGAAGCTAATGTGGTGGAAGACTTTAGACCAATCGTGATGAGCAATTTCCTTTTTAAGATTATTACCAAGATTCTGGCAACGCGGCTGGGCTCGATCATCTCTTCTTACTTGTCGCCTACCCAGTTTGGCTTTATCCTGGCAAAATCCATGATCGTATTGCGTTGGTCTCGGAGGGGTTCAATATTTTACAGGGTCGTAATGATGTCAATATGATCTTAAAGATTGACATTCGGAAGGCATTTGATACAGTTAACTGGGGCTTCTTGATTCATGTGTTACGTCGCTTTGGTTTCTCTGAAGTGTTCATTCACTGGATTGAGATCATCCTTCAGTCTTCTAGAATTTCAGTCCTGCTGAATGGGTCACCATTGGGTTATTTCTCTTGCTTTCGAGGGGTTCGACAGGGGGATCCATTATCTCCTCTGCTTTTTTGCATCGCGGAGGACGTTCTGAGTAGATTGGTCGAGGACGCGGTCAACAGGAATCTACTTCAGCCTTTTTGGGCGCCTAATCAGGTGGTTTTCCCCTCATCCATTATGTATGCAGATGGCATTGTGCTTATGTGTGGGGCATCCTCGAGCAGTGCACGTGCCATTATTCAGATACTTAACCTCTATGCAGACATGTCGGGTCAGATTTTCAATCCTAATAAATCTAAAGTTTTTTTTTGGAGGTCGGGTTTCCAATCATGTGCGAGGTCGTATTCAGACGATTACTGGGATGCATATGGGCAATTTCCCTACAATCTACTTGGGCGCCCCCATTTCAAGGGTGTGCCCAAAGTGGCCAGCCTTCAATCCATTTTCGACAAGATTATTTTCAAGTTCAGAAGGTGGAAAGGTTCTGCTCTGTCTATTGCTGGCCGCATTTGTTTGGTGAATTCGGTGATTACCAGCTCCTTTGTGCACACAATGATGGTATACAAGTGGCCCCGAGAACTTTGTTACAAAGAAATGGAAAAGGCAATGCGTAATTTCATCCGGGTCGCGATGTGAACTCGAAAGGATCTGTGGTGGTTAATCGAGCCATTGTTGCATGCCGCGCGGCGAAAGATGGTTTGGGCGTACGGTCTATTGTGGTCGCCAACAATGCTTTCCTTATGAAGTTGGGATGGAAGATTATGACTTCAAACTCTTTGGTTTACAACATCCTCCGTAGGCGTTTCTTGGCTTCTGATGGATCTCCACGTCGTTCTTTCATCCCCTCTTCCATCTGGAGAGGGATTCGGCCTGGGATCTCGGGTTTCTTGGAGGACTATCGCTGGATTCCGGGATGCAATTCCGGAGTTCGATTCTGGCTGGATAATTGGTTGGGTTACATCATTGCTGATAGGATTGGGATTCCTGAGGAGTACAGGCACTTATTTCGACATCGCATCTCGGATTACTTTTATGATGGGACATGGCACTTTACTTTCTCATTCATTGAGGCTTATTTGGATATGGTCCGAGATATTGTTAGAGTCCCCATCACTCCAGCATCGTCGGATACACGGGTGTGGCTTCACTCTGATGATGGTTGTATCACTTTGAAATCGCTACACATTTCTCGCGTCCTCGCGCCCCAACGGTTCACCTGGGGTTCCCGGATTTGGTCTCCTCACATTCCGGAAGACGTTCGATTGTGGCTTGGCGGTCTATCCATAATCGTCTTTGCGGTTTTAGACGTCTTTGCGTTCGCGTGGCTCCTTCACAGGACCCTCGGTTTGCGGTCTTTGTTGTGCTAACAATGAATCTGTTGATCATTTATTTGTCTCTTGTGGTTTTGCGAGAGGCCCTATGGCAAAGTGGATTTTTGATGCCATTAATATCAATTACTTTAGGGCTTATAGCTTTAATGAATTTACGTGCGTTTGATGCGTTTTCATTTCAAAGTGATCGGTGGGCTTTCTTTGGCGCGCGATGTTCTTTCCGGTATTTGGCTCATCTGGGAAATCAGAAATGACTTGACCTTCAACAACAAGACTTGGACACTGGAGGCGGCCATCCTACGCCTTCGTGTCCTAATTCTGGAGTCATCATCCTTGGACCGAGATTGCATGCAAAATGATCAACAAGACCTCTTCATTCTCCGCAGACTTCGTGTTCCTGGGTGCCCTAGATAGGCCCCGAAGATTGTGCAGGTCACTTGGCCGAAACCTTTGCCGGGATGGATCAAAGTTAACACAGACGGTAGCGCTATGGGGGCACCCGGAAATCTCACAGCTTCTGGTGTCTTCCGCAACTGTAGGGGGTTTTTTCGCGGGTGCTTCGTGGAACGATGTGGTTTTGGTTTTGGTTTTGAGGCGGAACTGTGGCTTTCCAATACGGTTTTGGAACCAACTATGGCCGAGTCGGATTTTGGTGGAGTTGCGCGTAAGAAATCCATTCGTGTTCCTTGCGCTATGAGTATGTGGAGATACACTCTCCACCTTCTTTCTCAAATGGATTTTGTGGTCTCGCACATCTTTAGGGAAGGAAACCGGGTAGCGGATATTCTAAGCAAGTTGTCGCAGGTGGATACGTGGTGAGGTTCGCCCCCAGCATCCATTATCCAGTCCCTCACTCAGGATTATGTTGGCCAATCGAATTATAGGTTTGTTCCTTAGTGCGTCGCATTTTCAGTCTTGTCGGCTTTTGGGGCGCTTTTATCATGGGGGGTACTCTTTTTCCTTCCAGGGGTTTTTCCCACATGGGTGAGTTTTACCTTGGAAGGTTTTAACGAGGCCCCAACCATTCAGCCATATGGTCGGCTTGTGACCATTTCGTTATTTTCTTTTGTCTTTGTTAACAGGCTTTACTTTGGTTACCTGATCAGCCTGTGATCAGGAATACTCTTTTTCATTTTTATATATATTATCGCATTTATTAAAAAAATTGGATAATATGACTTCTGATGCGCTGTTGATCATCCGTCATTTGCCCGTTTACCATCATATGAGTGACATAACTTTGAGACCTCTTGGCGCGTAATTTTCGATGAAAAAACTCGGTGTTACGATCCCCATCCTGCAACCACTGTGTTCGGCTTTTCTGGCACAACAACTCATATTGTCTGTTAAGCAGCTGATTAAGATCCTTATGTAACTGAAGCTCCTGCTGAATAATGCTATCAGAATACCCAAATGTGGAGATGTGAGATTGACAATCCGTAAGATTCTGCTGCACTTCCTCAACCTGTCGATGTACATCTCCAAAAACCGTGTAGTTCCACTGACGAAGAATGAACCGTAATCTCTTAAGTTTTTGCATAACACGGGCCATAGGACGATTGTTTGGGCACTCCATACCCCATGAGTCAGCCACCACTTTTTTAAATCCGTCGTGTTGGAGCCACATTGACTGAAATCGAAACGGAGCCACCGGAGGAGGTGTAGAAAAATTGCATCTCAATATAATAGGATTATGATCCGAGGAGTGCCTGAGACCCACCAAACCACCGATGGTATGCCACAAATTCATGAACTGATTTGTGGCCAAAATCCTATCCAATTTTGCTTGAATTAAACCCCTTGCCGGCTGGAAAATACCCCAAGTATAGTCGTTCCCAACCATTGGAACCTGAATGAGATGGTTGTCATCAATGAATTTTTTGAACTCCCTGCATGAAGTGTCATGGATCCGAGCTCCACCCTGTCGTTCATGAGCGCCCAGAATGGCGTTAAAATCCCCCACAATCACCATATTATCATCCCTTAGCGCACGCACATCAAGCCAGAGATGTCGTCTAGCAATATACGAGCACTGAGCATGCACAAATCCCATTAAAAACTGATGATTCTGAACCCCCACTTTGCAAACCACAATTTGATCAGAGGCCTAATGAAACTGCACCTGCATGTTAGAAGTACGAACAAATACCCAAATATCTGGAATGCCATTTACACGGAAATTCTCTGCAACCAGGGTTAGATTAATAGCATTCCAATATGAAGCACTAATAGTAGAAAATTGAACTTTTGGCTCATAATCGCAACTATATCAAGTTTATAAACCCGACATAGTTCCTTGAGCATGGATCTAGAGGCCTCATTACCAAGACCTCTAGCATTCCAAAACAAGAAATTCATGATAAATTAGGGGGATGGGGACGCACCACGTGCGTATCAGAATCAATACTCTCAAGGAAAGCATTACCTAGTTGTTCTTCTTCTTCCAAATCGCCCATCGCTTTTTAGCCGCCACCGCCATTGCCTTAAAGCTATCCTTGTAGCTCGTGGGAGTGATCTCATAATTGTTAGTGGGTTTCTTTGCTAGCCACGCTTCAATTGCTTTTTGCACTTTATCCAATCCATTATCTTGCGTTACCATGTCATTATCCTTATCTTCGTTCATCTTACTTGGGCCTGCTAGAATAATCCGTCTATCCGGATTGTGCAAATGCGAACCATCCAAAACGTCCGTCTGCTTGGTCCCTCCGTTAGCAATTTCTTTCCCCGTCAAAGTGTCCACTTGCATCACCTTATCCGTCTCCTTGTTCACTTGGAGCGATTTGAAGGAATTCTGAGTGTTAATGATGGTTGTTTGATTGACCTCCAATTGCCTTGTTCCATGTTTCCTCACTTGAATCCATTCTTCCGTTACCACCCCTTTTCCTTTGTTACAGCCTCTTTCCAATGACCGTCCTCTCACCGGGCTGTCAATTTTTTTCGTTTGTTCGGGTGGAGGGCGTGCTTCCTTAGGCGTGTAGTGCCTACAACGATTAATATTGTGTCCCACTATTTTGCAATGTACACAAAATTCTGGGAGGTTTTCATAACTGAGTGAGACGAAGGAGCCATGCCCGACTCGTTTGATCATGATAAACTCTTGAAACGGCTTATTAAAATCAATTTCAACAAGGACTCGAATGAAATGTCCAACTTCTCCATTCAACGATCGTTCATCAATTTGAATCGGGCTTCCCACAGCGCTAGCTATATTATTGATGAGAGATGGATGCCAATATTCAAATCTTAATTCATAAATACGGATCCAAACCTGCGCTGTAGATGTGTTAACGTTGTAAGGATTGAAATCTTGCATCCAATTCATTAACCGTATCGATCCCGGTTGCAAATTCCACGTAGTTTTTGCAAAAATTCGATTCCTTTCCTCCATGTTTGTGAATTGCAGGTTGTAGTATCCTTTTCCCGGATGAATCGGTTTCCATGCATCCGCAATTTTCCAAAACTCATCAATTTCGACTTCAGCTCCGGCAACATCATTGGCTTAAACCCTTTTGGTAAAAGAATTCTCCCAATCAACGTATTTCTCAGCTCGGCCGTCCTTTGTTGGTAAATGTGTTCATCAATGGTTACCGAAAAATAGTCCCCTTTCTTCACCGGACGCGGTTCCTCCGCCGTCACGGCTTGTCGAAAATTCACTTGTTTCTTCCCATGCCCCTGCGTTTTATCTCCTTCACCAATATCCTTGGGGTTTCGTGGATTGTCTCGAAAGCAGGTGTAGACCATATCTTCAGTCGTAATGCCACGCTTAGGGTTAGGGTTTTGTTGATGTACGTGTGTGGATGCATGAAAACTAGGGTTTTTATCGAGAACCCTTTCTTGAACCCTAGGGTTATGGTGGACGGTACCGATTCTCGTCATCCAGCCGTTGATTATGTTCCTCCATGAGAGTTGTGACGTGAGACGATTGAAGGGGTATATTATTGATCGTCGTCAAAATCGGTGGTGGATTTTCGACTGATTTGTCCGCACCGTTGTGTTCGTACTCTGCTTGTTTGTGATCTTTTGAAATGAATGAATGAATCTCGGGGAATAAAAGTGCATCCATGGCTGGAAGATCAATTAAGGATTTGATCGGAGATGAGAGAGCCGGTCGATCATGATGAATTCGTCGGCGTCGAAAAAATCTCACACAAAGCGTGTGTAATCGCACGCACATCGTGGTCTTCCGTAACCCAATGTCGACTCTCTAGTATTCTCGACGATTATGGACGCATTTACGGCCAAAGAATTTAATCCAAATAAGACTAAGGTCTACTTCGTGATAATACGCCCATTCGGATTATGAGAAGAGTTCGAGACTAACCTAATCACACTCTTCGTGGTACATTTCCCATCACTTATTTAGGAGTTCCCTTGTTCAAAGGGGCGCCTAAAATAAGATATTTTCAGCCCACGCATGATAAAATACAAATTTAAAAGGTGGAAAGGTACGCCCCTTTCGATGTTTGTTCAACTCGTCATTTCTAGCTCATTTGTTCACTCGTTTTGGTTTACCGATGGCCGAGAACGTTGCTCAAATCAATGGAAAAAGCTATAAAAAATTTTATTTGGACGGGGGATACTACCAAAGTTCGGTTACGGTCAATTGGGCTAGATGTTGTGCACCTAAAGAGGAAGGAGGCTTGGGAGTTCGCTCTCTTATGGCGGCAAATAAAGCTTTTCTTATGAAGGCTGCATGGAAGTTGATTCAACCTAAATCTATGGCTTTCGACATTTTGCGGAAAAGATACTTCAATGGTGCGCCAAGATTGGCTTATATTGGATCGTCTATCTGGCCGGGCTTGCGCCCGGTGGTCTTGGATCTCATCTCCCAATCACGCTGGATTCCGGGAACAATGAGTTCGATTACGGTTGGATAACTGGTTAGGCTACTCAATTGCGGATCGAATTGGTATTCCTACTCATATGCATCAATATTATGAATACCCAATTTCGGATTATTTTTACAATGGGGTTTGGCACTTTACGAGAGGAATTCATTGTGGAATATACGGGATTGTCATTGAGATTCTTAATTTTCCGATTGCTCCGCACTTTTCGATGGATAGACGTGTGTGGATTCATTCTAAAGAAGGAGACGTATCATCTAAGGAGGCTTACACACTGTTCGAATCATTTCCCGAGAGGTGCAATGGGGTAAGTGGATTTGGTCTTTACACATACCGTTGCGAAGATCCATCACCGTTTGGAGAACAATTTATAACCAATTACCGATGCTTGATAACATCCGTGGATCACTGGGTCCCACAACTTGTTCATTATGTTACGCCGACTCGAGTCGATTGACCATTTATTCACAAGGTGTCGTTTTGCGTTGGAAATTTGGAAATGGATCCAAGACACTTTCGAGGTGCATATGCCTCTTAATGGAGGAGTAAACCATCTCTACGTTTGGGCAATTCAACAGAGATTCATCCCGCAACTTGCTTCTATCCTAGGAAGCAAAGTGATCATTTCAACTATTTGGGTAATTTGGAATGCGCGAAACATTTTCGGGGATGTTAGGCCACATCACACGATCGCTATCATCTTGATCGGGCGTTTATCGTAGAATCGCAGCCAAAGATGGCATATATGTCCAACTCGGTATACGATCTTCTATGCTTAAGAAGGCTCTGTGCGGGGTAGTACGTCAAGTGGTATCCTCCATTACCAAGATGGATGAAAGTGAATACGGATGGATGTGCATGGGGAGCACCGGCGGATGTATGGCGGCGGGTATATTTCGAAATTGCGAGAGGATTTTTCACTTTGGATGCTTTATTCATAATGTTGGTAGAGGTTATGCTTTTGAATCAGAGTTAATTGTAGCGATGACGGCGATAGAGCGGGCGTTTAAACGAGGATGGATCAGGTTGTGGTTAGAATCGGACTCAATGTACGTATGCGAGCTGCTTGGAAGCAAGATCTCTTAAAGTTCCATGGAAGTTCCTAGCCAGATGGTGGATGACTCTTCACTATATCTCTCGCATGGAGTTCAGGGTATCACATATCTACAGAGAGGGCAACAAAGTAGCGGATAAACTTTCGAAGATGGACGTCCCCTTGGATTGGTCGCACACTATTCCAGAATTGATTGTCACAAAGTTACATGAAGACCGCGGACGATTTCACCGTTTTGCATAGTTTTGGGGTACTCTTCTTCCTATCAAAGGTTTTTCCATTTGGGTTTTACTTTGATAGGTTTTAACGAGGCCCCAATTTTGGCTATCTGCTTGGCTTGTAAGCAGTTCATTGACACTCATTTGTGTGTACGCTATTTTGAATCTTTGTGATGTTTCGCTTTTGGTTTATGCTAGCTGCTTGGCTTGTAAGCAGCACCTTCTTTTCTTTTTTATATATATTTTATCATTTTATCGAAAAAAAGAATAGATCTAACCATACTAGATGACTCGATTACCAATTGATGTGAACCGTAGCAACGAACGTGCATACGACCCAAACAACAAAGTGTTGTTAACCCAAGATCTTCACTAATTCGATTAAAGATGGTGGAATAACCTCAGCCCATTGCTTAGCAAAGCAAGAACCTCGGTATGTGAAGACGCCACGAGCAATTATGGATTATTGCCTGATAAGTCGATAATTGCAACAAGAAACGTAAATCTTGAAGCACTTGGAAAAACACTCAATTTGAGAGCAAAATTTGAATTCAATTGATCACTAATGAAAAAGAATAAGTGTTCACTCCTATAAGGGATCCAAAACCTAACCCTACTAGGAAATAACTTAACAATTGAAAAGGAAACAAAAACTTAACAAACCCACCAAAACCGGACGGACACACGGGTGCGTGCGCCTCGCACAAGCTGTCCGTGCGTCAATTCGGCACTCAATTTCGTTCGCCAAGGCGCACGGGACATCTTGCGCATACGCACGGGCTGCCCATGCGTCCAAGTCGAACACCCTTTGACTTTGCCTTGAATTTGACCCCTGCTCATCCCAAACTCGAAATATCAACTTAAGGTGCGGTCTTAAAAGTTTATTTGGCCTCCAAGACATCAAAATGACTTAAAACAAATCAAACTACGACTAACTAAGATAGATGAATACAAGACACTATTGAGAACTTTATTATAATGTCTTCAAGACACAAAATGACTTGTATTCATGGCATCCTTCACTTGCTCAATCTGAGGTGGACTCTTGAATGTTGATTACGCGAATCAACTGGACCACCCAAGCATCTTCTTCCATTGGCAACACACTCTCGATCTTCTTTTGAATGACTTGAATTAACCCATTGAGTGCTTTCTTGAACTTTCTCGCTCGAGCCCTCGTCACCGAACCAACTGGCAAAATTACTGGGTCTTTCGTCCATGGATTCTCATCACTATTATACCTCCGGATAAATGTCTTTTAGATTTATGGGGTATCAAAAATGATTGCTTTAGGAAAAGGATTTTTTGTCTTAAATTCAATAATGCTGCTGATTGTTCCGAAGCTCAAGCTCGTGTGACTTGGTCTATTAACCCTGGTTCCATTTGTCTGTCTCCCTGGGTTCCGGACTTTAACCCCTACAAGGTTAATCCTTCTATAGCCAGTGTATGGGTTCGAATATTTGAGTTGAATATTGGGAACATAACAATATTATGGGACCTGCCAAGGCCATTGACATGCCAGTTCAAATTGATGAGAGGTCTTCGAATGGTTCATTTGGGCATTTCGTTCGAATGTTAGTGGACGTGGACCTATCAAAGCCTCTGCAGGAAACTATCATGGTGAACGTATGGTTCACTTCTTCTTTGTGTCTCTTGGTTATGAAACATTACCGGACTTTTGTGGAACTTGTGGCATTACGGGGCACTCTTCTGCATCTTGTCGTCGTTTAGGGAATAACAATAATATGAGGGAACAAGTTGGGCGTCCTTCTTCCCAGTGGCATAGGTCCCGAGCTCGAAAAGTTTATCGTCCAGTTCATACTTCTAAAAAAAAGGGCAAGTTTGTTGATAACTCAATGGAAAACACGGCACTGCCGATGCATGTTGGTTCTCCTTCCTGTGCCATTGCCCCGGCTTCCTCTGGTATCACTTTGGATATTTCATTTCATGTTTAGATTCGGAGGATTTGTCATAATTTGTAGGATATTATACATGCTATCGTTACACACAACTCTGTTCCCAAACCTCCCGCTTCAAAAAATAATCCGTTTCCAACTTTTTTGATATTCAAAAACAACCACGATGGTACAATATCAGCTAAAAACCCATTTGCACTATAAGGCTATACGTGATCGATCCTTGGATTCGGCTAAAAATATCTTTTTCGAGTCTATCACATAGAGGACAAGTCTCGCTATTCATACCGTGTTAATTCAGGGTGATGTTGCTCATAAACTATTGGCTAATTATACGAGATGTGATCCAAGTCTTTGTAGTTTTGGATGCGCCGCCTATGTGTCTGTGTCTCCTTCACAAATTTTGCGACATATATCATCTCCATGAATTGTATCTTCTGAATATTCGGAGGATTGAGAATGTTGCATCTCGCAATGTTCTTAAGGCACTATGTCATAAGACACAAAAGCTTGAAGTCGACAAGGAAAACAACATTCAGCGTTTCCTTTCTAGATTTTTACACCAATCTTTTTAGAGTCTTTTATTTTGACATTTTAAGCAGAGTGGGGAGACCGTAGCCAGATAGCAACAATTGCGCTAGCCACACACAAAAATGCTGTTGGAGTTGCTGTAGGAGCTACCATAGGACGCACCATTTGTACATCATTGGTAGTGATCGGTGGAAGTATCTTTGGCATCAAAAATTTCACAACAGATCTTTTGCGACAATTGAAGGGTTGCTTTTCCTTATCTTTTTTTTAGCAAAATAACACCCCGGGGGGTGGGGGATTGAGGCGTGATCGCCTACCTATATATCAAATAATCAAAATGTCATACAATGTCATGCCCGTCAAGGCGGGGGAAAATCAATGTACCTATCACTACGATATCTAGAAAGACTATCATAGAGAGAAATCTAAAGAATAATAGGAGAACCAATGATCTATGAAAATCTGAAGCTCGGATATCCCAGCTGGTCCATCCGAATGAGCGCAAGAAAGTGGTGAGAAGTTGTGCCCTCATCAACAATGTGATCGACAAGGGTAGCGGCTCCCAACTCTACTAGGTGATCTCACGGTCGATTCCCCTCTCGTATGTGGGAAATTGAATACAAGGTCCTTGATGATCCGAATGCGAATCGGGTGTGCTCTGCCAAGAGCCAAGGCCACGAGTGATGGTGGTGACCCACCAGCCGTGGTCCAACTAGATCCAAATCAAGAGAAAACTGACGGGCATGCCGCAGTCCCATCTCCAACGCTAGTAGCTCGGCAAAGATGAAAGCTAGACACTCGAAGAGAACAATGAAAATCCAACATAAGTCTGCGAATGATCTCGAATCAATCCCCCGCCAAAGAATCAAGGTGTCTCAATCAAACGAACCATCCGTGTTCGACTTGATGCGAGGAGACTTAGGGGCTCGCCAAATCACCAACCTAGGCTGCGTGAAACCCGTGGTGGAGCATTCCCCGCAAAAAAAAAATCACGGTAGGGAGGCATCCGACCAATCCGAAGGGCTCAAATGCCGACCGAAACAAGAATCCGTAGATACCGCTCCACCGCCAAATAGTGTGAGAAGCCAAGAAAGGAATGTGTCGATGCTTGACATTATACTTTTCCTTCCAAACAAACCATAAAATCAAGCGGGAACCAAGAAACTCAAGTGCCTCATGTGTGATCCGTGTGTGCGATTCCTCCAAAATGAAAGGAACAATATCATATCGGTGGTGTGTGGAAGTGTAGTGTCAAACCAAGGAAGAAAGTGATTCCATACGGACTAAACAATATCATTCATCAAAAAGAGGTGAGGGATAGATTCGACTGAGGAGATGAATGTGGATTATTCAAGAAACACCAGCAACGTGAGGCAAGGGAAGTGCCACGTGCCTGAAGCTTGATATCCACAGGAAGATGATTACAAAGGAGGCGCCAAAGGAAAATAGAGATAGTTGGAATAAGAGCATCGTTCCAAATGGCACCATACGAAGGTTACGAGCATTTCTACCCCGGAGAGAATCCCAGCGAGAAGACATAGAGAACCCACCATGAGAGGTAAACATCCACCGCATGATATCCTCGACCCCGGAAGAATCGGAACCCCTGATATATCCTCAATGAGACTCTTAGGAAGCCCACATCCGGAGACCAAGACTGATACAATCTATCTCTATCCCATATACCATCACGAATGAACCAATCAATCGTCATATGACCCAAACGGCCGATCCAAACAATGATCCGCAAGCGGCCTATGCCCAAACCAAATATCATCCTTAAACCGACACGGCTACCACGCAATAGACCAAAAATCCGCTCCTTGGGCTCGAATACCGATCCGCCTCAAGCGCCTCCATTGATGAATATGATTATGTGTTCTGAGAGGCTCTACAGGAGACCGAAGCCCATTGTAACAAAGATTTGCCGATCAAGAATTGAGCCCACAACGAATGGCCCTCGCGTAACCTCCACCACAACTTGTAAATCAAGGCGTCGGCAATATCCGAAAGTCGAACCCCAGCCCACCCTCAAAAATAGGATGGCGTATAATATCCCAATCGATCCAATGAGTCTTCTTCTCATCGCATAGGATCCCCGAAAGAATCTAGCCATGATCTGCTCCAACGCGCTAGAATCGTCTTTGGCGGCCGCATGACCTAAAGAATATGCAAAGGGGTGGCCATTAGCATGCTCGAATAAGAGCGAGCCTACCACCAAAGGAGAGATGTCGTTGCGACCACCCAAAGAACTCTATCCAACATCCTCTCGAATCACCGGGAGGAAGAGCTCTTTCGTCATTCGCCCCTTCAACAAAGGGACACCCAAATAAGTCATCGGCAATTCATCGCGAACAAAGCTTGTCAACTCATGAACCATGTGCTCCCGGTAAAAACAATGTTAACGTGGGGCCATAAAGAATCTACTCTTACGGACACCGACCACCGGCCGTAAGAGCGATAGTGCTCCGAAAGTGCCTCAACATGATGAGGCCCTCGTCAGACGCCCTAGTGAAGATAACAACATCATCAGTATAGGCCAAATAAGTCACCGAAAAACCCCATCGCGTCCGATAAATCATATCCTGGTGTCGTCTAATAATGGAATCCAATCCCCGGGATAAATACTCCGCCACCAGAACAAACAAGGCTCCTATAGAGGATCCCCCTGCCGCAGTCCCCGAGTCGAAGGAAAATATCCACAAGGGATACAATTAACCAGAACAGAGAAGCCGCAGTGCTCAATACAGCTACCAACCATATCAATCCACTGAACGGGGAAGCCCATGTGAATCATAGTTGTATACGAGAAATCCCATTGCACCCTATCATAAGCTTTAGCCATATCCAGCTTCATCACCACATTAGGAGTCTTCGTGGCTAAGTTGATATCATGGATAAGCTCTGCGAGCAAAATGTTATCTCGAGATGACACGACCAGGTGTGAAACCACTCGATTCGGCGACACAACCAAAGCGTAATCGAGAACAACCGCGCATTCATAATCTTAGAGATAATCTTATTCGTCCACGTTGCACAAAGCTAATCGGCCGAAACTTGGTCCACTTCGAGGTGTGGAACCTTCGTGATGAGAACTATAGATGTCGCCGTGAACGTGGACGGCATGAGACTACCCGAAAAAGTCAACCACCGCATCCTCAACATCCGATCCGATGAAATCCTAATCTTTGAAAGAACAAAGATGAGAATCTATCGTGCCCCAAACACCGGGTGATCAATCCCAAACACCGCATCACGAACCTCCCGAGCCGTCGGCATAACACATAGTCCATCTAGATCAACGAATCGGGAAGCGGGAAAGAACTCATCGGCAGGGGAGTCGATACTCCAAGTCGAGTTAATAAAGATTGAAAGAATCGAATCTGACTTCCGAATCTCGAGAATCTGTGTGATCACCACTCCATCATTGTCAATCGAGTGAATTCTAGCGTGATAGTGCTTCTTCTTAACAAATCCGTGGAAAAACTTAGTGTTACGCTCTCCCTCGACTGCCCACTTAACTACAGCTTTCTGGCGCCAAAAATCCTCCTCCATTTTCAAATGTAGCTCGTACTCAGCCACACAATGATGTAGCTCAGCCCGATGAGTCGGAGACGGATCACTATCATATACGACTGAGCCACTAAAATCGCCTCATCGGCCCGATCTAACCCGATCAAAACCATTACCAAACGTCCGGTGATTCCAAATCTTGAGTCTGCGCTTGACCTTATTCAATTTGTGCTGCAAGCTCCTCATTCCAAAACAACCAGTGGGATGCCCCCATGCTTCCTTGACAACCTTCTAAATAATTTGCAGGTGGACGCGTGGATACAAGGTGGCCCAACGTCGCGTGCGATCCCTCATCCGGACAAGGCGCATCTGCAGCTAATGAGGGAGAGTTGTGTGGTGGGTCCAAGTTGAGGTTGTTGGTTGGTTTATTCAAGGTGGACAAAAAAACATCATGGCCCATAGGAATGATGGCCGATGCATAAGGGGAGGAAAGGTTGTTTGGACCATCTTTATTGTTTATGTCAAAGTTCAAAACGTGCAGGACATCATCAACCTTTTCCACCTTTGTTGCATGGAAAGGTGTATAAGTGGGGCCATGCACATTTCCATTAGTATCAAGTTGGCAAGAAAAGTCCTCCAAAGCTGATGCCTTTATCGAAAAATCATGGGGAGTATTATCAGGTAATGCACCAAAATTATGCCCTTTAAGCACGCCTGCTGCCAAATCCTGATTTGGGTCCTTCAATAATTATGGTTGGTTATCCAAAGGATTAGTCTGATCGTCCAAATTGACCTTATCTTGACCCTTCATAGATAGTATCAAATCATCCAACGGCTCAAAAGCCTCATCTTCTAAAATAGCAAATCGATTAGGAGCAGAACCTTCAGAAGTCGATCGGCTAGACTCAAAATAGGTATGTTTTGACCTGTTGGCTAAATGCAAAAGCTCCCTAGAAACCAAACCCGTTTCTTTTGGCCCTTTTTTATGCACCATAATCCATTCCTGATTTGAAGCAATAACCTGATTAGCATCACGTATAGGGTTAGGAGTAGGGTTTTCTGTATTTGAACTCTTAGAAATATCCACTGGGCCCCTACACTTCTCGAAATTTCTTCTTGATCCCTTCGAAACATGACCGACAGAAGATGATTTTGGAGGGGGACGACGAACAGGTGGTGGAGGCCAAGGTTTATTCACGTTCATGTAACAACCTTCAATCGTGTGCCCAATATGCTGGCAATGAGTGCAATAGTCTGGGATACGTTCATAAATGATCTTTTGACTGTGTGTTGTTCCGCCAAACTCAAGAATAATCTCTTCTATTTTCTCTTTCAATAAATCCAATTCAACACATACCCGGGCCATAGACAATATGGATCGTGTTGTTGTCGGAGAGTCCACCTGAAGGGGTGTGCCTATCACTTTGCTAATAGCAAATAAAGCGTTCTGATCAAAAAAATGTATAGGTAACCCCGGAAGGCGAATCCACACTGGTGCAAGAGGAGCTTCCATTTTAGGATTAAACAGGGGCGTCCATTTAAAGACTCGCATCGGGCAGTCCCCCAACGACCAAATAGTGCCCATCCACAACATATTGTAATCCTCCTCCAGATGTAATTTGATGATAATATGAGAAGGGTTTGCAAAGCTCCAAGAAAATGGCCTCTTCAAATTCAGAGCGGAAAAACCAGAAGCAATTCCTTTAGGGTGAGGAATCGCGAACGAGAACTTACCTATCAAAGTGAGTTTCCATGTCTCTGCAAGACGATCATTCTCCAAGGCGGAAAAACCAATAACTTGTTGTCCATCTTTTTCCTTGTAAGTGCCAATTGGAACAATTCTCTTGGGATCAAAAGGGAGGTTGGATTCAAGAAAAGTTCAAGCAGTCACATTTGCATATGACCGGAAGCCGCCATTGAAGGCGGAAAAGAAACCTGGACAAAATCAAAAGAGACGATCAGATTAAAAAAGAGACGAAAAAAGCAAAGCTAAAGATCAAAAAAAAAACAACAAAAATGATGCTAAAACTCCCTCAGATTGTTAAAATTCATGAATAATCCATGTGAAATCGGCCCGAGACGTGAAGAACAATGTGTGTGAAAAAAATGTGTGCTAGTGTGTGAGAGAGGGCAGAGCATTTTTCGTTTATTGGTTTTTAGCCAAATATTTGACTCCTCTTTTCAGCTTTTCCTTATCTTCATAGTTCTATCCTCCTCTATGATTCGTGAAGTTTTGTAGATTAGCCTGATAATCATTTGCAAGCAGTTATGTGCTCCAAGAAAATTTTTTAAGTTTGTTCATACTAAACTCCATTTTTGCAATGGATATCTACATTTCTAGTCTTGACATTTATAGAAATCATTTTTCCACATATAAAAAAAAGGCACTATGTCATAAACATAAGCCTTCTTTGGGTGTTTCGAACACAGGAGGTTGACATTTTACAACATATCTTGGTTTTCTCTCAGTGCAATATTCTTCAAGTTAAGGTTGATCAGTTGGTTTTGCAGAAGCACTCTTGAATTGGATTGCTGCATCATTCACTGTGACTTTTCGTAATGTTTATAGTTTCAATGAATTTCTGGTTCATTTAATGGAATTCAATTTTAGTGCGCAGATTGCTTTTCTTTGGAAGGTGGTGACGTTTCTTGCATTTGGCTTATATGGCACATTCGCAATGACGTCGGTTTTAATGACAAGAAATGGACTACTGACGTGGCTTTGGTTCAGTTGAGAGATGATTATAGAGTCTGCTTCTTTTGGACAAGGGATGTATGCAGAATACCCAGGAGGATTTACTTTGTCTCCACAGGCTGAAGTTCAGAGTCGTCCCCCTAAGGCCCCTCGCATCATTCCAGTGCCTTGGTCTCTTCCCCTCCCGGGCTGGATGAAAGTTAATATGGATGGACGCGCAATAGGTGCTCCAGGGCGTCTTACGGCAGCGGGGTTCATCGTACTTACCGGGGCTTTTTTTTGCAGTGTTTTTGTGGAGCAGTGTGGAACGGGCTATGCATTTGAGGCCGAACTAGTTGCAGCTATGAGCGCCATTTCTTATGCTTTTAATAAGGGCTGGACTAACCTTTGGCTGGAGTCTGATTCCATTTATGTTGTGGACCTTTTTCGATCTCGGGTTGGTTCCATTCCTTGGCGTCTGCTTGGTCAATGGCGTCAATCTCTCTTTATTATTTCCTAGATGAACTTCATGGTTTCTCACATATATCGGGAAGGTAATTGTGTGGTGGATCATCTCAGCAAACTCACATACGACTCTACGTGGAGGAACCTTCCTCCAGTGGATATTATCTCCATGCTCACGGATGACTATGTTGGACGAGCACAATATAGATTTGTTAGATAGTGTTGACATCTACCTTTATGTTTTGGTTGTATGGTTTTCTCTTTTCTCGCCGGGGTACTCTTTTCCTACTAATGGTTTTCCCCACAAGGGTGGATTTTACTTCGGTATGTTTTTAACGAGGCCCCAAACATTGCGCTACCTGGTTACCTTGTGACCGGGATCTTTCTTTTCTTTTATATAAATTTTGATCTTTACTTAAAAAAAGGTTGCTCAGTTGGTTTTCCATGTGGGTTTTGTTCATGGGCTCTGCAATCATGTGGCACATCGGGTTGTTTAGCAGGATATTGTTGGTCTGAGATTGGATGATCTATTACTCTTGGGGGATTTTAACGCAGTTCTGGGTCATCATGAGCGTCTTGGTAGTGGGGTGTTGTCTCAGGCCTCCTGTCAACACTTTCGGGGGTTTTTGGATGATGCTAATTTGCTGACAATCACTACTACACCATATTTTCACCTGGTGTGGAACATGTTCACAACATTCGCGCCGGCTAAATTGAATCGCGGCGTGCCACTACTTTGCGTTTTTTCTCTTTCTGGCAAAAAGTTGATGGGTTGGTTCTTCCTAGGGTTTCCTCGGATCATCATATGATTCTGGTCTCTTGTTTGCCTAGTGAGACTCATGGTCCATTAACTTTTTGTTTTCAACGTATGTGGCTTAAACATCAGAAATTTTTGGACAGTGTGCATGCATCCTGGGGTCAGACGTGGGATGTTTATAATCCTATTTTACGCATGATGGTGAAGCTTAAGCGGCTTCATATATACCTAGGGGATGGAACAAGGAGGTTTTTGGTGATCTTAATCGCATGATTGATTTGCACTTTGATAAAGTTCGATAGGTTCAGGCCGATATAGAGGTTTTGGGTTATGAAGAGGAAAGAGGGTAATTTGGATTTCGAGGCGCAAAAGGATCTCTCTCATTCTTTATTGTTGCAATCCGAATTCCTTAATCAACAATCTCGGGCATCTTGGGTCAGGTGGATGGAGATCAAAAGGTATTCATGGACTAGTGATTGACGGTCAATACATTTCTGATCTGACAATTGTTAGCCAGCACATTACTTCTTACTTTTCGACTTTGTTCTCCGCTTTGGTCAATACTTCCATGGATTTTGAGGCGGTTGATAGAGTTATCTATCCTGTTGTTTTGGAAGAGGATAATAAATTTCTTACGGCCATTCCTTCATCTTTGGACATTCGGGAGGCAATGTTTGATATGGGTGCTGATAGTTCTCCGGGCTCTGATGGTTTTAATGGGATTTTCTATCAACATTGTTGGGATATTATTGCTTTAGATGTCATTCCTGTTGTTAGTCACTTTTTTGTCCACTCATATTTGCCGATGGGGCTAGATTCGAGTTTTATGGTCCTTATTTCAAAAAGTAAAAATGCGAACATTATGGACAATTTCCGGCCCATAGTGATGAGTAACTTTCTTTCCAATATCATCACTAAAATTATGGCCTCTAGATTTTGGTTTATTATACGTAAATATATTTACCCTATGCAGTTTGGGTTTATTCCGAAATTTGTGATTCATAATTGTATTACAACGATCTATGAGGGCTTCAACGTTTTGCAGACTTAGCTCGATAAGAATATGATTATGAAGATTGACATCCATATGGCCTCTGATTCTCTGAGCTGGGAATTTTTACTTCATGTGGTCGTCATCTGGGAATGCGCGACAGATTTTTAATCCCAATAAATCTACGGTTTTCTTTGGTTCTTGGGTCTCTACTTATATTCAAAGTCGTGTCCAAAATATTATGGGAATTTCTTTAGGCACTCTCCCTACCTCATATTTGGGCGTTCCAATCTTTAGAGCGCCCCAAAACAAGCATTGTTACATCCTTTATTCGGTAGAATCCTTCAAAATTCAAGCATTGGAAAAGGATCATCTTTGTCTATTGAGGGCCATATTTGTTTGGTGAATTCAATGATCGCCAGTTCTTTCATGCATTCTATGTTGGTTTACAAATGGTTGGTTTCCATGCCTAAGAAAATGGAAAAGGCCATGCGTAACTTTATTTGGACTGGAGATATTTAGTTGAAGGGTTCGGTGGAAGTTAACTGGGCACGTTGTTGTATGCCTCGCATTGAAGAGGGATTCGGTGTACGATCCATTCGTATTGCAAATCAGGCTTTTCTCATGAAACATAGTTGAAAGGTGTTGACATCATATTCGCCTATTTTCACTTTGCTTCGAAGGCACTATTTCCCCTCTCATGGGACTATTCGGCACACTTTTTTGCCATCTTCTATTTTTTGTGGGATAAGGCCTTTAGTGGATGACTGTTTGGAGAACTCTCGTTACATCCCTGGCTTCAATTCTGAGGTATTATTTAGGACTGATAATTGGTTGGGATACTCTATTGTTGATTGGATTGGAATCCCCCAAAAGTACAAAAAACATTTTCATTATCGTATCTCTGATTATTTCTATGACAATGTGTGGTATTTTACGATCTCCTTTGTTGAAGCTTACTTGGATATCATCCGAGATATTTTACACGTCCCTATTGCCCCTCTCGGTGGATAAGCATGTTTGGGTTCATTCCTTAGATGGGGATATTTCTTCTAAGGCTACATATGCTCATTTACGTACGACCTGGCCTTCGATTAAATGGGGCTCCTAGATCTAGTCCTCTTCTATAACAGAGAGGCATTCTATTGTCGTTCGGAGAGCTATATTACATTGCCTGGCTGTCTTGGACTTACTGAGACAGCGTAGATTTATGTTGTCTATGTCATGCTCATTCAAAATCCATTGATCATCTATTTGTTTCTTGTACTTTTGCAGGGGCTCTTTGGCAGTGGATTTTTCATTCTTTCGACGTTACTTATCAGCATGCTTACCATTTTAATGAATTTTTGGTTTATCTAAGATTCAGTGATTAGATCATGTTTTTATGGCGGGCTTCGGTCATCTCTTGTATCTGGCTCATTTGGCATATTCGGAATGAAGTCAATTTCAATGATAAGACATGGATGGTGGAAGCAGCGAAAATCCAACTTCGGGTGCTTATTGTTGAGTCCTCAACTTTGGATAAGGGTTGCATGAATAATGATCAAGCTATCATTTTCGGCCTAGGCGTCTACATATCCCGGGCTGTCCTAGAAAAGCTCCAAACATTATTAAGGTTTATTGGCATCCTCCTCTTCCCGGTGGGATTAAGATGAATATGGATGGTAGTGCTCTCTAGATGCGTCGGGTCGTAGTATGGTGGCTGGTCTTTTTCGCAATTGTCGAGGCTTCTTCCATGGATGCTTTATGGAAAGTTGCGATATTGGCCATGCGTTGGAGGCGAAACTAGTGGCGCAATGGTGGCGATTCATCATGCGTTTATCAAAGGTTGGCATCGTCTTTGGGTGGAATCAAATTCGACCTTTGTGGTTGACATATTTTTCAAACGGCCCAACTCTATCCTTGGCGACACTTAAGCCAATGGTGTTATACTCGCACTTGGTTTCTCAAATGGAGTGGATAGTTTCACACATCTACCATGAAGGCAAATAAATGTTGCGATTTTCTTAGCAATATGCAAAGACCGAATATGGTGGGGCACTCCCCTTGAGCCCATTACATCACTTCTAACAGAGGACTATGTTGGACGTCCCAATTATAGATTTGTTAGATAATTCTTTGGTTTGTTATATGCTTTTATGGACGTTTCTTCTAACTTTATGGGGTATTCTTTTTTTCCTACCAAGGGTTTTCCCCACGAGGTGGGTTTTACCTTGGTAGGTTTTAACGAGGCCCCAAATATTTAGCTACCTGGTCGGCTTGTGACCAGGACTCTTTTTCATTTTTTATATTATTCTCAACTTAATTAAAAAAATTGAGCTAAACAAATAAGAAAATCATAATTCTAATTAATGAATGATAGACATCTAAGAGCCATCACAATGGACGATTTTTGGCACTTGTCTCTTTTTACAAGTGCCTTTTAGCACTTTGAAGATAGAACACAAGTTTTGACGAAAAAGAATCTAACTTTACTTAATGAGTATTGGGCACCATCCTATTATGGTTTCTTGCTCATCATCCGTTTTTCGGTGTATGTGGGTCCGTCATGACACATTCCGTGATTTGGTTAATACTTCTCGGGCCGCTCCTTATGCCACGTCCAACCCTATGTTGCGCGTCATGCGGAAGCTCAAAAGGTTGCGACATGTTATTAAGATCTGGAACAGAGATGTTTTTGGGGATGTTAATTGCAGGTGGAGTATCAGATGGAGCAAGTTCGTCGACTGAGTGGATATTGAGAATTTGGGTTATACAGTTGCTCGTCGGGATAAGGAGATGGATGCCCAGAAGGTGTTGTCTCACACTTTGCTATTACAATCTGAATTCCTTAAGCAAAAGGCTCGCTCGGCGTGGCTTAAGGATGGGGATCGTAACACAACATTCTTTCATTGTCGTAGTCAAATTTGTGGTGGAGGCACGGGGATTCATGCTCTTAATGTTCATGGCAGTTACACGGAAGATCCAGCGGTCCTTGGGAATCATATTATTTCCTTCTATAAGGAGCTCTTCACGGACACTGGGGGTCTGTGGATTATAACATGGTCGATCAGGTGATTACCCCCATGGTAGGGGCAGTGTATAATGCTAGCTTGACAGTCATCCCTTCGGACTCAGAGATTAAGGATGCGGTGTTTGATATGGATTCTCGAAAGTTCTCTTAAACCAGGCGGCTTCAATGGGACATTCCATAGCTACTTATGGGATGTCATCTCTTCCGAGGTAATCGCCGCTCGTTATCTCTTCATTAGTTCATCCTTGCCAATGGGTTTGAACGCTAGCTTCATGGCGCTCATCCCAAAGACTAAGGATGCCAATGCTATCGAGAACTTTCGTCCGATTATAATGAGTAATTTTCTTTTCAAGATTATTACTAAGATATTGGCTACGCGTTTGGGTTCGATTATTTCTACCTATTTATCTCCTACTCGGTTTGGTTTTATTTCGGGAGGCAGATTCACGATTGTATCGCCATGGTCTCTGAAGGGTTCAATGTCCTTCAGGGTCGATCGGATGCAAATATGATCTTGAAAATTGATATCCGTAAGGATTTGATACATTGAAGTGGGATTTCTTACTACATGTTTTGCGCCGCTTTGGTTTCTCAGAGATTTTTATTCACTGGGTGTATATTATTCTTTGGTCATCCAGAATATCAGTTCTACTTAATGGGATGCTGGTCGGTTTCTTCTCCTATTTTAGAGGGGTCAGACAGGGTGATCCTCTATCCCCGTTACTTTTTTGTATTGCGAAGGAGGTATTGAGTAAATTTATTGAGACCGCTCATTCACAATCGACTAGTTCCATTTATCGTGCCCAGACGAATTGTCTTTCCATCATCCATCATATACGCGGATGATATTGTCATTATGTGTGGGGCTTCTTCAGCCAACGCCCGCATTCTTCTTGAGATCCTCACTCTTTATGCGGATATCTTGGGCCAAGCTTTCAATCCTCGGAAATCTAAAGTCTACTTCGGCTCCCAGGTCTCATCTTATGTACGTGGGAGGGTGCAAACTATTATGGGGATTCAGCCAGGATCGTTCCCCACAGTTTACTTAGGAGCACCGATTTTCAAGGGGGCCCCGAAAGTTGCGGACTTACAGCCCCGTCTTTGATAAAGTCATCCTCAAATTCAGAAGATGGAAAAGTTCATCTCTTTCCCTTGCTGGTCAAGTTTGTCTTGTTAATTCGGTGATAACTAGTTCTTTCATGCACACCATGATGGTTTACAAATATCCGCGCACATTGCTCAAGCAAATGGAAAGGGCCATGCGTAATTTCATTTGGACGGGGGATGTTAATACCAAGGGGTCGTTGGTGGTTAGTTGGAATCGGTGTTGTACGCCTAGAAGGGAAGGGGGATTGGGCGTTCGATCGATTGTGGTGGCTAATATGGCTTTCTTGATGAAATTGGGTTGGAAGGTTATGAACTCGGACTCGGTAATCTTCAACACTCTTAGGCGGCGTTATTTGACAGCGAATGGAGAGATTCGGAGGTCGTTTATTCCTTCTTCTATCTGGGCCGGGATTAATCCTTTCATTTTGACTTGCTTTGATGACTCTCGTTGAATCCCAGGGGCTAATTCCGAGGTATTATTTTGGATTGATAACTGGTTGGGTTACTCTATAGCAGACAAGATTGGTGGACAGAAATACAGACACTTATTTCAGCATCGCATTTTGGATTACTTTTATGATGGGACATGGCACTTCCTCATTTGTGGAGACTTATTTAAGATTTGGTCAGGGCTATTGTGCGAGTCCCTATTGCTCCTAACTCGACGGATACGCGCATATGGCTGATATCTGAGGATGGCTTGGTTACTTCGAAAGTGGCATATGATCATGGTCGTCCCCACTATCCAGTGGTCAAGTGGGGCTCTGGATTTGGTCGCAACACATCCCGGAGCAGCGATCGGTGGTGGTTTGGCGGGCTATCCACCATCGATTGGCCATCTTGGACTTGTTATGGGCCAGGGGGAGTTTTACTGGCCCGTCTGTGTTCTCTGTAGTGCCTTTGCAGAATAGGTTGACCATTTATTTGTCTCTTGTGTCTTTGCAGGGGCTCTCTGGCGATGGATTTTTGATTCCTTCAACGCACACTCATTTCTGGCTCATAGTTTTAATAAGTTTCTAGTGCGGGTAATGAACTTCCGTTTCAGTGAACATGTTACTTTCCTATGGAGGGTGGCGATCCTTTCCTGCATCTGGCTCATTTGGCATATCCGGAATGAGCTGGTTTTCCACAGCAAAACCTGGACAGTGGAGGCGGCCACTATTCATCTTCGGGTTCTCATCGTAGAATCATCTTCTTTGGATCGGGGATGCATGCACAACGACCAACAAGAACTTCTCATCCTGAGTAGGTTGCGAGTTCCTGGGCGGCCTAGACAGGCACCAAAGATCATGGAAGTTAATTAGCAAAAACCCCTCCCGGGTTGGATCAAGGTGAATACAGACGGCCGTTCTTCGGGGGCACCGGGCAATCTGACAGCTTCAGGGGTTTTCTGGAATTGTAGAGGCTTCTTTCGGGGTTGTTTCGTGAATCATTGTGGTTTAAGATATGCGTTTGAAGCTGAATTGGTCGCAAAGAATGTGGGCGATTCACTATGCTTTTGTGAAAGGTTGGACAAAACTTTTGGTTGGAGTTGGATTTGAAGTATGTCTTTGAATTTTTGGATAAGAGATCGTCTGAGGTACCTTAGCACCACCTTAGCACTTGGCGATACACCTTACATCTTCTCGCGCATATGGATTTGGTGGTCTCTCACATCTTCCGGGAAGGCAAACGAGTGGCAGACATGTTGAGCAAGAAGACGGATTATGGTACATGGTGGGGCGTCCGGCCTGAGGAGCTTGTACCTTATCTCACCGATGACTATGTTGGCCAATCCAACTATCGGTTTGTTAGTTAGTGCGTTCTGGCTTCAGGTTTCTTTTCCCATTTTGGACGCCTATTCTTTCCTGGGGGTATTCTTTTTCCTGCCAAGGGTTTTTCCCACAAGGGTGGGTTTTACCTTGGTAGGTTTTAACAAGGCCCCAACCATTCAGCCATTTGGTCGGCTTGGCACCTTAAAGATATAAAACAAGTTTTGAAGAATAATAATCTAACTTTACTTAATTTTTGAATTAATTAAAGATATATATAAAAATGAAAAAGAGAGTGTTCCTGATCACAGGCTGATCAGATAGCCAAAGAAATAAGCTTGAAAACAAGTCCAAAAAGAAATCAAAATGGTCACAAGCCGACTAAAAGGCTAAATGGTTGGGGCCTCGTTAAAACCCCCCAAGGTAAAACCCACCCTCGTGGGAAAAACCCTTGGCAGGAAAAAGAGTACCCCCCACAAAAAGAAAGAAGGCGTCCAAGAATACAGAAAGAATAGCCCGGACGCATTAACTAACAAACCTATAGTTAGACTAACCAACATAGTCCTCCGTGAGAAAAAGGCACGATATCCGCTGGTGGGACGCCCCACCAAGTCTCAGAATCCGACTTTTTACTCAGAATGTCTGCCACTCGATGGCCTTCCCGATAAATATGCGAGACCACCAGTTCCATCTGTGAAAGCAGATAAAGAGTGTAGCACCACTTGCTAAGGTGACGCCAGGAAACCTCAAAGGATCTCTTATGGTGCAAGTTCACCACATAAATAGAATGGCCCACATTGCTGCCACCAATTCAGCCTCAAACGCATAGCCCGCACCACAACGTTCCACAAAATAACCCCGAAAGAAGCCTCGAAATTTCGGATGACCCCAAAAGTCGTAAGGCATCCTGTGCCCCGGCGCCGCCATTCGTATTCACCTTGATCCACCGGGAGGGGTTTTTGCCAATTAACTTGCACAATATTTGGAGCTTGTCTAGCCCGCCCAGGAACTCGAAGTCTACGAAGGATGAAAAGGTCTTGTTGATCATTATGCATGCAACCCGATCTAAGGAAGCGGATTCGACGATAAGAACACGAAGATGGAGGATTGTTGCGTCCATCGTCCCGAGTTTATTGTTAAAAACCAATTCATTCCGGATATGCGGATGTAGGATAAAACAGCCACGCGCAGGAATTTATCAAAGCTATAAGCCATAAAGAGGTGAACGTCAAATGAACCAAAAATCCATCGCCAAAGAGCCCCTACAGAGACACAAGAGACAAACAAATGGTCAACCGATTCAGCAGCAGTACAACAAAGACCACATACCAAAGATTGTGGATGGCAATAAGTCCAAGACCGCCAATCGATTGTGGATGGCACGCCACGTCACAACCGAACAACATTCTGGAATGTGAGGTGACCAAATCCAAGAACCCCATTGGACCATTGGAGAATGGGTCCGAATGTGAGAATACGCCGCCTTCGAGGTAACATTCCTATCATCAGAGTGCATCCAGACCCGTGTGTCCTGCGATGAAAGGGCGATGGGGACGCGAACAATATCCGAACCAGATCCAATTAAGCCTCAACGAATGAGAAGGTGAAATGCCAGGACCCATCATAGAAGTACTCTTAGATGTGATGCCCAAATAAATATTTGTACTCATGCGGAATACCAATTCTGTCTGCAATAGAGTAACCCAACCAGTTGTCAAGCCAGAATAAAACCTCAGAATTGCACCTAGGAATCCAACGAGAATCATCCAAGCAGTCCTCAATGCAAGGCCTAATCCCAGTCCAAATTGAAGAAGGGATGAACGACCTACGAAGAGAACAGTCCAATGTCAAATAACATTTCCTGAGAGTTTTGAAAATCACAAAATCCGAATTCATAACTTTCCAACCCAGTTTCATGAGAAAGGCGTTATTAGCCACAATAATAGATCGCATGCCCATGCCCCCTTCAGCCCGAGGCGTGCAACATTGATTCCAATTGACCACCACCGAACCTTTAGAGTTAACATCACCATTCCAAATAAAATTACGCATGGCCTTGTCCATTTGCTTGAGTAAGGATCTAGGCCACTTGTAAACCATCATCGTGTGCACAAAGGAACTAGTAATCACTGAATTAACCAGGCATACACGACCAACAAGAGATAAAGAAGTCCCTTTCCATCTTCAAAATTTTAGAATCACCTTATCAAAAATGGGCTGTAAAACCGCAGTCTTAGTCAAAAACTTGGAAGACTGAAGAATAACTTCAATCCAATGAATAAAAATTCCCGAGAAACTAAACCTATGCAGGACGTGAATCAGAAAACCCCACTTTAAAGTATCAAACGCTTTGCGGATATCAATCTTCAATATCATATTGTCATCGTTCTAGCCATGCAAAATGTTGAAGCCCTCTAAGACCAGAGCTATACAGTCGTGAATCTGCCTGCCTGGAATAAAACCAAACTGCGTAGGCGACAAATAAGCAGCGATGATGGTTCCCAGTCGAATAGCCAAAATCTTAGTAATAATTTTGAAAAGAAAATTACTCATTATGATCGGTCGAAAGTTGTCAATAGTGTTAGCATCCTTAGTCTTTGGGATGAGAGCCATAAAACTAGCATTCAACCCCAAAGGGAGGGTCAAGCTAGTGAAGAAAAACAAACCGCAGTAGTAACATCTGCAGACAGAATGTCCCAACAATGACGATAAAATGTCCCGGTGAAACCGCTCCTGGGCCTGGAGAGCTATCCGATCCCATATCAAACACCGCTTCCCGAATCTTCGCGTCCGGAAGGAATAGCCATTAAAAGAGCATTATCCATCGCCCCCACTATCGAAGAAATCACACGATCAACCATAGTATAATCCATAATGGCACCCCCGAGTTCGAGAAAAGCTCCTTACAAAAGGAGGAAATGTGATTCCGAGAACCCCCTGGGCGTCCGGCGTAACTACCATTAATCATCAAACCTTGAATACTCGAACGGCTCCCCCAAATCGACAACGTCAATGAAAAAGTTGTATTACGATCCCCATCCTTAAGCCAGGCTGAACGAGCTTTCTACTTCAGAATTCGATAGTAATAGCGGTGTTTGGGACAAAACATTTTGGGCTTCAAATTCTATATCACGACGGGCGAGAAACCCAAAGTCTCAATATCCGCCTGAATCGACGAACTTTCTCCATCGACTATCCACCTTACGATTAACATCCCCAAAGACGTATTTATTCCAAACCTTAATAGTCCGACGCAACCTTTTAAGCTTCCACATGACGCGCATGAGTGGATTAGGCGATGTGCACGGGGGGCCAAGAAGTGACTAGATCCCGAAATGAGTCATGATAAACCCACATACTGCTGGAAATGAAACAGAACCGACCCTATTGATAGATGATGAGCACGAAACCAAAATGGGTTGGTGATCTGAGCCAATGCGAGGAAGAACCAAACCATTGACCACTTGCCAAAGAGAGAAAAATCGACACGTTGCTAGGGCTCAATCCAATTTTGCCTGAAGAAGGGATAATGGCATACGGGTAGTGCAGAAAGTGAACGAATTCCCCATAGTCGGCATAGAAAACAAACCAGCATCCTCCAAAAAATCCCTAAAGTCCTGACAAAAAAGCCTGGGATAAAATGCCACTGCCCAACCGTTCATGATGACCCAAAACAGCATTAAAATCCCCAATAAGCAGTAAATCATCAAGACCCAAATTTCTCAAATCCAACCAAAGCGTCGCCAGGTCAATATAATTTTTTAAATAAATGCAAGAATATATATAAAAACGAAAAGAGTTGTCCGATCACAGTCGATCAGTAACCAAAGCAAAGCCAGAAACAACGTCAAAGAAAATAATGTAATGGTCACAAGCCGACCAGGATGGTCGAGGAGGGTTGGGGCACGTTAAAACCTTCCAAGGTAAAACCCACCTCTTGTGGGAAAAACCCTTGGAAGGAAAAAGAGTACCCCCATAGGAATGTGCGCCCAATTAACAGAGCGAAAAAAATAGAAGATGCACTAGCTAACAAACCTATTGTTAGATTGGCCAACATAATCCTGAGTGAGGATGAGATGATAGCCGTTGTGGCGTCCCCACCACGTATCCTCGTGCGACGTCTTCTTTGAGAATATCGCTACCCGGTTGCCTACCCTAAGATGTTCGAGAACACGAAATTCATCTGAGAAAGAAGGTGGAGGGTGAACCGCCACATACTCAAATGGCGCCAAGGTACTCCTATGGATTTCTTCTGCAGCAACTCTACCACACATACCGAGCCCGACTCCAACCATAATTGATTCCACCCCTTTGAAAAGGCGTAGTGGATGTCCCGCATACCTGCCGTTAGCTCCGCCTCGAAAGTGAAACCCAACCACATCATTCGACAAAGCACCCCCGAAAGAACCCTCTACAATTATGAAAAACACCGGAGGCTGTGAGGTAACCGGGCACCCCCGTAGCACTTCCGTCTATGTTAACTTTAATCCATCCCAACAAAGGCTTCTGCCAGGTAACCTGCACAATCTTCGGGGCCTGTCGTGGGCGCCTGAGAACCCAAAGTCTACGAAGAGTGAAAAGGTCCTGCTGGTCATTATGCATGCAACCTTGATCCAAGGAAGATGACTCAAGAATTAGAACCCAAAGGCGAAGGATAGCTGCCTCCATTGTCCATCTCGTCATGGAAAGTCAAGTCATTTCTGATTTCCCAGATGAGCTAAATACCGGATAACACTGTGACTCGCTAGAGAAAGGTCACCTGCTCACTGAAATGAAAACGCATTAAATGCATCAGGAATTCATTAAAACTATAGGCCCGAAAGTAATTGACATTAAATGCATTAAAAATCCATTGCCAAAGGGCCCCTGCAAAACCACATGAGACAAACAAATGATCAACAGATTCCGTGTCAGCACAACAAAGACCGCAAACCGAGGGGCCTGTGAAGGAGCCCTGCGGACGCAGAACATCCAGTAGCGCAAGACGATTGTGGATAGCCTGCCAAACCACAATCGAGCGTATTTTCGGAATGTGAGGTGACCAAATCCAACAACCCCATCTAAGCACCGGGGAGTTAGGGCCCAGATATGTGTAAGCCGTCTTTGAAGCAATATTGCCATCATCATAATGAATCCAAGCTCGGGTATCCGATGAAGTCAGGGTGATTAGGACTCTAACAATCTCCTGGACCATATCCAAAGAAGCCTCACTCAATGAGAAAGTGAAGTGCCAGTCCCGTCGTAAAAGTAGTCCGAGATGCGATGCCGAAATAAGTACCTATACTCCTGCAGAATCCTAATCCTATCGGCAATGGTGTAGCCCAGCCAATTATCCAGCCAGAATAGGATGCCAGAATTGCATCCGGGAACCCAACGAAAGTTCTGAGTCACAAAGTTCAAACCCAAACTAGTCCAATAAGAAGCTGAAATCGAAGAAATGTCCACCTTAGGCTCACAGATAGCCAAAATAGTCGGTTTATGCTTCTGACATAAAGTCTTAAGAACATTACGAGAAGCAATGTTCCCAATCCCGTAGATAATCCAGAAGATGCAATTCATTGAGACGCAGTGGGGGAGGCAGCCCGTGATGTGCGCACGGTAGAATCAGAAGTACAGGACAAAGAATTCTCCAGACTGATGCTAGTGATGAATATTGGGGAGCCATTTTGCTTGAAAAAGAAGATGGGAAAATCTTTTATTGTGGACATGCAAATGGTCAGTTCAAAGATTCTGAGAAGCATTACCATGCTATCTACAAAGAAATCCTTGCTGTGAAGAATGGGATCAAGAAGTTTGAATTTCATCTTATTGTATTTTTTTGTATTCTATTATATTTTCAATATGACTAGTAGAAAACCTAGGTAGGGAAAGAGAAGAAGATATACTATGTATTTGGCTAAAAGGGATATCTACAAAGCTATTTGTGGACTCGCGATTCCATATCAAGGGAATGCCTCTTTTACTCGCCATCTTAGCCGGACCTAGCCATTCTCTAACAAATTCTCCTGGGGCACAACATGTAAGCACTGGCTCGATACCACGAGGTGCCGGAGCCCCACAAACACATACCCTTAGGCAGCCTTAGCTTTCCAAGAGGTTAAGAAAGTATGACACCACCACGAGGTCTACTGCACCTTAGCCTAAGCGGCACACCTTGCCTGGACGACTTTCCGGCAGAACCTCATAAGAAGGTCATTCCTTCAAAACTTTAAAGAATTCTTAACCGTCGTATGGATGGAGGGCACCATGCCTAGTGATATTATGCCGTACTTCAATCATATTTCGATGTACAGGATCCTCAAAGAGGCAAATTCGAGCATACTTCATGAAGAGATCGAAGAATTTGAAAGATAATTGCAGATTAGCTAAGAGGATTTAGAAGAGACACAAAAGAGGTTTAGAAACTCATATTTTGTGATTTCCATCCGAGTTTTCCATACAATCAAGAGGTCCTTATATAGGCCTCATGTACAAAACAAGGAAGTGACACGTGTCCCTATTACAAGACACCTCTGCTAGACACATGTTACCTTCTGCAGACCTTCATGAGAACTTGACATGTGTCCTCTAACATGACACATATCACGCACACATGTCACCCGCATGGACACCTTAAACGAGAAAGGCGACACGTGTCCACTAAAAGGACATTTACAACACCAAGTGACTTGTGTACCATAAACGGACACTTACAACACTAACGACATGTGTCCCATAAAAGGACACTTACAACACCAAGCTTACACATGTTACATTACAAGGATAAGAAATCGAATCATGTGTCCAACAAAAGGACACTTACAACCATAAATGACATGTGTCCGCTAGAAGGACACTTATTATTACAAAATGTACACGTGTCCATTGTAAGGACACCTATACAATCTTGACATCATCCTTCTCACATCATGGATCGTTGTGGTAGTCGTAGTATTCCTTTGACCAAGGTTACGTGTAAAACAATCCAAAGACGTCCGATCTATGTCTTCATCTTCAACAAGCCATGGATCTTGGGAATCGCTCGAACATTTGAGTATCCGTGTCGCCGTCTTAGTTATCTTCTCGTCACAAATGACTTGACTCAGGTTCATCAACACATGGACTTATCACGATTGATGTATATACGCTCCTGGCTAGAGTGGGTTTGGTGGAATCTTGTTAAGAACCAGGAGATGCGTGCATAATTCATTAACCTCAGTCGCAGTAAAACCTTCCATTTAAAATGTAAAGATGTCGGTATAAATCGATATCCTTTTCCCATTGTGAAATATCGGTGGTGTACCATGACAATGTATAAATCGGACATCTTTGTTCGATCCACTTCGATCATTGTGAAATATCGGTGGTGTACCACTTCTCCTTCCAATTTTGAATCTTGTCATACCATTCAAGAAAATTCCGGATATTTGATGACGGTTGACTGGATTTTGGAAGAATGATAAAGTACTTCTAACGGGCATTTCAATCGAATGATAGTAAAGGGTGGAAAGACAACACAAATACCATAGACCATGTTTTGGAATAGGAGTAGTAGTGGAAATGGTAAGGATCCCATAAAAAGGTTTATCGGATAAAAACATGCCCTCTCGAAAGGGATATTAACTTGAACACCCTTGTTCTTAAGCTCCATAATTGCTGGAAATGATGTATTGTCCATCTGAGTTATGAAATGGTGACCAATAAGATGATCGCACGGGGATTCTGGGACTTATGGTGGCCGGGAACTTCACTGATGATGCTACGGTCCTTCGAATCATATTATTTCATTTTACGAGGAGCTCATTGCGGAAAACGGGAGCTCCACCACGAATTTCTCGCCGGTCGACTAGGTACTCACTCCAATGGTTGGGGCGCGGACAATGCTTCCCTAACCATTCCTCTCGATTCGAAGTGCGGAGACATGCGGTGTTTGATATGGATCCGGATAGCTCCCCGGGGCCTGATGGGTTCAATGGGCTTTTTTACCGCCATTTCTGGGAAGTCATCATATCTGCTGTGGTAACAGACGTTGTTCGCTATTTCTTTAACAATTCGTCTCTACCTATGGGATTGAATGCCAGTTTCATGGCGCTCATCCCTAAGACTAAGGATGCCAATGTCATTGAAAACTTCCGTCCTATCGTCATGAGCAACTTCCTTTTCAAGATTATCACGAAAATATTGGCTACGTGCTTGGGTTCTATTATTGCTAACTATTTATCCCCGACTCAGTTTGGTTTTATCCCGGGTAGACAAATTCATGAATGTATTGCCATGGTATCTGAAGGGTTTAATGTCTTACAGGGACGCACGGATTCCAATATGATCTTGAAAATAGATATTCGTAAGGCATTCGACACATTGAGATGGGATTTTTTACTTCATGTCTTGCGACATTTCGGATTCTCTGAGACGTTCGCGTGTTGGGTGGAGGTGGTTCTTGATGCGTCCGCAATATCGGTTGTTGTTGAATGGGGCGCCTGTTGGTTATTTTGCCTGTTCCAGAGGGGTCAGACAAGGGGATCCTTTATCACCCCTATTGTTTTGTATTGCGGAGGAGGTCCTGGGTCGATTTATCACATCAGCGATGGATCAGTCCAGGTTATCTGCCTCACGGCGCCAAGGAGTATCATCTTCCCAGCATCCATTCTTTATGCGGATGATATCGTCATCATGTGCGGGCGTCTTCTTCCAATGCCCGGCCTTGCTTCGATTCTTACTCACTATGCGATATCTCGGGTCAAGTGTTCGGTTCTCGAAAATCCAAGGCTTATTTTGGGGCGCGGTTTCACATTATGTACGTGGGAGGGTGCAACATATTTTGGGATTCATCCAGGGCGTTCCCCACCATCTACTTGGGCGCTCCAATTTTCAAGGGAGCCCCAAAGGTCGCAGATGATTTACACCCATTTTTGACAAGATAATCCTTAAGTTCCGACGATGGAAAGGCTCGTCCCTTTCCCTCGCCGGTAGGGTTTGCCTTTTTAACTCGGTGATAACCAGTTCTTTCGTGCACTCCTTGATGATTTATAAATGGCCTGCCACGCTGCTAAAACAAATGGAAAAAGCCATGCGTAATTTCATCCGGATGGGAGATGTGAATTCTAAAGGAAAGGTAGTGGTCAATCGGATACATGTTGCACGCCCGGGGCGGAGGGAGGATTGGGCGTGCGATCGCTCAAGGCGTCGCTAACAAGGCTTTCTTAATGAAATTGGGCCGGAAGGTTCTCAACTCGGACTCGTTGGTTTTCAAGACCCTCGGACAACGGTACTTTACTAGAAATGGGGACATCCGGAGGTCCTTCCTTCCTTATTCAATTTGGCCTGGATTAAACCATGTATTTACATTGCGTGGATGATTCTCGCTGGATACCAGGCGCCAATTCCGAGGTATTATTTTGGATTGATAATTGGTTGGGATATTCCATTGCCGGCTGCAATTGGCATTCCGCAGGATTATAGGTATTTATTCCAAGAACGTATCTCCTCGATTACTTTTATGATGGATCCCGCACTTCACCCTACCCTTTGTGGAGTCATATTTGGAGCCGCTTTGAGCTATTGTGCGTGTCCCACCGCGCCTACATCTCGGGATACTCGTGTTTGGATGAACTCGAGGATGGTTCGCTTACCTCGAAGATGGCTTATAAATTCTTACGCCCCCGCCCGACGCTTAGATGGGGTTCTTGGATTTGGTCCCAAAGATATCCCGGAACGGCGATCGGTGATGGCATGGAGAGCTATACACAACCGATTGGCGATCCAGATTCTTTACGAGCTAGGGGAAGTTTTACTATCCCTTCGGTTTGTGTTCTTTGCGGAAATCGGGAATCGATCGATCACTTATTTGTTTCTTGTGCTTTTGCAGGGCATCTTTGGCGTGGGTCTTCCAAGCCTTTCACGTGTGCCCTTCCAGGCTTACGCCAACGAATCACGTACGGCTCATGGCATTCCACTTTAGCGACCAGTCGCTTTCCTTTGTCGTGTGGGCAATATTATCCTCGCATCTAGCTTCTTTGGCACATCCGCAATGAGCTGATTTTTCACAACAAAATCGGACTCGGAGAGGCGATCTCATTCGCCTACAGTACTCATTGTTGAATCAAGATCTTTGGGACCGAGGATGCATGAATAACGATCAAGAGGACCTCTTCATCCTCGCGTGGTTTAAGAGTCCCCGGATGAGTTAGACGTGCTCGAGGATTGTGGAGGTACAATGGCAAAACCCCTCCTCCTGTGTTGGATCAAGGTTAACACGGATGGCGCTTTTAGGGGCGCTGGGCAATCTTACAAAGATCCGTGTCTTTTCGAAATTGTAGAGGATTCTTTCGCGGATGCTTTGTCCATCGATGTGGTTCAGGGCACGATTCGAAGCGGAATTGGTTGCGGCAATGTGGGCAATTCATTACGCATTTGTAAAAGGATGGACGAAACTTTGGCCGAATCGGATTCAAGTATGTGGTGAACCTCTTGGAGAAGAGAACGATGGAGGTCCCATGGCGCCACCTCGGATATTGGCGCCAAACCTTGCATTTACTCAGGCATTGATCTTGTAGTCTCTCATATCTTTCGCGAAGGCACCGGGGGCGTATATGCCGAGAAAGAAGACGGAGAGTGGCGGGCGGTGGCGTTCCGCCCACGACCTTCTTCGCTACCTCACCGATGATTATGTTGGCCAATCCAACTATATGTTTGTTACTTAATGCGCCACCGCTTCAGGTTTCTTTTTTTAGCGACTTTTTCCTGGGGGGTACTCTTTTTTCCTTCCAATGGTTTTTCCCACAAGGGTGGGTTTTACCTTGAAGGTTTTAACAAGGCCCCAACCATTCACCATTTGGTCGGCTTGTGACCACTTCGTTCTCGTTGTTGACATTATTTCCAGGCTTTCTTTTGGCTACCTGATCCGCTGTGATCGATTACTCTTTTTCAATTTTTATATACAATTCGCACTTATTAAAAAAAAAAAAGAAGAGTTTCTTTGTAGATAGCATGGTAATGCTTCTCGTAATCTTTTGAACCGACCACTTGCGTGTCCATAATAAAAGATTTTCCCATCTTCTTTTTCAAGCAAAATGGCTCCCCAATATTCATCAATAGCATCGGTGTGGAGAATCCTTTGTCCGTGCTTGGAATTTTCAATGGCGGAGGATTCGGCATACTTGCTTCGAGTTGTTGATCCGCTTCCTGTCCGGGATGATCCCCATGGTGGAGCATTCTTCTTAAGCATCTTTGAAAGCAAAGCTAGTATATCCGAGCATCCATAATGAAGTCTCTCGATATAATTAACAATTCCAAGGAATTGTTGAATCTCTTTGATTGACAAGTTTTCTTCCGAAAACTTTAGCAATTCCCGAGCAATGTCTTTGCCTGGCCGATACTTTCCATCGATTATTTTCATTCCCAAAACTCAATGTTTGTTTGACCGATAGAGCTCTTCTTTTCGATAAAGATGATACCATGTGATTGAACAACGTTCAAGAACCGTGTAGCAAAGTCTCATGCTCTTGTTTGTTTGATGAGAACAAGAAGATGTCATCAATGTAGATTAGGATGGTATGTAGAATACGTTCGAAAATTTGGGTCATTGCTTTTGTAATTTGGAGGGTGCCACCTTTGACCAAATGGCATGACCGCCATTGGTATTGGGTTGTAGGAAGGCAAAAAGCGCTTTATATCTATCCTCTCGGGACAATTCCCAATTGCCAAAATCCTAAATTCAAATCAAACTTTGAAAAGATTTGGGCTTCGAGAGTCAGATAAAAGCATTTGAGTTTTAGGTAAAGGAACTTATCATCAAGGAGGAAATGGTTAAGAGCTTTGTAATCAATAACAAGCCACTTTTTCCCAAATCGCACTGCTCAGCTCTTTTGTTGACATAGAATGCATGGCAAGCCCAATTTGATTTTGTGGGCTCAATGAGTCCAAGTGGTAGGAGTTGGTTGCATTCTTGCCTGGCAAGGTTCACTCTTCCGAGTCATTCCCCGGATGAGTGGCCTTGGTAGCATTCACATCTTCATTCTTTTTGAAAGGAATCAATAAAGAACTTTGGATTTTTCCAAAGTGGTGTTGGGTAATGTAAATCGGCATGAGAGTCTACACTACACTTGAGAAGTCGGTTGGTAATATCTCCGTATTCGGAGGTGCTTCGATAGAGTAAACAACTTCCGGATGGTGGTGTAAGGTTGAACTGTCTCTTGTACTTCAACCCATGAGGTAGAATCTGAGGCTTTTAGCTTGGTAGAATTAATTGAAGCCCGTCAAGATATCTTGTCCATGGAGTCTCTGCCAATAATGTTCATCCATACAAGATGACTGGAAAGAGTTGAATTCCGACTCGCTTCTTTGTAATGAGTGAGGTATAAAAAGTCCTCCCATCGCTTGCATAGAAGTATTCGTGATGACTTTGCCAAGCATCTTGATTAGTATGTCGATTCATCATCGATTTTCTCGCTCCTCGTATCAAATACACTAATAGCCTTAATTGGTCTATCATACTTGGATGGTAGAATTTGCACTTCAATATTTGGATACGACATCCCTTCGGATCAAGGAGCTGGTTTTGAGTGATGGTTGTGACTTGATCATAAAGACCGGAGCTCGGAGGATGAATCTTCTTATTTTTCTTATGGTCCTTCATCATCGGTAGAATATTGTATTGCAAATTCAGATTAAATCGCCACTATCAAGATCATCCGTGTTGGCATAATTAAGCCGGGAATGCTTGTGATGCCAACTTCGCTTCTTTATCTTTCTTGTTAGGGCAATTATTTGCAAAATGCCCTTTTCTTCCACATAGGAAACACCCGCTTTGTCGACTTCTTTTCCCAACAGTTTCCTTCAAGAATCAATAGGCTTTATTTCTTTTCGCATTTTTCTCGGATCTTTCGATCTTCTTTCGGAAAGAAGTAGATGAGCAAGTGCGCTTCTCCTTTCCTTTGCACTTTATCTCCAGATGAAAGTTTTTGCATACTGATTTGAGGAGAGTTCTTTTGTCAAGCACATCCTTGATGAAGACCTGTTGCTCACACATCTCGTTCAGGGTTGCAAACGCTATCCGATGGATTTCGCCTAAATTGATTCTTGAGACATCCCTCCCGAAGCTTGAATCATTCTCGTAACTCGGGCAAAGTTCTTTAGGTAGAGACGCAGATAGACATGTTTGAGATTTGGATCATTGTATCCGTTCAACATGTAAAACTTTTTAGACATCCTTTGAAATGTCTATCCAAATCTTTACGTGTCAAAGAACAACATTTCATGGCAAAATATTCTTTTTCTACCAACTTGTTGATAATAGTGATGTCTCCAATAAACTCTTGGTGAATTTCTCCAAGAACAAGTAATGGAGTTGAAGCGTTATAAAGTTGGATATGTCGATACTCACCAAGGCTTTGAAACCATTCACGTAGGATACCAACAAATCTTGAAGAGAATTCCATAAGGATTTGTTTTGATTGTTCCTTCTTTTGTTAGCGTGAGGTCAATCCATGCTACAAAAGAGTGTAACCTCTCTCTTCTTTTTTCGGATTGGAACATCATCGAATGAAAACCATGGACCATTTGTTGGTTTGGAGGATGAATCAAGGACGAGGACGTGGTCCTTCGCTTCGTTCCATATCTTCTTCGTAACTTTCGCATAATCGGTTCAAGATATTGTCGGCTTGTTTCTCGAGTATCTCCACCATAAGTATAATAGATAGATCGCAACATCTGGTTCGGATTCAAGACGTCATAGATTCTTCTCCGATAGGGATGATTTAGCATCCTCGAATCCGATTCTTTTTCGATTGGGAAGAGGTTTTATTCAGGGTCTGAATTTTCTGACCATTGTAATAGATTATTTCCTGGGATAAACGATTGTCTGGCCATGAAGGATTCTGTTGGGTTTTTCTCTTCAGATTTGGAAGAGAATGGAGGTATCTCATGGCTCTTTGGAGGTGGTTGGCTTTTTAGAGTATAGGGCCTTTTCTTTGGCTTTTAGGAATATCAAGTGGGATACTTGAAACCATAGCAAAATAAGTAGAATAATTTGGAGAAGATATAGGAGGTGATTCATATTTGGAACTATAATTGGGAAAGAAGGATAAGGACTTAGTTTGACTGCTCCTATCTCTTTCGAATTGAGAAAGTTCCTTCTTTAGCTTCCTGATCTCAGCTTCTTTTTGCATGAACTCTGCTCCAAATTGGTTTTGTTCAATAAGGCTCCTCACATCTTTGTCCAGTCGGAAAGAAGGATAAGGACTTACGTTTCTTTTTGAAGGACAACTAACCCTTTTCTCGTAACATGGTAAGGGTTGTGGACTTGGATCTGGAGCGCCAGTTTATCATCCGCCGCAACGGGTTGTCTTGAGGTTTTCTTCTTTTCGCTTCTTCTCTCGTATATGTTCTTCTTCATCGTGAGTTTGATTCCTCTCCACAAGAACATTCTCGATCACACATGGATGGATCAACATCCCATACAAAGTGACCATTGTCTCTATCGCTGTAAATATGGGATACATCTGGGCAAAATCTTGCTATTGGGATTTTTGTGTCTGTATTGACCTCAACTGGATAAACCATCAGCTGGAATTCAAGATTTGAAGGTCTCGAGTTGGATGGTGCCTGATAGATCGTCTTCACACGTCCATCCTTCAACCTTTGAAATTTAAAGTCGGTGGCTTGCACCATTTCTGGCTGTTGGTGAAGGGACTCAAAGTTGGTGATCCATTCTTTTGGAACATGTTGCTCCAAGTCTTTTCTTCTAATTTGTCTGAGTATCTGGACGATTGTAGGGACGCCAAATCCGGACTCAAGAAGGAGCTTCAAAGCATCTTTTATGCCTTGATTAGGTTGTGATCTTGCAACCGTATACAACTTGGTGATGAAGGGTTGCTATGATGGAATTTGAGATCCGATCTGCTCCGGATAGTTGAACTTGCACCTTGAAGGCGATGCAAGAGTTGGATCACTCAGACACACCGGAAAGTTGGGGAAGAAAGTGACCACAACACTTCCGGCGTGAGTGTAGAGAGAATCGTACCAATAATCGCATGCTCATATTGAAGAAATCGAGTATCTAGAGAGCAATTCTTGCAGATATCTGGAAGACCTTTCCTTCCATTGTAGGAGAGAACAAGTCGCATGTACTCCAAGGTGGAGATGGGTATAACCTTCCATTCTCCATCGTGTCATGAACTCAGGTGGAATGGACAGTGTGATGTACGCTCTTGTTGAGTTGAAGGAAGACCACAATGATCCATTCTGGATGATTGGATATACTCTTTTGGACGAGTACACTTGTTGAAGATGATGGATTTAATGTGTTTAGGCCATGAACCACGATTTCTGTATATATTATATGGACTAACACCTGGGGGAACAGTTTGTTCTACAACAACGTTGCTTGGAATAGTAGAGTATTCTATTGTATTGTCAATATGACTAGTAGAAAATCTAGGTAGGGAAAGAGAAGAAGATATACTATGTATTTGGCTAAAAGGGATATCTACAGAGCTATTTGTGGGGCTCCCGGCACCTCGTGATATTAGAGCCAGGTCTGTTCTGTCGTGCCCCGGAGAATTTGTTAGAGAATGGCTAGGTCCAGCTAAGATGGCAAGTAGAAGAGGCGTTCCCCTTGATATGGAATCGCAGTCCACAAATAACTCTGTAGGGAGCCCCACAAACCCATACCCTTATGAAGCCTTAGCCTTTCCAAGAGGTTAAGAAAGTATGACACCACCACGAGGTCTACTGCACCTTAGCCTAAGCGACACACCTTTCCCCGGACGGATTCGTCCAACCTCATAGGAAGGTCATTCATTCAAAACTTCAAAGAATTCTTAACCGCCGTATGGATTGAGGGGACCGTGCCTAGTAATATTATGCCAGGTACTTCAATCATGTTTCTGATGTACAGGATCCTCAAAGAGGCAAGTAAGAGCATACTTCATGAAGAAGAACGAAGAATTTGAAAGATAATTGCAGATTAGCTAAGAGGATTTTGAAGAGACATAAAAGAGGTTTAGAAACTCATATTTTGTAAAAGGGTGATTTTATTCTGATTTCCGTCCGAGTTTTCCATACAACTGAAGAGGTCCTTATATAGGCCTCATGTACAAAACAAGGAAATGACTTGTGTCCCTATTACAAGACACCTCTCTGACACGTGTTATCTTCTTAGACCTTCTTCATGAGAACTTGACATGTGTCCACTAACATGATACCTACCACGTACACATGTCACCCGCATGGACACCTCAAACAGAAAGTCGCACGTGTCCACTAAAAGGACACTTACAACACTAAGTGACATGTGTCCCATAAAAGGACACTTACAACACCAAGTCGACACATGTTACATTACAAGGATAAGAAATTGACATGTGTCCAACAAAAGGACACTTACAACCATAAACTAGCATGTGTCCGCTAGAAGGACACTTATTATTACAAACTGACCCGTGTCCATTGTAAGGACACCTATACAGTGCTGACATCATCCTTCTATCATGGACTGTTGTGGTAGTCATAGTATTCCTTTGACCAAGGTTCTATCGAAAACAATCCAAAGCCATCCCAATCTATGTCTTCATCTTCAACAAGCCATGGGTCTTGGGAATCGGGCTCAAACATTTGAGTATCTATGCCGCCTTCTTGGTTATCTTCTCGTCAGTTACTTGGGTTCATCAACACATGGACTTATCACGAGTGATGTATATACTGGATCCGGTCTAGGTGGGTTTGGTGGAATCTTGTTAAGAACCAGGAGATGATCCAGGGAAAACCTTCCATTTAAAATGTAGAGATGTCGGTATAAATCGATATCCTTTTCCCATTGTGAAATATTGGTGGAGTACCATGACAACGTATAAATCGGGACATCTTTGTTCGATCCACTTCCTTGTAGAATTTCCTTCCAATTTTGAATCTTGTCATACCATTCAAGAAAAGTCCATAGATTTGATGATCGTTGATCGGGATTTTGGAGGAATGATAAAGTACTTCTAACATGCTTTTCCATTGAATGATAGTAAAGGGTGGAAAGACACCACAAATACCATAGACCATGGTTTGGAATAGGAGTAGTAGTGGAAATGGTAAGGATCCCATAAAATGTTTTGCATAGTTTTGTAAATCACTTAGGCTTTCGAAAGGTGTTTTTGTGGGGGCAGGGAAATGGTTTTCGTGGATATTCCATTAATATAATCGGGAAAATACCTTTCAAGATATTAACTGTAATGGTTGTGATCTCGGGCCGTATAATCCTAACAAGATTCTCGATTTCCTTTGGTGGTGTCATACTTTCTTAACCTCTTGGAAAGGCTAAGGTTGCCTAAGGGTATGGGTTTGTGGGGCTCCCGACACCTCGTGGTATCGAGCCAGTCCTGTTCATGTCCCCCTGGAGAATTTGTTAGAGAATGGCTAGGTCCACTAAGATGGCGAGTAGAAGAGGTGTTCCCTTGATATGGAATCACACCACAAATAACTTTGTAGATATCCCTTTAGCCAAATACATAGTATATCTTCTTCTCTTTCCCTACCTAGATTTTCTACTAGTCATATTGAAAATACCATAGAATAGTCTACTATTCCAAGCAATGTTTGTTGTAGAATAAATTGTTCCCCAGCTTGTTAGTCCATATAATATATATAGATATCGTGGTTCATGGCCTAAACACATTAAATCCATCATCTTCAACAAGAGTACTCATCCAAAGGAGTATATCCAATCATCTAGAATGGATCACCGTGGTCTTCCTTCAACTCAACAAGAGCACTACATCACACACTCGTCCATTCCACCTGAGTTCATCACACGATGGAGATTGAAGGTTATAACCATCTCCACCTTGAGCCGCATTTACTTGTTCTCTCCTACCATTGAAGGAAAGGTCTTCCAAAGATTCGCAAGAATTGCTCTCCTGATACTCGTTTTCTCCAATATGAGCATGCGCTTGTTGGTACGATTATCTCTACACTCAATACCGTAAGTGTTGTGGTCACTTTCTTCCCCAACTTTGCAAGTATCTTTGAGTGATCCAACTCTTGCATCCGCCTTCAAGGTACAAGTTCAACTTTCCAGAGCGGATCGATCTCAAATTCCATCATAGCAACCCTTCATCACCAAGTTGTATACAAAGTTGCAAGATCAAGGGCCTAGATCTGCAAAATCAAGGCATAAGAGATGCTTTGATTGTCCTTATTGAGTCCGGATCTCGACATCCCTACAATCGTCCCGTATACTCGGACAAATTAGAAGAAAAGACTTGAGCAACATGTTCCAAAAGAATGGATCACCAACTTTGAGTCCCTTCACCAACAAATGAAAATGGTGCAAGCCACCGACTTTAAATTTCAAAGGTTGAAGGATGGATGTGTGAAGACGATCTATCGACACCATCCAAATTTCGAGACCTTCAAATCCTGAATTCCACCGAGGTCAATGCGGACAAAAATCCCAATCACAAGATGGATCCCATATTTCAAATGACAGAGTCAATGGTCACTTTGTATGGGATGTTGATCCATCCATGTGTGATCCGAATGTTCTTGTGGAGAGAAATCGACTGGCGATGAAGAAGAACATATATACATAGAAGAAGGAGAAAGAAGAAAACCACAAGACAACCACGCGTTGCCGGATGATAAACCCGACCCTCCGATCCAAGTCCACAACCCTTACCATGTTACGTAAAGGTTAGTTGTCCTTCAAAAAGAAAAGTACGGGTGTCACAAAGAAGTTAAGGCACCTTCTCCTCCAACTCCTCCTATTGTGCAACATTGTTTCATGTTCGACACGGCGTAAATTTCCACCTCTAGAAAGGAAGGTTGACACTCAACAGGGATTACATCCAAGCCCTTTGTGCAAAGCACCAATGTGGAACATGACGGACAAATAAAGGGTCCTACTCAAGAAGAGGAAGTGTTAATTTGGCGACGTTCAACGCTTGTGCCCAAAACAAGTCTCTACAGCGATCGACTCTAAGGTCTCACGATTCTCACCACACAATCTAACCAAACAAAGGTGAATACGGTGGAGAATCAACTCCAAAGAGATATATGAAAAGTCGAAAGACAATATCAACCGACTAGACAAAGTGTGAGGAGCCTTATTGAACAAAACCAATTTGGAGCAGAGTTCATGCAAAAAGAAGCCGAGATCGGGAGACTAAAGAAGGAACTTTCAAATCGAAAGAGATAGGAGTAGTCAAAGTAAGTCCTTATCCTTATTTCCCAATTATAGTTCCAAATATGAATCACATCCTATATCTCCTCCAAAATTATCCTACTTATTTTGGTATGGCTTCAAGTATTCCACTTGATATTCCTAAAAGCCAAAGAAAAGCCCTCTACTCTAAAAAGCCAACCATCTCTAAAGAGTCATCGATACCTCCATCCTCTTCCAAATCAAGAGAAAAACCCAATGTAATCCTTCATGGCCGACCACCCTTTATCCTGTGAAACAATTCATTACATTGGTCGAAAAATCGACCAAGAAACTACCTCTTCCCAATCAAAAAAGAATCGGACTCGAGGATGCTAAATCATCCCTATCGGGAGAAGAATCCTATGATGCCGAGTCCAACCAGATGTTGCTGATCTATCTCGCTATACTTATGGTCGAGATACTTCTTGAAACAAGCCAAAATATACGCACCCGATTAATGAAAGTTCTCAAGAAGATATGGAACCGTAAGCAGAATGACCACGCCCTCGCCCTTCGATTCATCCTCCAAACCAACAAATGGTCCATGGTTCTCTTTCGATGATGTTCCAATCCCAAAGAGAAGATAAAGATTACATTCTTTTGCAGCGTGGATTGACTTCTACAGCCTAACAAAACAAGGAGCCAATCAAACAAATCCTTATGGAAGTCTCTTCAAGATTTGTTGGTATCCTACGCGAAGAGATCCTTATATAGACTCATGTACAAAACAAGGAAGTGACACATGTCCCTACTACAAGACACCTCTGCTAGACACGTGTTACCTTTTTTAGACCTTCTTCATGAGAACTTGACATGTGTCCACTAACATGACACCTATCACGTACACATGTCACCTGCAAGGACACCTTAAACAGAAAGCTGACACGTGTACATTAAAAGGACACTTACAACACCAAGCTGACATGTGTTCCGTAAAAGGACACTTACAATTACAAACTGACACGTGTCCATTGTAAGGACACCTATATAGTGCTGACATCATCCTTCCATCATGGCCTGTTGTGGTAGTCGTAGTATTTCTTTGACCAAGGTTTTGTCCAAAACAATCTAAAGCCGTCCCAATCTATGTCTTCATCTTCAACAAGCCATGGGTCTTGGGAATCGCTCGAACATTTGAGCATCCGTGTCGCCTTCTTGGTGATCTTCTCGCGTCGGATGACATGACTTGGGTTCATCAACACATGGACTTATCACGAGTGATTTATATATCGCTCCTATTCCTAGGTGGGTTCTGTGGAATCTTGTTAAGAACTAGGAGATGCATGCGTAATTCATTAACCTCAGGCTGCTGGTTGGTGATTGAACCAGGGAAAACCTTCCATTTAAAATGTAAAGATGTCGGTATAAATTGATAACCTTTTCCCATTGTGAAATATCGGTGGAGTACCATGACAATGTATAAATTCGGGACATCTTTGTTCTCGATCCACTTCGCTTGTAGCATTTCCTTCCAATTTTGAATCTTGTCATACCATTCAAGAAAAGTCCAGAGATTTGCCGATCGTTGATCGGATTTTGAGGAATGATAAAGTACTTCTAACAGCATTTCCTTATTAGAGTCGTCAGATTCCTCTCCACAAGAACATTCTCGATCACACATGGATGGATCCTCATCCCATACAAAGTGACCATTGACTCGTCCGTAAATATGGGATCCATCTCGGGCAAAATCTTGCGATTGGGATTTTTGGGGTCCGCATGTCACCTCAACTTGATAAACCATCACCGGAATTCAGGATTTGAAGGTCTCGAGCCGATGGTGTATGATAGATCGCTTCACACGCCCATTCATCAACCTTGAAATTTAAAGTCGGTGGCTTGCAACGCTTTCGACTATTGGTGAAGGGACTCATAGTTGGTGATCCATTCTTTTGGAACAAGTTGCTCCAAGTCTTTTCTTTTGATTTGTCTGGATTTCTGGACGATTATAGGGACGTCAGATCCGGACATAGCAAGGACCATCAAAGCATCTTTTATGCCTTGATTTTGCAGATCTAGGCTGTGATCTTGCAACCGGTATACAACTTGGTGATGAAGGGTTGCTATGATGGAATTTGAGATCTGATCTGCTCCGGATAGTTGAACTTGCACCTTGAAGGCGGATGCAAGAGTTGGATCACCGAGACACCGCAAAGTTGGGGAAGAAGGTGACCACAACACTTCCGGCGTTGAGTGTAGAGAGAACTGTACCAATAACTGCATGCTCATATTGGAGAAATCGAGTATCTAGGAGAGAAATTCTTGCAGATACTAGAAGCCCTTTCCTTCCATGGTAGGAGAGAACAAGTCGTACAGCTCCAAGGTGGAGATGGGTATAACCTTCCATTCTCCAACGTGTGATGAACTCAGGTGGAATGGATAGTGTGATGTACTGTTCTTGTTGAGTTGAAGGAAGACCACAGTGATCCATTCTAGATGATTGGATATACTCTTTTGGACGAGTACTCTTGTTGAATATGATGGATTTAATGTGTTTAGGCCATGAACCACGATTTCTGTATATATTATATGCACTAACAACTGGTGGAACAGTTTTTTCTACAACAGCGTTGCTTGGAATAGTAGAGTATTCTATTGTATTTTCAATATGACTAGTAGAAAATCTAGGTAGGATCCATTCTCCATCAAATTGTTTAGAAGGGACTAAGGGTTTTTCTCTCTCTAAGGGTTTTCTCTCTTCTCTCTCTTGAGCACGGTTTGGACGCCCCGTCCCCTTCCTCCGGCATTGTCGCCGGACATGGTTTCGCCGGAGTTCTCCGGTTTAACCTCGAATTTCGAACAACACCATGCACGCCCTACTCTTCCATGTTCCGCACAATCCATCGACGGTAAGTCTTTGTCAACGGGACGTGTATCCTTCGACTCTTATGGGATGCCATCGAATTCATCCTGACCCCATGATCCACGAACGCCTCCGCATCCCTCCATCACTCCTCAGCGTCCCCCACCGGCCTCAACTTGCAGCGCACCGCTTTCTTTGCAACAACCATGCACGCATAACGCACCCCGGTCCTCGAGAGCGCCCACAAGACGTGAGCAAAGCAGCAACCACCCACCAAAGATCCTCGTACTGCACTGCACCATCCTTCCTTGCGCAAAGCCTCCGGTCCAGTGGTTGGGGAAAAGGGGGATGCGCGTGCATCCTTTACCCCATGGCCGCCAAGAATCCTATTTTGTTTTCCACAATGGTTTCTCGGTCAAAATCATCCTTTACCAACAACGCCTCGCTGAATTTTCCTACTCGTTGATTGGGAGAGTTATTTTAGGAAAAGGTAACAAAACCATGGGCGACTATGCTTTTGCATAAACGCCTATCTCAATTATGGGTATTAAGAATGATCGAAATTAATTCCCTTGGAAAGGGATTTTTTGTGTTAAATTGTTTAGTGCGCAGGATCGCTTCTTGGGCTCAACAACGTATTAATCGGACGCTAATCCTGGGACTATCCGACTATCCCCATGGGTGCCTCGACATCAACCCTTATAAGGTGCAAACATCACGGCCGCGTTTGGGTGCGCATTTTTGAACTCGACCGAATACCGACCCGAATAATATTATGGGGATCGCTAGTGCTCTTGGGAATCCTTTGCATTGATCGGCGTTCTCGGATGGTTCTCTCTGGGTCATTTTGTCCGAGTTCGTGGATATTAATCTCTCCAAGCCATTGAGGAACATATTATGAACGACCGCAAGTGCTCTTTCGCTTCAGTTGGCTATGAAAAACTCCCCGAGTTTTGTTCGGCGTGTAGCGTTGACATTCAACATCTTCATGTCGCTTAACAATGCGGGCAATACAACAAGGCGGAAGGCGAGGCTTCACCAGCCCAAGGACGTTCGCGGGTGCCGGTACTCATCGTAACTCGCATAACGGGGACGTTCACGTGTTCGAAAATTTATCGCCCCGTGCAGAGGACAAGGGGAAGGCCATTGACGACTCAATTGGAAAACAGCCTCTACGACGCCGCCAAAATCCCCTACACGCGCCATTGTCACCGCCCCACGGATTTCCGTCTTGACAACACATTTGAAGTGTTTGCTCGGCCGACTCTCGGACCCACATGTCACCGATTTTCGATGATTACCCAACTAGGAGGCGTCTCCCACGACCACTTCCTCCACCACCGACCCGGTTTCCACCATTATGCCTATCACAATACAATATCCTTTGGGTAAGCCAATCCGAGCTCTCTCGGCCGCCTTCCGGGATAGCTCCTCGACTCGCTAAATCGAGAATTCTCAAAAGCGTTGCGTTGCCGCCGCCACCGGCCCATGACATTACTATAGAACAAGAGCACACATAACCACGTGAAATGAACTTTGCGGCTTTCTAAGAGATGGGCGACTATGCCGATGAGGTTGGTAATTCTCAACACCGATTCCACAACACACCATACGCCCGTATTCACCGTGCGCATGACACGGGCACCTCCCCGCCACCGTCCTCAATGAATTGCATCTTCTGAATATCCGGGATTGGGAACATTGCTTCTCGCAATGTTCTTAAGGCTTTATGTCACAAACATAAACCTTCTATTCTAGCCATTTGTGAACCTAAGGTGGCCATTTCATCCATTTCGATTCTTACGGACTAGCTTGGGACTCGCCACATTTGCCGTAGCTTCCGTGCGAACGGACGCCCGTATCTCCGGGTCTTATGCAATGCCAACGCCTCGGTTCTTAATCAGGTTTGGTCCTCTTCTCGGTGTATTATTCTCGCAAATTCAATTTGGCTCTTTGGTTTTCCATGTTGGTTTTGCTCATGGTTTGTGTGATCATGTTTCTCGCGTGCACTTTGGTTGAGCCGAGGAATTTGGGTCTTACCGACCGCTTCTTATTGGGTATTTCAATGTTGTGTTGGGTCATCATGAGCGCTCTGGCACGGGTACTTTATCCCAGGCTTCTTGCAAAGATTTTAGGGATTTCTTGGAGGATGCAAGGCTATTTGCTTTGCCGACTTCGGGAAATTTGTTTACTTGGTGCTCCCTCGAAAGCCTCTAGCTCTTCTTCAGCAACCGATCGAGCCCGGCAACTGGCCCATTTTTCAATCTTTGGCAAGTTGTTTAAGGCTTCGTCCTTCCGCGCATTGGCTCAGATCACCATCCCATACTGGTCTCCTGTTCGTCTTCCATCACCAAGGGTCCTTCTCCATTTCGGTTCCAGCATATGTGGATTCATCATGATTCTTTCAGGGGTGTTGTTACTACCTCTTGGGCTCTCCTTGCCGCCCGACCCTGCAGCGCGTCATGTGAAACTCAAGAGGTTGAGACAGACGATTAAGATATGGAACAAAGAGGTTTTTGGGGATGTTAATCGTCAGGTGGATTATCAGATGGAAAAGGTCCGGCAGATTCAAGCTGATATTCAGTCCGAGGGTTTCACGGAGGAGTTGAGGGACAGGGAATTGGAGGCACAGAAAGAGCTCTCTCATACATTGCTCATGTAGTTGGATTTTCTTCACAGAAAGCCCGCCCGCATGGTTAAAAGATGGTGATCGAACACCGCATTCTTTCATCGCCGCTGCTCGATTAGAAGCGGACGTGCGAGGATTCAGGGTATGATGGTCGACGTACATTCACGGAGGATCCGGGACCTCGCTAATCATATTGTCTCATTTTACACAACCCTTTTTTGCGGATACGAGCGGACACTGGATTATACTTTGGTTGACCATTGATTTCACCTACCGTTACTACAATTGATAATGCGCTCTTGATCGCCATTCCTTCGCCTCTTCCGAGGTTAAAGAGGAAATTTTTGATATGGGTTTGGATAGTGCATCGGGCCGGACGGATTCAAAGGGGGAGATTCTATCGGCATTTCTCGACATTGTGTCGATGAGGTTGTGGCAGCGGTCCGCTATTTCTTTGTTACGGTCTCCTTTCCGACAGGGTTGAATGCCAGCTTCATGGCACTCATCCCTAAAACAAAGGAGGCGAATGCAGTGGAGGACTTTAGGCCGATTGTAATGAGTAATTTCCTCTTTAAAATTATCACGAAGATTCTGGCAACTCGTCTGGGCGCCATCATATCTTCTTACTTGTCTCCAACTCGGTTTGATTTATCCCAGTCGACGATTCACGATCAGATTGCGGCTGGTTTGGAGGATTTAACATTTTCCAGGGGCAGAGTGATACCAATATGATTCTTAAGATTGACATCCGCAAAGCTTTTGATACGATTCATTGGGGTTTTCGATACACGCGTTTTGCGTCGCTTTGGCTTCTCCGGTGTTCATTCACCGGATTGAGATTATCCCGCGATCATCCGAATTTCGGTCCTTCAATGGGTCACCGGGGGGTTATTTCTCTTGCTTTCGTGGGGTCGGCAGGGGATCCGTTATCACCCCTTCTCTTTGTATTGCACAGATGTTCGAAAGGCATTATGGAGGAAGCGGTGAGGAGCAACCACCTTCGGCCTTCATGGCGCCTAAGCGATTGTCTTTACCTCCATCGATGATGTATGCGGATGATATTGTGATTATGTGTGGGGCATCCACGAGCAATGCACGTTCTATTATTCAAAGCTCAATCTTTATGCGGACATTTCGGAAGCGATTTTCAATCCAAATAAATCTAAGGTTTATGTTGGTAGCGGGTTTCTACTTATGTGCGAGGTCGTATTCGGATGATTACGAGGATGCATCCGGCGCCTTCCCTACGACATATCTAGGCGCCCCTATCTTCAAAGGGGCGCCAAAGGTGGCGGATCTCCACCGTGTTCGACAAAATTATATTTAAGTTCGGAGGTGGAAAGGGTCTTCTATCTATCTATTGCGGTCGTATTTGTTTGGTGAATTCGGTGGTTACCAGCTCCTTCGTGCATACTATGATGGTATACAAGTGGCCTAGAGCATTGCTTCGCAAATGGAAACGGCCATGCGTAATTTCATCGGATCGGGAATGTGAACTCTAAAGGTTCAGGTGGTGGTTAATCGAGTCGCCCATTGTATGCCTCGGGCGAGAAGGAGGTTTGGGCGTCGGTTCCATCGGGATTGCCAACAATGCCTTCCTTATGAAGATGGGTTGGAAGATTATGAATTCAAACTCATTGGTCTACATCATCCTCGTAAAACGATTTTTCACCTCGGAGGGTTCTCCTCGTAATTCCTATATCCCATCTTCCATCCGGAGAGGATTAGGCCCGGCTCGACGGGTTGTTGGAGGATTGCCGTTGGATTCCCCGGATGCAACTCCAACATTTCTTCTGGTTGGATAATTGGTTGGTTTACCCCATTGCGATAGGATTGGTATTCCGCAGAGTACAAATATTTATGTCGGGCAAATGATCTCGGATTACTTTTACGATGGGACTTGGCATTTCACCCTATCATTTATAGAGGCTTATTTGGATATGGTTCGAGATATTGTTAGAATTCGATCGCCCGGATTCCTCGGGACGCGCGAGCATAGATTCACTCCGATGATGGGATTGTTTCTTCAAAGGCGGCTTACTCTTATCTGCATAGATTCACTCCGATGATGGATTTGGTCACCTACTATTCCTAAAGACGATCGACAGTGACTTGGCGTGCCATTCATAATCGATCGCGCGATTTTGGGCGTCTTGCGTCCTTGGGGTTCCTTCACGAGGCCCCTCGGTTTGTGTTCTTTGTTGTCTGATGCGAATCTATTGATCATTTATTTGTCTCATGTGCTTTTGCAGGAGCCCTATGGAAGTGGATTTTCGATTCATTTGATATTCACTACTTTTGGGCTTACGCTTTTAATGAATTTCTCAGTGCGTTTAATGGGTTTTCATTTCAAAGCGGGTTTCTTTTCTTTGACGGGTAGCCATATTATCCCGCATTTGGCTCATCTGCGATCCGAAATGACTTGACCTTTCACGACAAGATCCGGACAATGAGGCGGCCATCCTACGCCTCCGTGTTCTTATCCTTGAGTCTTCTTCTTTGGGACAGAGGTTGCATGCATAATGACCAAAGGGACCTTCTCATTCTTCGCCGTCTACGGGTTCCTAGGCAACCTAGACAGGCCCCAAGATTGTGCGGGTTACATGGAAGAAGCCTTTGCTTGGGATGGACTAACGGCCTCCGGGGTTTTCGTAATCGTAGGGGGTTCTTTCGGGGCCGTGGAATGTTGTGGATTGGGTTTCGCTTTTGAGGCGGAGTTAGCGGCGGCTATGCGAGCCATACAATATGCTTTTTTCGAAGGGGTGGCATCAACTATGGCCGAATCGGACTCGGTCTATGTAGTGGAGTTGCTGCGGAAGAGATCGACGGAGTGCCTTTGCGCCATTTGGGTAGGTGGCGACACCCTTCACCTTCTTTCTCGATGAATTTCGTGGTCTCGCACATCTTTAGGGAAGGCAACCGTGTGCCGATATTCTTAATAAGACATCGCACGAGGATACATGGTGGGAACGCCCCGGTGCTATTATCCCATCCCTCACTCAGGATTATGTTGGCCAATCTAACTATAGGTTTGATAGGTTTGCTAGCTAGTGCATCTGCCTTCTGTTATTTGGGCGCACTTTCATATGGGGGTACTCTTTTTCCTTCCAAGGGTTTTTCCCACAAGGGTGGGTTTTACCTTGGAAGGTTTTAACGAGGCCCCAACCATTTAGCCATCTGGTCGGCTTGTGACCATTATGTTATCTGCTTTGATGTTGTTTACAGGCTTCTTCGGCTACCTGATCAGCCTGTGATCGGGACGACTCTTTTTCATTTTTATATATATTCTCGAATTTATTCAAAAAAAGTAGAAAATCTAGGTAGGGAAAGAGAAGAAGATATACTATGTATTTGGCTAAAAGGGATATCTACAGAGCTATTTGTGGACTGCGATTCCATATCAAGGGGAACGCCTCTTCTACTCACCATCTTAGCATGGACCTAGCCATTCTTTAACAAATTCTCCGGGGGCACGACAGAAAAGACCTAGCTCTGATACCACGAGGTGCCGGGAGCCACAGAAACCCATACCCTTAGGCAGCCTTAGCCTTTCCAAGAGGATAAGAAAGTATGACACCACCACAAGGTCTACTGCACCTTAGCCTAAGCGGCACACCTTGCCTGGACGGCTTTCCGGTAGAACCTCATAAGAAGGTCATTCCTTCAAAACTTCAAAGAATTCTTAACCGCCGTATGGATTGAGGGGACCGTGCCTAGTAATATTATGCCAGGTACTTCAATCATGTTTCTGATGTACAGGATCCTCAAAGAGGCAAGTACGAGCATACTTCATAAAGAAAAAGAATTTGAAAGATAATTGCAGATTAGCTAAAAGGATTTTGAAGAGACATAAAAGAGGTTTAGAAACTCATATTTTGTAAAAGGGTGATTTTTTTCTGATTTTCGTTTGAGTTTTCCACACAACTAAAGAGGACTTATATAGGCCTCATTTACAAAACAAGGAAGTGACACGTGTCCCTATTACAAGACACCTCTGCTAGACACCTTCTTAGACCTTCTTCATGAGAACTTGACAAGTGTCCACTAACATGACACCTATCACGTACACATGTCACCTGCATGGACACCTTAAACAGAAAACTGACACGTGTCCACTAAAAGGACACTTACAACACCAAGCTGACATGTGTCCCATAAAAGGACACTTACAACACAAAGCTAACATGTGTGCCATAAAAGGACACTTACAACACCAAGCTGACACATGTTAACATTACAAGGATAAGAAACTGACATGTGTCCAACAAAAGGACACTTACAACCATAAACTGACATGTGTCCGCTAGAAGGACACTTATTATTACAAACCGACACGTGTCCATTATAAGGACACCTATACAGTGCTGACATCATCCTTCTGTCATGGACTATTGTGGTAGTCGTAGTATTCCTTTGAACAAGGTTCTGTCCAAAACAATCCAAAGTCGTCCCAATCTATGTTTTCATCTTCAACAAGCCATGGGTCTTGGGAATCGCTCGATCATTTGAGTATTTGTGTTGCCCTCTTGGTTATCTTCTAGTCGGTGACTTGACTCGGGTTCATCAACACATGGCAATCTGTTTTCCAATGTGGTTTTACGTAAAAATTCTATCCCTAAACCTGTTCGAAAAGGTGACTACTATTCCATTACCATTGATGATAATGTTTACCAACAGCGTCTCGCTGAATTTTCCTATTCGTTAATTGGAAGAGTTCTTTTAGGTAAAGGTAATAAGCCATGGGCGACTATGCCTTTACATAAACGCCTATCGGAATTATGGGGTATTAAGAATGAATGGAAATTAATTCCCTTGGGCAAGGGTTTCTTTTGTGTTAAATTGTTTAGTGCGCAGGATCGTTCTCGGGCGCAGCAACGCACTAATTGGACGCTTAACCCTTGCACTATCCGTTTATCTCCGTGGGTGTCGGACTTCAATCCTTATAAGGTACAAACTTCAGTGGCCAGTGTTTGGGTACGGATTTTTGAACTCAGTCTAGAATACTGGGACCCCAATAACATCATGGGGATTGCCAATGCTCTTGGGACTCCATTACAGATTAATCAGCGTTCTTCGGATGGTTCTTTAGGCCATTTCATTTGGGTTCTGGTGGATATTGATCTCTCCAAGCCATTGGAGGAACACATTATGGTTGAACGCACTGGCAAGTGCTCTTTTGTTTCAGTCACTCATGAAAAACTCCCTGAGTTTTGCTCGAGGTGTAGCATTATTGGACATTCAACAGCTTCATGTCATTTTAACAATGTGGGTAATATGGATGCAGAAGGACGTGCTTCATCGGCCCAGGGACGTTCACGGGCGCCGGGTATTCGCAGAAATCAGCACAACGCGGCCGCTCCAGGGTCCGTAAGGTTTATCGTCCTGTTCAGCATGACAAGGGCAAGGTTGTAGATGACTCAATGGGAACTACGGGATCAGCCATGCGCGTAGGATCTCCGCCTCACGCAATCATCACTTGCCCTTCGGACATACATCTTGGTAACACTTTTGAGGCTCTGGATTCCATCGATTCACAGGATCAGCACTCTGCAGATTTTCAAGACAATTATCCAGCTAGGGAAACATCCGTTAAGGCCAGTACCTCCAACGTGGGAACAATCTCCACCATTATGCCAGTCACGGTTCAGTATCCTTTGGGGAAGCCTCTTCGTGCGTTGAGTCGTGCTTTCCAGGATAGTTCCTTGGATCCTTCTAAAGATCGCATTCTCCAAAAAGTCACATCAGGACCATCGCCCCCTGTTCATGAAGTAACTATCGAACCGGAGAATTCAGAACCACATGAGATGAACTTTGCAGCTACCAAGAGATGGGCAGAATATGCAGATGAAATGGGACACCCTCACTCGTCAGACTCTGCCCCGAACCACATGCCTGTTTTTATCGTGCGATCGTCACGGGCGCCACCCCCCCACCGTCTCAATGAATTGCATCTTCTAGAACATCCGGGGGATTGGGAACGTTGCATCTCGCAATGTTATGTCTTAAGCATAAACCTTCTATTTTGGCTATTTGCGAACCTAAGGTGGATATTTCGGTTATTTCAGACTCTTATTGGCATAGGCTGGGCTTGACCTTTGCAGCACAAAATTTTCGTGATAATGGACGGCCAGATATTCGGGTGTTTCACGATTCCACGATCTCAATTCTTAATCAGTTGTGGTCATCTACCCAATGTATGGTTTTACAAGTTTAAATTGGTGTTTGGATTTTTCATGTTGGTTTCACTCATGGCTTGTGTGATTACATTGCACGACGTGAGCTCTGGCTGGATTTGAGGAATTTGGGTCTTACTGATCTGTTACTTGTTGGTGATTTAATGCTGTCTTGGGACATCATGAGCGCTCGCGGAATGATACTCTTTCCCAAGCATCTTGCCAGGATTTTCAGGGACTTCATGGAGGATGCGGGCCTTTTTGCGGTGCCAACTACTGGGAACTCATTTACTTGGTGCTCCCCCCGGAGGCCTCTATCTTTACTTCAGGCTCAGTTGGATAGAGCTCTTGCAACTTGTCCATTTTTTGCTTTTTGCCAGGCTGTCAAGGGCTTAGTTCTTCCTCGTGTTGGATCTGACCACCACCCCATTTTGGTTTCCTATTCTTCGGCCATTAGCAGGGGACCGGTTCCGTTCTGCTTTCAGCGTATGTGGGTTCTTCGCGACTCTTTCAGGGATTTGGTTACAACTTCTTGGGTCTCTCCATGTAACATGTTCAACCCTCTTTTGTGTGTCATGAGGAAGCTCAAACGGTTGCGTTAGGTTATTAAAGATTGGAACCGGGATGTGTTTGGGGATGTAAATCGTAGGATGGACAGTGAGATGGAGCAGCTTCGTCAGATTCAATCAGACATCGAGACATTGGGCTATACCATCGCACTCCGGGATAGTGAGTTGGACGCCCAACTCAGGCTCTCAGAGACGCTGCAGTTACAATCCAAATTCCTTAAGCAAAAGGCCCGCACTGCCTGGCTTAAGGATGAGGATCGTAACACAACATATTTTCATCGGCGTAGCCAGATTCGTACGGGCGCGCAGGGATACAGGGGCTTATGGTGCAGGCAGTTTCACAGACGATGCTACGGTCCTTGGGGATCATATCATTTCATTTTACAAGAAGCTCTCCGCGGACACTGGGTGTTCCGCCTCGGACTTCTCGCTAATTGACCAGGTTCTTACTCAGTAGGTTGGGGCGCAGGATAACACCATTCTAACAGCCATTCCCTCAGATTCAGAGATTTAGGAAGCGGTGTTTGATATGGATTCAGATAGTTCTCCGGGGCCAGATGGGTTCAATGGGATTTTCTTTCGCCATTTCTGGGATGTCATCTCTGTTGAAGTGACTGCAGCTGTTCGCTCTTTCTTCAGTAATTCGTCACTACCTCTAGGACTGAATGCCAGTTTCATGGCGCTCTACCCAAAGACTAAAGATTCAAATGTCATTGAAAAACTTCCGCCCGATTGTTATGAGCAATTTCCTTTTCAAGATTGTCATGAAATTTCTGGCTACGCGTTTGGGTTTGTTTATTGCAGATTATTTATCACCGACTCAGTTTGGTTTTATCCCTGGCAGACAGATACATGATTGTATTGCCATGGTTTCCAAAGGATTTAATGTCTTACAGGGCCGCTCGGATTCAAACATGATCCTGAAAATCGATATCCATAAGGCATTTGACACATTGAGGTGGGATTTCTTACTATACGTCTTGTGCTGCCTCGGTTTCTTAGAGATCTTTGTGCGTTGGGTGGAGGTGGTTCTTCGGTCGGCCAGGATTTCAGTGTTATTGAATGGGATGCCGGTTGGTTATTTCCCTATTTCAGAGAAGTCAGACAAGGGGATCCTTATCACCGTTATTGTTTTGCATTGCGGAGGAGGTTCTAGGTCGGTTTATTGCTTCGGCGATTGATTAGTCTCAGCTATCTCCCTTCACATCGCTTAGAGGTATTGTCTTTCCATCATCTATCTTGTACGCGGACGATATTGTCATAATGTGTGGGGCGTCTTCGACGAATGCCCGGGTCTTGCTTCAGATTCTAACTCATTATGCGGATATCTCGGGTCAAGTGTTTAATCCACAGAAATCTTTACTTTGGTTCTAAGGTCTCTCCTTATGTCCGTGGGAGGGTGCAACATATTTTGGGGATCCATCTGGGGGCGTTCCCTACTGTTTATTTAGGCGCTCCAATCTTTAAAGGCGCTCCCAAGGTTGCGGATCTACAGCCCGTTTTTGACAAGATTATTCTCAAATTCAGAATATGGAAAGGTTCGTCTCTTTCCCTTGCTGGTAGAGTTTGCTTGGTTAACTCGGTGATTACCAGTTCTTTTGTGCACACGATGATGGTTTATAAATGGCCTGGTACGCTGCTCAAGCAAATGGAGAGAGCCATGCGCAACTTCATTTGGATGGGGGATGTGAATTCCAAAGGGAAGGTGGTGGCCAGTTGGAATACATGTTGCACGCCTAGAGCAGAGGGGGGACTGGGCGTACGATCTATTGTGGCTGCCAATACGGCGTTCTTGATGAAATTGGGTTGGAAAGTTTTGAACTCGGACTCCGTGATATACAGGACCCTCAGACAACGGTACTTTACTAGGAATGGGGAGATTCAACACTCCTCTATCCCTTCCTCAATTTGGACAGGGATTAAACCCTGTATTTACGATTGCTTGAATGATGCTCGTTGGATCCCAGGCGCCAACTCCGAGATTTTATTCTGGATTGACGATTGGTTGGGGTACTCTATAGCTGATTGGCATCCCAGAGGAATATAGATACTTATTCCATCAGCGCATTTCTGACTATTTCTATGATGGGTCCTGGCACTTCACCCTCCCTTTTGTAGAGGCCTATCTGGAGCTCGTTCGAGCGATTGTTCGCGTCCTGATTACGCCAGAGTCCCGAGATACTAGAGTTTGGTTGAACTCGGATGATGGTTCGATCACCTCGAAGGTGGCTTATAATCATATTCGCCCACGGCGACCGGCAGTTAGATGGGGTTCTTGGATTTGGTCGCAGCATATCCCAGAATGGAGATCAGTGGTAGCATGGAGGGATACACAATCGATTGGCTGTCCATGACTCACTTCGAGCTAGGGGAAGTTTTACTGGCCCTTCGGTTTGTGTTGTTTGCAGGGCATCGGAAGAATCGGTTGATCACTTATTTGTCTCTTGTGCTTTTGCAGGAAATATATGGTGTTGGATCTTTCATGCTTTCCAATTCCAACCTCTTCATACTTATAGTTTCAACGAGCTACTGGTGCGATTGATGGCTTTTCATTTCAGTGACCAGGTTACTTTCCTTTGGCGTGTGGCGATCATTTCATGCATCTGGACCATTTGGCATATCCGCAATGAACTAATTTTTCCATAACAAAACGTAGACTCTGGAGGCTGCGATCATTCAACTTTAGGTACTCATCGTGGAATCATCATCTTTGGATCGAGGCTGCATGAACAATGATCAACAAGACCTATTTATCTTACGCGGTCTGCGAGTTCATGGACGGCCTAGACACGCCCCGATGATTGTGGAGGTTCAGTGGCAAAAACCCCTCCCGAGTTGGATCAAAGTTAACATGGATGGCAGTGTTTCAGGGGTGCCAGGCAATCTCAAAGCTTTCGGAGTCTTCCGGAACTGTAGAGGTTTCTTTCGAGGATGTTTTGTCCATCATTGTGGTTCTGGGTACGCATTTGAAGCTGAATTGGTCGCCGCAATGTGGGCAATTCAATATGCCTTTGCGAAAGGTTGGAAGCAACTATGGCTGGAATCGGATTCGATGCACGTGGTGAACCTACTGGAGAAGAGAACAATGGAGGTCCCATGGCGCCATCTTAGTCATTGGCGCCCCTCCTTGCATCTGCTCAGGGGTATTGATCTTGTTGTCTCTCATATCTTTCGGGAAGGCAATCGTGTTGCGGACTTGCTGAGCAAGAAGATGGAGTGCGGCACCTGGTGGGGCATCCCGCCCACAGAGCTCCTTGACTACCTCACTGATGACTATGTTGGCCAATCCAACTATAGGTTTGTTACTTAGTGCGCCACCGCTTCAGGTTTCTTTTCCCATTTTAGGCGCCTTTTTCATTCATGGGGGGAACTCTTTTTCCTTCCAAGGATTTTTCCCATAAGGGTGGGTTTTACCTTGGAAGGTTTTAACGAGGCCCCAACCATTCAGCCATTTGGTCGGCTTGTGACCATTTCATTTGGTTTTTTGACATTATTTACAGGCTTTGTTTTGGCTACCTGATCAACCTGTGATTAGGAATACTCTTTTTCATTTTTATCTATATATATCGCACTTATTCAAAAAAAAAATAACAAGCCTCTTTTTCCCTCGTACCTGTTCAGCTCTTTTGTTGACATAGAATGCAGGGTAAGCCCAATTTTATTTTGTGGGCTCAATGAGTCCAAGTGCTAGGAGTTGGTTGCATTCTTGCCTCGCAAGGTTTAACTCTTCTGGAGTCATTCCTGGATGAGTGGCATTGGTAGCATTCACATCTTCATTCTTTTTGAAAGGGAGCTGAATAAAGAACTTCGGATTTTTCCAAAGTGGTGTTGGGTGATGGAAATCTGCATGCGAGTCTGCACAACACTTAAGAAGCTCGTTGGTAATATCTCCATATTCTGGAGGTGCTTCTGATAGAGTAAAAAGCTTCTGGATGGTGGTGTAAGGTTGGAACTGTCTCTTGTATTTCAACCAATGAGGTAGCATCTGTAGGCTTTTAGCTTGGAAGAATAAATCAAAGCCCATCAAGATATCTTGTCCATGGAGTCTGCTGCCAATAATCTTCATCCATATAGTACAATCTGGAAAGAGTTGAATTCCAATTAGCTTCTTTGTAATGAGCCCGGTATGAAAAGTCTGTCCATCAGCTGCATAGAAGTATTCGTGATGTAATACCCGAGCCTTTCACGTACTCACTAGGTCAATATAGTTCATGTATAACATGTTGGTTATGTGTTATTTGCATAATCTGATTTGTTTATACGATATGGCTAGTTTTATAATTTTGGAACTCAGTTATAGTTATTAGCCGTTGGATTACTAATTTAGGTACTAAAAAAAATAATAGTATTTAGTTACCGGACTATTAGATATGGTAGGTATTAAACTACACGTGGTAAACTGAGAAGTGATAGGTGGCGTCAACGTGTTGAGATGTAACTTAAAAAAAAACTAATATAATATATATATATATATATATATATCATACATGTGTGGTTGTTATATATTGGTACATGTGTATTCCATATGTATCTAGCCCATATTTATCCATGAAATTCATACATGTCGGTATGTTATAGATTAGGCATAAATAAGTGGATAATCTTACCACCGCCACATGCAATCATAAGAGACACATGCTCCACCTACATACGGTAAAGCAAACAAATGATAACTTTGTTTCTCATAATCCTACCTACACAATTTGTCAGCATATAGGTAAAGAAAATAGTGTGACTTACACGCACTCGCTTAACCGACTCACCACCTCATTGAGGTAGAATTGATTACGTGTATATATAAGTATCATTCAATTTTAGAAGCATGTACTCATACAGACACAACAAGAAATGAGAGAAGAAAGGAAATTGAGCATACGAATGGAACAATTGGTAATGTTTTCAAAACTATCTTTCTTTCTTTCTTTTTTTTTTTTGGTTTAATTAATAGGTTGAATAAATATGAGATTATTTTACTTCATATATTGATTTCAGTTTATATATATATACACATAAAGAGTCCGACTTGCACTTAATTGATGGGAAGTGAAGTGACAAGAAATTTATATATTTACATATATATAGTACTAATTTATAGCAGTATAGCCTATAGCAAACAACGCACATCCAACGGCGGCGATGGATCCTGACGCTGTGGCCAAGGCGTTCGTGGAGCATTACTAGTCAACGTTTGACACAAACCGGGCCGGGCTTGTTAGCTTTATACCAGATGCATCCATGCTCACTTTTGAGGGCCGGAAAATCCAGGGCGCCCAAGCTATTGCGCAAAGCTAGCCAATTTGCCATTCCAAAGTTGCCAAAGATCGGATCTCCACCGTTGATTGCCACCCTCCGACCCGTTGGTGGAATGCTTGTTTTTGTTTCCGGCACTCTTGAAATCATTTGGAAGCAAGATCCCCTCAAGTTTAGCCGGATGTTCCATCCGATGCCAACACCTCAGGGCAGCTTTTATGTGTTTAATGACATCTTCCTATTGAACTATGCATAAGGTTGTGCAACTACTCACCAGACAATGAGGAAGTTATCGTTGCTAGAGTGGTCTTGAGACAACGTTAAATATTGTTTGTTTGTTGGTTTTTAAGACTCTTGTTGAAATGAACACCCAGAACACTTTTGGTGATTGAAAAAAGTTGTTTAGTCATGTACGCTTTGTTGCTTTATTACATGATTGAGGTCAATCCATGCTGCAAAAGAGTGTAACCTCTCTCTTCTTTTCTGGATTGGAACATCATCGAATGAAAATCATGGACCATTTGTTGGTTTGGAGGATGAATCTGAAGGATGAGGACGTGGTCCTTCTCGCTTCGTTCCATATTTTCTCGCAGAACTTTCGGTTCACGGTTCGATATATTCTTTGGCTTGTTTGAGTATCTCCGACCATAAGTATAGCGGATAGATCGGCAACATCCGGTTCAAACTCAAAGCATCATAGGATTCTTCTCCCGATAGGGATGATTTAGCATCCTCAGAGTCTGATTCTTTTTCAGATTGGGAAGAGGTAGTTTCTTCAGGGTCTGATTTTTCTGACCATTGTAATGGATTATTTCCTGGGATAAAGGATGGCCTGGCCATGAAGGACTCTGTTGAATTTTTCTCTTCAGATTTGGAAGAGGATGGAGGTATCTCATGACTCTTTGGAGGTGGTTGACTTTTTAGAGTAGAGGGCTTTTTCTTTGGCTTTTTAGGAATATCAAGTGGAATACTTGAAGCCATACCAAAATAAGTAGGATAATTTGGAGGAGATATAGGAGGTGATTCATATTTGGAACTATAATTGGGAAAGAAGGATAAAGACTTACTTTGACTGCTCCTATCTCTTTTGATTTGAGAAAGTTCCTTCTTTAGTCTCCTGATCTCAGCTTCTTTTTGCATGAACTCTGCTCCAAATTGGTTTTGTTCAATAAGGCTCCTCACATCTTTGTCCAGTCGGTGGATATTATCTTTCACCTTTCTCCACCGTAATAACCTTGGTTTGGTTAGATTGGACTGTGGTGAGAATCTGTGAGACCTTAGAGTCGATCGCCTGTAAAGACTTGTTTTGGGCACAAGCGTTGACCGTCTGCCAATTTAACACTTTCTCTGCTTGAGTAGGACCCTTTATTTGTCCGTCATGTTCCACAGTGGTGCTTTGTACAAAGGGATTGGATGTAATCCTCTGTTGAGTGTCAACCTTCCTTTCTAGAGGTGGAAATTCTGCTTCGAATCTGAACATGAAACAAGGTTGGACAACAGTAGGAGTTGGAGGAGAAGGTGCCTTAACTTTTTTGTGACACCCGTACTTTTGTTTGAAGGACACCTAACCCTTTTATGTAACATGGTAAGGGTTGTGGACTTGGAACTGGAGGGTCAGGTTTATCATCTGGCCTGCAACGTAGTTGTCTTGTGGGTTTCTTCTTTCTGCTTCTTCTCTGCAGGGTCATCAACACATGGACTTATCACGAGTCTGCACTGGAGGGTCAGGTTTATCATCTACCCTTTCATCAGAGTCTGATTCCTCTCTACAAGAACATTTTGCACCATTTCTGACTGTTGGTGAAGGGACTCATAGTTGGTGATCCATTCTTTTGGAACAAGTTGCTCCAAGTCTTTTCTTCGATTTGTGCAGGTATCCGGGCGATTGTGGGGGCGTCGATCCGGATCTCGGCAAAGGACCATCAAAGCATCTTTTATGCCTTGATTTTGCAGATCTAGGCTGTGATCTTTCAACCGGTATACAACTTGGTGATGAAGGGTTGCTATGATGGAATTTGAGATCTGATCTACTCCGAAAAGTTGACTTGCACCTTGAAGGCAGATGCAAGAATTGGATGTGATACTGCAAAGTTGGGGAAGAAGGTTACCACAACACATCCGGCGTTAAGTGTAGAGAGAACTGTACCAATAATTGCATGCTCATATTGGAGAAAACGAGTATCTAGAAGAGCAATTCTTGCAGATATTGTAAGACCTTTCCTTCCATGGTGGGAGAGCACAAGCCGCACAGCTCCAAGGTGGAGATGGGTGTAACCTTCCAATCTCCATCGTGTGATGAACTCCGGAGGAATGGACAGTGTGATGTACTGCTCTTGTTGAGTTGAAGGAAGACCACAGTAATCTATTCTGGATGATTGGATATACTCTTTTGGACGAGTACTCTTGTTGAAGATGGTGGAATTGATGTGTTTAGGCCATGAACCACGATTTCTGTATATATTATATGGACTAATAACTGGAGGAACAATTTGTTCTACAACAGCTTTGCTTGGAATAGTAGAGTATTCTATTATATTTTCACTATGACTAGTAGAAAATCTTGGTAGGGAAAGAGAAGAAGATATACTATGTATTTGGCTAAAAGGGATATCTACAGAGCTATTTGTGGACTGCGATTCCATATCAAGGGGAACGCCTCTTCTACTCGCCATCTTAGCTGGATCTAGCCATTCTTTAACAAATTCTCTGGGGGCACGACAGAACAGACCTGGCTCTGATACCACAAGGTGTCGGGAGCCCCACAAACCCATACCCTTAGGCTGTCTTAGCCTTTCCAAGAGGTTAAGAGTATGACACCACCACGAGGTCTACTGCACCTTAGCCTAAGCGGCACACCTTGCCTGGACGGCTTTCTGGCAGAACCTCATAGGAAGGTCATTCATTCAAAACTTCAGAGAATTCTTAACCGCTGTATGGATTGAGGGGACCGTGACACGTGTCCACTAAAAGGACACTTACGACACCAAGCTGACATGTGTCCCATAAAAGGACACTTACAACACTAAGCTGACATGTGTCCCACAAAAGGACACTTACAACACCAAGCTGACACATGTTACATTACAAGGATAAGAAACTGACATGTGTCCAACAAAAGGACACTTACAACCATAAACTGACATGTGTCCGCTAGGACACTTATTATTACAAATCGACACATGTCCATTGTAAGGACACCTATACGATCTTGACATCATCCTTCCGTCATGGACTGTTGTGGTAGTCATAGTATTCCTTTGACCTAGGTTCTGTCCAAAACAATCCAAATCCGTCCCAATCTATGTCTTCATCTTCAATAAGCCATGGGTCTTGGGAATCTGGCTCGAACATTTGAGTATTGTGTCTCCTTCTTGGTTATCTTCTCGTACATGACTTGACTCGGGTTCATCAACACATGGACTTATCACGAGTGATGTATATACCGGCTTGATCTAGGTGGGTTTGGTGGAAGCTTGTTAAGAACCAGGAGATGCATGCATAATTCATTAACCTCGGTGGCCAAGTTGGTGATTGATCCAGGAAAACCTTACATTTAAAATGTAAAGATGTCGGTATAAATCGATATCCTTTTCCCATTGTGAAATATCGATGCAGTACCATGACAATGTATAAATCCGGGACATATTTGTTCTGATCCACTTCTGCTTGTAGCATTTCCTTCCAATTTTGAATCTATTCATACTATTCAAGAAAAGCCCAAAGATTTGATGACTGGTTGACTGGATTTTGGAGGAATGATAAAGTACTTCTAACGGGCATTTCCACTAAATGATAGTAAAGGGTGGAAAGACACCACAAATACCATAGACCATGTTTTGGAATAGGAGTAGTAGTGGAAATGGTAAGGATCCCATAAAAAGGTTTATCTGGATAAAAACATGCCCTCTCGAAAGGGATATTAACTTGAACAACAAATTTGGCTAATTGATAAAACATAAAATGTTTTGCATAGTTTTGTAAATCACTTAGGCTTTTGAAAGGTGTTTTGGGGTGGGGAATGGCCTTGAGGATATGCCATTAATATAATCGGGAAAATACCTTTCAAGATATTAACGTAATGGTTGTGATGCGGGCAGATAATCCGGAACAAGATTGTGATTTCCTTTGTTATGTTTAATCGCGTGAACGATACTTGGAAAACCAATCTTTAAGTCGCAGACAATTGTTTCTCCGGAACACCCTTTTTCTTAAGCTCCATAATTGCTGGAAATGATGTATTGTCCATCGAATTATGAAATGGTGACCAATAAGATGAAATTCAAACTTCTTGATCTCATTCTTCATAACAAGGATTTCTTTGTAGATAGCATGGTAATGCTTCTCGAAATCTTTGAACTAACCACTTGCATGTCCACAAGCAAACGGCTCCCCAATATTCATCACTAGCATCACTGTAGAATCCTTTGTCTTGTACTTGGAATTTTCAATGGTGGAGGATTTTGGCATACTTGCTTGAGTTGTTGAACTGCTCTGGTCTGGGATAATCCCCATGATGGAGCATTCTTCTTAAGCATCTTTGAAATATGGCTAGCATATCGGAGCAATCCGAATGAAGTCTACGATATAATTAACAATTCGAAGGAATTGTTGAATCTCTTTGATTGACAAGTTTTTTCCAAAAACTTTAGCAATTCCTTGGCAATGTCTTTGTCCTGGCCGATACTTTCCATCGATTATTTTCATTCCCAAAACCTCAATATTTGTTTGACCGATAGAGCTCTTCTTTTCAGATAGCATGATACCATGTGATTGAACAATGTTCAAGAACTGGTGTAGCAAAGTCTCATGCTCTTGTTTGTTTGATGAGAACAATAAGATGTCATCAATGTAGATTAGGGTGGTATGTAGGATAGGTTCGAAAATTTGGGTCATTGCTTTTTGGAATATAAGAAAGCAAAAAGCGCTTTTATATCTATCCTGCTGGGACAATTCCCAATTGCCAAAACCCGACTTCAAATCAAATTCAAAATATTTGGGCTTTAGAGAGTTGGGAAAAAGCATTTGAGTTTTAGGTAAAGGGAACTTATAATCAAGGAGGAAATGGTTAAGAGCTTTGTAATCAATTTTTTTAATAAATGCGATAACATATATAAAAATGAAAAAGAGTATTCCGATCACAGTGATCGGTAACCAAAGTAAAGCCTATTAACAAAGACAAAAGAAAATAACGAAATGGTCACAAGCGACCATATGGTGAATGGTTGGGGCCTCGTTAAAACCTTCCAAGGTAAAACCCACCCATGTGGGAAAAACCCCCGGAAGGAAAAAGCGTACCCCATGATAAAAGCGCCCCAAAAGCCGACAAGACTGAAAATGCGGCGCACTAAGGAACAAACATATAATTTGATTGGCCAACATAATCCGAGTGAGGGACTGGATAATGGACGCTGGGGCGAACCCCACCACGTATCCACCGCGACGACTTGCTTAGAATATCCGCTACTCGGTTTCCTTCCCTAAAGATGTGCGAGACCACAAAATCCATTTGAGAAAGAAGGTGGAGAGTGTATCTCCACATACTCAAATGGCGCCAAGGAACACGAATGGATTTCTTCGCACAACTCCACCACATGACCGAGTCCGACTCGGCCATAGTTGGTTCCAACCCTTCGAGGACGCCAGCGTATTGGATGGCCCGCATAGCCGCTGTGTAAGTTCCGCCTCAAAAGAAAAACCAAAACCACACCGTTCCACGAAGCACCCGCGAAAAAACCCTCTGATTGCGAAAGACACCAGAAGTTGTGAGATTTCGGGTGCCCCGTAGCGCTACCGTTTGTGTTAACTTTGATCCATCCGGCAAAGGTTTTACGCCAAGTGACCTACACAATTTTTTGGGGCCTGTCTAGGGTACCCGGGAACACGAAGTCTGGAGAATGATGAGGTCTTGTTGATCATTTTGCATGCAACCTCGGTCCAAGGAAGATGACTCCAGAATTAGGACACGAAGGCGTAGGATGGCCGCCTCCAGTGTCCAAGTCTTGTTGTTGAAGGTCAAGTCATTTTTGATTTCCCAGATGAGCCAAATCTGGAAAGAACATTGCGAGCCAAAGAAAGCCCACATGATCACCGAAATGAAAACGCATCAAACGCACTGAAAAATTCATTAAAGCTATAAGCCCTAAAGTAATTGATATTAAAGGCATCAAAAATCCACTGCCATAGGGCCTCTGCAAAACCACAAGAGACAAATAAATGATCAACAGATTCATTGTTAGCACAACAAAGACCACAAACCGAGGGTCCTGTGAAGGAGCCACGCGAACGCAACACGTCTAAAACCGCAAGACGATTGTGGATAGACCGCCAAGCCGCAATCGAACGTCTTTTCGGAATGTGAGGAGACCAAATCCAGGAACCCTAGTGAACCGTTGGGGCGCGAGGACGCAGAAATGTGTAGGCAGATTTCGAAGTGATACAACCATCATCAGAGTGAAGCCACACCCGTGTATCCGACGATGCTGGAGTGATGGGGACGCTAACAATATCTCGGACCATATCCAAATAAGCCTCAATGAATGAGAAAGTAAAGTGCCATGTCCCATCATAAAAGTAATTCGAGATGCGATGTCGAAATAAGTGCTGTACTCCTCGGGAATCCCAATCCTATCGGCAATGATGTAACCCAACCAATTATCGGCCCGAGAATCGAACTCCGAGAATTGCATCCCGGAATCCAAATCGATAGTCCTCCAAGAAACCCGAGATCCCAGGCGAATCCCTCTCCGGATGGAAGAGGGGATGAAAGAACGACGTGGAGATCCATCGAAGCCAAGAAACGCTACGGAGGATGTTGTAAACCAAAGAGTTTGAAGTCATAATCTTCCATCCCAACTTCATAAGGAAAGCATTGTTGGCGACCACAATAGACCGTCGCCCAAAAACCGCCTTCCGCCGCGGCATGCAACAACGGCTCCGATTAACCACCACAGATCCTTTTGAGTTCACATCGCGATCCCGGATGAAATTACGCATTGCGCTTTTCCATTTGGTTTGTAACAAAGTTACGGGCCACTTGTATACCATCATCGTGTGCACAAAGGAGCCGTAATCACCGAATTCACCAAACAAATGCGGCCCGACAATAGACAAAGTAGAACCTTTCCACCTTCGAACTTGAAAATAATCTTGTCGAAAATGGATTGAAGGTCGGCCACTTTGGGCACACCCTTGAAGATGGGGGCGCCCAAGTAGATTGTAGGAAAGTGCCCATATGCATCCCGATGTCGTCAATACAACCTCGCACATGATTGGAAACCCGACCTCCAAAAAAAACTTTAGATTTATTAGGATTGAAAATCGACCGGCATGTCTGCATAGAGGTTAAGTATCGAATAATGGCACGTGCACTTCTCGAGGATGCCCCACACATAATCACAATGTCATCTGCATACATAATGGATGAGGGGAAAACCACCTGCGATTAGGCGCCGAAAAGGCCGGGCGTAGATTCCTGTTGACCGCGTCCCGACCAATCTACTCGGAACGTCCTCCGTGATGCAAAAAGCGAGAGGAGATAACGGATCCCCTGTCGAACCCCTCGAAAGCAAGAGAAATAACCCAATGGCGACCCATTCAAATGATCGAAATTCTAGAAGATCAAGGATGATCTCAATCCGGTGAATGAACACTTCGAGAGAAACCAAAGCGGCGTAACACGTGAATCAAGAAGCCCCGGTTAAGCGTATCAAATGCCTTCAATGTCAATCTTTAAGATCATATTGACATCATTACGACCTGTAAAATATTGAACCCCTCGAGACCAACGCCAAATACGATCATGGATCTGCCGCCGGGATAAAGCCAAACTAGGTAGGCGACAAGTAAGAAGAGATGATCGAGCCCAGCCCGCGTTGCGAATCTTGGTAATAATCTTAAAAGGAAATTGCTCATCACGATCGGTCTAAAGTCTTCCACCGCATTAGCTTCCTTGGTTTTTGGGATGAGTGCCATAAAACTAGCATTCGGACCAGCCGGGAAGGAAGCGTGACGAAAAAAATGTCGGATGGCAGCCACCACCTCCTCGAAATGATATCCAAAAATGATGATAAAATCTCCCATTGAAACCATCCGGGCCTGGGGCCTTTGTCCAAACCCATATCAAATGTCGCCCCTTTCACTTGATTAGGGAAGGAATTGCCGTCAAAAGGGCATTATCAACCATGCTAACTATCGGAGAAATAAGATGATCGACCAGTGTAGTCCGAAGTGGTTTGCCCCGTGTTCGCGAAGAGGTCCGTATAGAAGGAGATAATGTGATTCCCAAGAGCCACCGGGTCCTTCAGTATAACTACCATCAACCATCAAACCTTGTACCCGTGGCGCCATTGCGAATCGGCGGTGGCGATGGAAAAAGTTGTGTTACGATCTCCATCCTTTAACCAATCCGATCGTGATTTCTGGCGAGGGAATTCTCGACGCATGAGCAACGTGCGAGATAGCGCCGATCGCGCCTCCAACTCCATATCCTTGCGAGCCTTGGTGAAACCGTTGGATTCAATATCTCGCTTGAATCGACGAACCCTTTCCATCGATAATCCACCGACGATTCACATCCCCAAAACTTCCTTATTCCAAACCTTAATTGAATGTCGCAATCTCTTGAGTTTCCACATGACGCGTTGCAATGGATTAGGCGTCGCGCAGGATCGCCCAAGAGGTAGTCACAATATTCCGGAAAGAGTCGTGATGAATCCACATGCGTTGAAAACGAAAAGGAGACGGACCCCTGATAGTGGGATTAGAACAAGAGACCAAAATAGGGTGGTGATCGGAGCCAATGCGAGGAAGAACTAAACCCTTAACAACTTGCCAAAAAGAGAAGAATTGACCGGTTGCTAGGGCTTGATCCAACTTAGCCCCGAAGGAGAGATAGAGGCCTTGGGGGAGCACCAAGTAAATGAATTCCCGTAGTCGGCACCGCAAATAAACCTACATCCTCCAAGAAGTCCCTGAAGTCCTGACAAGAAGCCTGGGATAAGGTACTACTGCCAGAACGCTCATGATGTCCCAACACAGCATTGAAATCCCCAATAAACAGCAGATCAGTAAGACCCAAATTCCTCACATCCAACCAAAGGGCACGACGAGCAACATGATCACACAAGCCATGAGCAAAACCAACATGGAAAACCATAGATCCAGTTTGAACTTGCAAAATAATACACGAGAAGAACAAACCGATTATGGACAAAATACTCCCATCGCATAGGACCCAAATATCCGGCGCCCGTTTGCCGGAAGCTTTGAGCAACAAACCGAGACCCAAGCTACTCCAGTAAGAATCCTGAATCGATGAAATGTCCACCTTAGGTTCGCAAATGGCTAAAATAGAAGGTTTGTGTTTGTGACATAAAGCCTTAAGAACATTACGAGATGCAATGTTCCCAATCTCCCGAATATTCCAGAAGATGCAATTCATTGAGACGGCGGGGGAGGTGGCGCCCGTGTCGATCGCACGGTAAAAACTGGCATGTGGTGCGTTGCGAGTCTGACGATTGAGAGTTACCCATTTCATCTGCATAATCTGCCCATCTCTTGGAAGCCGCAAAGTTCATCTCATGTGGTTCTTGGCTCTCCGGTTCAATAGTAATGTCATCAACTGGGGGCAACGGACCCGACGTAACGCTACGGAGAATTCTAGATTTAGCCGAGTCCAAGGATCTATCCTTGAAGGCACGCACGACTAAGGGCTCGAATAGGCTTCCCCAAAGGATACTGAACTGTAATAGGCATAATAGTGGAGACCGTGCCGGTGTTGGAAGTAGTAGCCTTGGGAGATGACTCCATAGCAGGATAATCAACCTGGCAATCTGCGGAATGCTGATCCTGGGAGTCGATCAACCAACGAGCCGCAAAGGTGTTATTAAGGTGGATATCCGTAGAGCAAGTGACTATTGCGCGGGTAGGAGAACCAAAGACGCATAGTCGAACCCATCTTTCCCATTCAGTCATCAATTCCCTTACCCTTGTCTGCTTGCCGCAGACGACAAAAACCTTGCGCGCCCTGGATCGCCCTCTCTGCACAGAACTAGGACGAGTAGTTGGCGCCCGGGGGCGTCCCTGGTCAGGAGAAGCACGCCTTTCCGTATCCGGATAGCCCGCATTATTAAGACGACAAGAGGCTGTCAAATGTCCCGTTATGCCACATCTCGAACAAAACTCAGGGAGTTTCTCATACCCGATTGACACAAAGGAGCACTGGCCAATGCGTTCCACCATAATGTGATCCTCCAACGGCTTAGAAAGATCAATATCAACCAAAACCCGAACGAAATGCCCCGGAGAACCATCCAGGGAACGCAGTCAATTTGCAATGGATTTCCAATAGCACTGCAATCCCCAGAATGTTATTGGGGTCCCAGTATTCCAAACTGAGCTCGAAGATGCGTACCCAAATGCTTGGCCACCGAGGTTTGTACCTTATAAGGATTGAAATCCGGAACCCAAGGAGAGAGACGAATAGTTCCCGGGTTAAGCGCCCAAGTGGTGCGAAATTGAGCAAGAGTACGATCCTGCGCATTAGACAATTTCACACAAAAAAAATCCCTTGCCCAATGGAATTAGTTTCGATTATTCTTAATACCCCAAAGCTCGAGAAAGTTTTTGTGCAAAAGCATAGTAGCCCATGGCTTATTACCTTTCCCCAAAATAACCCGCCCGATCAAAGAATACGAAAATTCAGCAAGACGTTGTTGGTAAGCATTTTCGTCAATAGTAACTGAATAATAATCCCCTTTCCTAACAGGTTTAGGGATAGAATGTGTATTACCAGAAACCATATTGGAAAATGAGGCAATATTACCTGGGGCCTGGGAAGGAGCTGAATCCATAGTGTGGGGGTTGCCTGAAACAACTTTAGCGAACGTGTTCCTCAAATTAGAGTGAGCGTAATGGTCCGAGATACGAGGGTTCGATTCACTAGGGGAGGCCATTGCAGAGGTGCTTCCGGCCAATTGAACAACATTATTGGGAGGGCATGTAGGGGTGGAGGTCGGAGTATGTTGCACATTGAGATAAGCCGATTCTGGAACGAGTCCCAACACATTAGCGGTGTCGGACAAATGAAAGGTTGAGGACCGGTTCGGATGTAAACAAGTACTCGGGGGATGTATGACAACATTGGAAGATGAGAATGGAGAAAAAGACGAAGTTATGGCCGCATACGGGTGCGTGTGGGCCCGAATCGCCGGCAAATAGTGACCTACCGGAGCAGTAGCATCACCAGAATTGGATGGGCTAGTTCCACTCGTTTCGACCTACTTGAGCAATATTTCCTTCTTCGACAGAGGCCAAATCGGCCGTTTTAGGGGTCAAACGGGCATTCAAAGTAAGTAAATCAACTTTTGGATCCCCAATTTGGGTTTTATGATTCGGGGCACAATCAGGTCGATTGGAGGGAGGAATTTGTGCGTCTAGGAGTGAATTGGACGATGGTGTAGTCAATTTTGGGATTGGGTTTGTATTTGGGTCGGAAATGGAGTTTGATTGCAAGTTAGGATTTTTGGTAAAATGCCGATTGTTGCTTGGAGATGAATTGGAAAGCACAAATTGATGATGGGCATGGAAGCCCATGAGGAGGTGATCAAAACCTGGGGTGGCACGTCCATTGTGGTGGTCGGAATCGGCGCCGCGAAGGTTCAAAGATAGCGCCCTGAAAATGTGCGCGATTTCGACTTTCTTGGCCAAAATTGACGACATTACCGGCACTATTTCCGGTCGGTGTGAATGTAGTTGGGGTCGCCTGAGGGGGAATTACATATTTTGGTATGATTCCGGCGTTGTAGTGGCCGGAAAATGGCTGGTCAACGGTCATAGATAAAAGTCAACGAATTTGTTGGTTTCTCTCATATGTTTCGTGTCCTTTTTTCATTGACCAAAAAAAATCAAGAGCTTTGTAATCAATAACAAGCCTCTTTTTCCCTCGTGCTGTTCACTCTTTTGTTGACATAGAAAGCGGGGCAAGCCCAATTTAAGTTTGTGGGTTCAATGAGTCCAAGTCTTTAGGAGTGGCCTTGGTAGCATTTACATCTTCATTCTTTTTGAAAGGGAGCTGAATAAAGAACTTGGATTTTTCCAAAGTGGTGTTGGGTGATGGAAATCTGCATGAGTCTGCACAACACTTGAGAAGCTGGTTGGTAATATTTTCATATTCTGGAGGTGCTTTTGATAGAGTAAACAACTTCTGGATGGTGGTGTAATGTTGGAACTGTCTCTTGTACTTCAACCCATGATGTAGAATCTGTAGGCTTTTAGCTTGGAAGAACAAATCGAAGCCCATCAAGATATCTTGTCCATGGAGACTGCTGCCGATATATTTCATCCATACAGTACAGTCTGAAAAGAGTTGAATTCCAATTGGCTTCTTTGTAATGAGCGAGGTATGAAAAGTCTGTCCATCAGCTGCATAGAAGTATTCGTGATGACTTTGCCAAGCATCTTCAGGTAGTATGTCAGGATTCATCATCGACTTTCTGGCTCCTATATCAAATACACCAATAGCCTTGATTGGTCTATCATACTTGGATGGTAGAATTTGCACTTCAATATTTGGATACGGCATCCCTTCTTGGATCAAGGAATTGGTCTTGAGTGATGGTTGTGACTTGATCATGAACACTGGGAGCTCGGAGAATGAATCTTCTTCTTCTTCTCCTGGTCCTTCGTCATCAGTGGAATATTGTATTGCAAATGCAGTGTCTTCATCCTACTCGTCTTGTTCAGAAAATAAGGATTCAATATTAGCATCATTTGTTTTGGCATAATTGAGCCGAATGCTTCGATGCCAACTTCGCTGCTTTATCCTTCTTGTTAGGGCAATTCTTTGCAAAATGACCTTTTCTTCCACATAGAAACACTTGTTCGCCGACTTCTTTCTCGAATGGTTTCCTTCCTCAAGAATCTTTAGGCTTTATTTCTTTTCGCCTTCTTCGGATCTTTTTATCTTCTTTTGGGAAGACGAAGATGAGTAAGTGCGATTCGTTTCCTTTGCACTTTAACTCCAAATGAGAGTTTTTGCATACTGATTTGAGGAGAGTTCTTTTGTTAAGCACATCCTTGATGAAGACCTATTGCCCACATATCTTGTCTAGGGCTGAAGTTGTTTAGGTAGAGACGCCAGATAGACATGTTTGAGATTTGGATCATTATATCCATTCAGCATGTAAAACTTTTCAGACATCCTTTTGAAATGTCTATCCAAATACGTGTCAAAGAACAACACTTCATGGCAAAATATTCTTTTTCTGCCAACTTGTTTATAAGAGTAATATCTCCAATAAACTCTTGGTGAATTTCTCCAAGAACAAGTGATGGAGTTGAAGCATTATAAAGTTGGTGTTGTCGATACTCATCAAGGCTTTGAAACATTCACGTAGGGTACCAACAAAACTTGAAGAGAATTCCATAAGGATTTGTTTCAGATTCGCTCCTTCTTTTGTTAGCTGGAGGTCAATCCATGCTGCAAAAGAATGTAATCTTTCTCTTCTCTTTTGATTGGAACATCATCGAAAGAGAACCATGGACCATTTGTTGGTTCGCAGGATGAATCTGAAGGACGAGGACGTGGTCCTTCTGCTTCTGGTTCCATATCTTCTTGAACTTTCGAGGCCTTTCGGTCGAAAGATATTGTCTTTGGCTTGCTTCCGGAGTATCTCGGCCATAAGTATAGCAGATAGATCGGAACATCCCCGTTCACACTCAGCCTCATAGGATTCTTCTCCCAATAGGGTTGATTTAGAATCCTCAGTCCGATTCTTTTTCAGATTGGGAAGAGGTAGTTTCTTGAGTCTCGATTTTTCCGACCATTGTAATGGATTATTTCCTGGATAAAGGATGGTCCGGCTATGAAGGATTCTATTGGGTTTTTCTTGTCGATTTGGAAGAGGATGGAGGTATCTCATGACTCTTTGGAGGTGGTTGGCTTTTTAGAGTAGAGGGCTTTTTCTTTTGCTCTTTAGGAATATCAAGTGGAATACTTGAAGCCATACCAAAATAAGTAGGATAATTTGGAGGAGATGTATAAGGTGATTCATATCTGGAACTATAATTGGGAAAGAAGGATAAGGACTTACTTTGATTGCTCCTATCTCTTTCGATTTGAGAAAGTTCCTTCTTTAGTCTCCTGATCTCAGCTTCTTTTTGCATGAACTCTGCTCCAAATTGGTTTTGTTCAATAAGGCTCCTCACATCTTTGTCCAGTTGGTTGATATTGTCTTTCAACTTTTCATATATCTGCTGGAGTTGATTCTCCCCATATTAACCGTGGTTTGGTTAGATTGGACGGTGGTGAGAATCTGTGAGACCTTAGAGTCGATCGCCTGTAGAGACTTGTTTTGGGCACAAGCGTTGCCCATATGCCAATTTAACACTTCCTCTACTTGAGTAGGACCCTTTATTTGTCCGTCATATTCCACAGTGGTGCTTTGCACAAAGGGCCTAGATGTAATCCTCCATTGAGTGTCAACCTTCCTTTCTAGAGGTGGAAATTCTGCTTCGTATCTGAACATGAAACAAGGTTTGACAACAGGAGGAGTTGGAGGAGAAGGTGCCTTAACTTATTTATGACACCGTACTTTTCTTTTTGAAGGACAACTAACCCTTTTCTGTAACATGGTAAAGGTTGTGGACTTGGATCTGGAGGGTCAGGTTTATCATCTGGCCTGCAACGTGGTTGTCTTGTGGTTTTCTTATTTCTGCTTCTTCTCATCGGTTCTTTTATTTCCTTGAGTTGTAACTGCGGGATGACCTTCATCATTCCCTTCTTCTTCGAAAGGATTCGTCCTCGAATCGATTCTCGCATTAAAGGAGATAGATCGACACATTAAAAGTAGCACTCACCTTATACTCACCTGGGAGATCAATCTTGTAGGCATTGTCATTGATATTTGCAATCACTTGAAATGGCCCATCACCCCTTGGTTGTAGCTTGGACTTTCGCTTTGTTGGAAACCTTTCTTTTCTCAAGTGCAGCCACACGCAATCTCCTGGTTCAAATATTACTTGCTTTCGACCCTTGTTGGCTTGTTTAATATATCGCTCGGTTTGCTTCTCAATATTAAGTTTCACCTTTTCATGTAACTTCTTTACCAATTCTGCCTTAGGTTTTCCATCAAGACTTGCTTGGTCTTCAACAAGGATAGGAACAAGATCAAGTGGACTCAATGGATTAAATCCATAAACAACTTCAAAAGGAGTAAAGTTAGTAGCAGAATGCACACTCCTATTATATGCAAACTCAACAAATGCACACTCCTATTATCTTCCCAATTCTTTAAGTTCTTTTGAATCAAAGTTCGAAGTAATTGAGACAAAGTTCTATTTACTACTTCAGTTTGCCCATCAGTTTGTGGGTGGCAAGTAGTAGAAAATAGAAGTTTAGTTCCCAATTTACTCCATAACACACGCCAAAAGTGACTTAAAAATTTTGCATCTCTATCACTCAATTGTTCTTGGAACTCCATGCAAACACACAATTTCTCTAAAGAACAAATCAAAGAACATGAGTAGCATCATCACTTTTATGACAAGGAATGAAATGTGCCATTTTAGAAAATCTATCAACAACCACAAACACAGAATCTCTACCCTTACTTGTTCTAGGTAAACCCAAAACAAAGTCCATAGATATGTCCACCCAAGGTCCATTTGGAATAGGTAAAGGTTTATACATTCCATGAGGTTGTGATTTTGATTTAGCATATTTACAAGTTATGCACTTTTCACAAATTCTTTCAACATCAACACGCATGCAAGGCCAAAAGAAATGATCACATAGGACTTCCAAGGTTTTATGCATACCAAAGTGTCCCATTAAACCTCCCTCATGCGCTTCTCTAATAAGTAACTCTCGCATAGAACATTTGGGGATGCAAAGTTTGTTTTCACGAAATAAGTATCCTTCATGTTTATAGAACTTTCCAAATGCAAAGATGCTCACAAGCTATATAAATAGAAGAGAAATCAGAATCATTGTCATACATTTCCTTTATTGAGTCAAAACCAAGAAGCTTAGAACCCAATGTAGTGATTAAGGCATGCCTCCGAGATAATGCATCATTCCTACAATGTTTTCTTTCCCCTTTTTATATTTAATCACGTAAGGAAATGATTCAATGAACTCCACCCATTTGATATGTCGCTTGTTTAACTTACCTTGGACTCATGATCAATATTAATTACAAACTCCTTTGGCCACAAGTAGTCTTTGCCAAGTTTCCAATGCTCTCACCAAAGCATAGAGCTCTTTATCATATGTCGGATAGTTCAATTGTGCTCCTTTCAACTTCTCGCTAAAGTAAGCAATTGGTCTTCCCTCCCGCATCAAAACAAAGACCTACACCCACTCCGGATGCATCACATTCAAGCTCAAATGATTTATCAAAATTAGGTAATGCAAGAATAGGTGCATTAGTTAGTTTTTCTTTAAGGAGTTCAAATGCATGTTCTTTTTTCTCCCAAATGAAAACCAACTTCCTTTTTGATTATTTCATTCAATGGTGTAGCAATGGTACTAAAATTCTTTACAAACTTCCTATAGAAGCTTGCAAGACCATGAAAACTTCTCACTTCAAAGAATGCTTTTAGGAATTGGCCAATCTAAAATAGCATTGACTTTTCCTTTTCCATTTCAATTCCATTAGCACTTACTACAAATCCAAAAAACAACTTTGTCCCCGCAAAAAGAACACTTTTTAGATTAGCATGCAAAGACTCTCTTCTTAAAGTGTTTAACACTTCACGCACATGATCAAGATGTTCCTCTAAGCTTTTGCTATAGATAGGGATGTCATCAAAATAAACTACAACAAACTTGCCGACAAAGTTACGCAAAACATGGTTCATTAATCTCATGAAAGTGCTTGGAGCATTAGTTAAACCAAAAAGGCATTACTAACCACTCATATAAACCATACTTTGTTTTAAAGGAAATTTTCCATTCATCACATTCTTTAATTCGAATTTGATGATATCCACACTTTAAATGTGAAGATTACAAAGACCATGTAATTCATCAAGCATATCATCTAACATAGCAATAGGATAGCGATACTTTACAATGATTTTGTTGATGGCACGTCAATTTGTACACATTCTCCACGCTCCATCTTTTTTTGGTACCACGATCACCGTACGGCACAAGGACTCATGCTTTCTCTAATTTTACCCTTTGTCAACAACTCCTCCACCGTGCATTTGAATTTCTTTTGTCTCTTCCGAGTTGGCTCAGTATCTTTGGTCGGTTTGGAAGACCGCTCCGGGATGAAATCAATTTGATGTTCAATTCCTCTTAGTAGTGGCAGCAATCCATTTGCTCTTCTTCCTAAAGACATCATTATATTCTGCGCAAAAGAGAAATAAAAGAACTTGGCAAAGATGGTGTTAGCTCATTAGTGTTCAAATAGGACTCCTTAAACACCATTACTAACACACTCTTTTCTTCAACTAATGCCCTTTTTAACTCGCTTTTGCATAGAAATTCAACCTTTTTTTTTGCCCTCTACCTTTTCTCCCTCATTCACACTCAATTCATTCCTCTTATCATTATCTCCACTCTTTTTTCACTCGACTTTTGCCCCTCTTCCTTACTCTTTTTTTTTTTCTCGGCCTCTCGTATTTTTCTTGCTTGGGACATTTTGATTTGATCTTCTTGCACTTGTTGTGGAGTCAAAGAAACAAGCTGGATATTTTTATTACGATGTTTGAGTGTGCATCGATTAAGAAAACCATCATATGTCACCCTTCTATCGAATAGCCATGGTCTCCCCAATAGAATATGGGTAGCATGCATTGGTACCACATCACATAGAACATCATCCTTGTAATTTCCAATTGAAAATGACACCAAAACTTGCTTAGTCACACGAATTTCTCCACAATCATTAAGCCATTGGATTCTTTGAGGCATGCTGTCGATCTCTTCCGACAACTCCACCACATAGACCGAGTCCGACTCGACCAAAGTGAGTCCACCCCTTCGAAAGCATATTGGATTGCTCGCAGCCGCCGCTAAATCCGCCTCAAAAGCGAAACCCAATCCACAACGTTCCACAAAGCAACCCCGAAAGAACCCCATACGATTAAAAAACCCCGAGGGCCGTTAGGAGACGGCGCCCCGTAGCGCTTCGTGTGCGTGTTAACTTTAGTCCATCCCGGCAAAACTTCTCGCAATGTAACCCGCACAATCTTGAGGCCTGTCTAGGGCGCCAGAACCCGTGAGACGGCGGAGAATGAGAAGGTCCCGTTGGTCATTATGCATGCAACCTTTGTCCAAGGAAGAAGATCAAGAATAAGAACACGGAGGCGTAGGATGGCCGCCTCTAGTGTCCGGATCTTGTCATGAAAGGTCAAGTCATTTCGATCCGCGGATGAGCCAAATGCGGGGATAATATGGTGACCCGCCAAAGAAAAGAAACTCGCTCACCGAAATGAAAACCCATTAAACGCACTTTGAGAATTCATTAAAACTATAAGCCCTAAAGTAGTGAATATCAAACGAATCGAAGATCCACTTCCATAGGTCTCTGCAAAAAGCACATGAGACAAATAAATGATCAATAGATTCCGCAAAGAAAGACAACAAAGAACACAAACCGAGGGGCCTGTGAAGGAACCCCGTGGACGCAAGATGTCCAAAACTTCCATCGATTATGAATGGCGCCCAAGTCATAATTGATCGTCTTTCCAGAAAATTAGGTGACCAAATCCAGAACCCCATTGCACCACAGGGGAATGGGAGCACATATAAGAGTAAGCCGCCTTCAAGAAACAATCCCATCGTCGGAGTGAATCCATGCCCGCGCCGACGAGTCCGGGGCAATTGGGATTCTAACAATATCTCGAGCCATATCAAAATAAGCCTCTATAAACGATAAGGTCAAATGCCAAGTCCCATCGTAAAAGTAATCCGAGATCTTGCGCCAAAATAAATATATGTACTCTGCGAATACCAATCCTATCTCGCAATGGTGTAGCCCAACCAATTATCCACCATAATGAAATGTTGGAGTTGCATCCGGAATCCAACGACAGTCCTCCAACAACCCTTCGATCCCGTGCCTAATCCCTCTCTAGATGGAAGATGGGATATACGAACTTCGAGGAGAACCCTCCGAGGTGAAAAATCGTTTTCTGAGGATGCTATAAACCAAAGAGCTTGAAGTCATAATCTTCCAACCCATCTTCATAAGGAAGGCATTGTTTGCAACCACGATGGAACGGGCGCCCAAGCCTCCTTCCGCCGCGAGGCATACAACAACGACTCGATTAACCACCACCGAACCTTTAGAGTTCACATTCCCAGTCCAGATGAAATTATGAATGGCGGTTCCATTTGCGAAGCAAGGTTCTAGGCCACTTGTACACCATCATAGTATGCATGAAGGAGCTGGTAATCACCGAATTTACCAAACCAATGCGACCAACAATAGATAGAGAAGACTCTTTCCACCTTCTGAACTTAAAGATAATTTTGTCGAACACGGGCTGGAGGTCCGCCACCTTTGGCGCCCCTTTGAAGATGGGGGCGCCTAGATAGGTCGTAGGGAAGGCGCCCAAATGCATCCCTGTAATCGTCTGAATACGTCCTCGCACATAATTAGAAACCCGGCTACCAACATAAACCTTAGATTTATTGGGATTGAAAATCTGCCCCAAAATGTCCGCATATAGATTGTGCACCTGAATAACAGAACGTGCATTGCTCGTGGATGCCCCACACATAATCACAATATCATCCGAATACATCATCGATGAAGGGAAAACAACCTTCCTAGGCACCAGGAAAGCCTGAAGGTGGTTGCGCCTCACCGCATCCTCCAATAATCTCTACGAGAACATCTGTGCAATACAAAAGAGAAGGGATGATAATGGATCCCCCCCGTCGACGACCCCGCAAAAGAAAGAGAAAATAACCGCGGCGACCCGCTCGTAAGGATCAAATTCGCAGATCGCAAGATAATCTCAATCCGGTGAATGAACACCTCGGATAAAACAAAGTAGCGCAAAACATTTATCAAAAAACCCCAATGGATCGTATCAAAAGCTTTGTGGATGTCAATCTTGAGAATCATGTTGGTGTCACTCCGCCGCAAAATGTTAAATCCCTCCGAAACCATTGTAATACTGATCATGAATGTGCCTACTCGGGATAAATCAAACGAGTTGGAGACAAGTACGAAGAGATGATGGCTCCCAGGACGAGTTGCCAGGATCTTTGTGATAATTTTAAAAAGAAAATTACTCATGACAATCGGCTAAAGTCCTCCATTGCATTAGCCTCCTTTGTTTTTGGGATTATTGACATGAAACGGCGTTCAACCCTAGCGAGAAAGGAGGTCGTGACAAAGAAATAGCGGACCTGCCAATACCTCATCTCGCACAATGTCCCAAAAATGCTGATAGAATCTCCCACCGAAACCGTCCGGTCGGTGCACTATCCAAACCTATGTCAAAATCGCCTCTTTAACCTCGGATGCCGAAGGAATGCCCGTCAAGAGCGCATTATCAATTGTAGTAATGGTAGGCAAAATCAATTGGTCGACCAAAGTGTAATCTGAAATGGTGCCTCGCCTGTATCCGCAAAGCAGTTGTATAAAATGAGACAATATGATTAGCGAGGTCCCCTGATCCTCCGTGTAATTACCATCGACCATCAATCCCTGAATTCGCACGTCCGCTTCTAATTTGGCAAATGCGATGAATGAATGAAGCGGTATTCCAATCACCAACTTTTAACCATGTGAAACGGGCTTTCTGAAGAAAATCCGACTGCATGAGCAATGTGCAAGAAAGCTCAGTCTGCGCCTCCAATTCCCTGTCCCTCAACTCTTCCGTGAAAACATCGGACTAAATATCTCTGAATCTACTTGGACCTTTTCCATATGATAATCCACTGGCGATTAACATCCCCAAAAGCCTCCTTGTTCTATACTTTAATCGTCTCATCTCAACCTCTTGAGCTTCCACATGACGCGACGCAAAGGGAGAGCCAAGAGGCGATAATAATACCCCCGAAAGAGCCATGATGAATCCACATACGCTGAACAAAAATGGAGAAGGTCCTTTGGTAATGGAGGGCGAACAAGAGACCGATGGGATGGTGATCTCGAGCGATGCGTGGAAGGACTAAGCCCTTAACAACTTGCCAAAGATCGAAAAATGGGCGATTGCCAAGGCTCAATCCACTTCTACGAAGAAGAGCTAGAGTCCTTCGGGGAGCACCAAGTAAACAAATTTCCCGAAGTCGGCACAACAAAGAGCCTTGCATCCTCCAAGAAATCCCTAAAGTCTTTGCAAGAAGCTTGGGATAAAGTACCCCGTGCGAGCGCTCATAATTGCCCAACACAAAGATTGAAATCCCCAATAAGTAGCGGTCGATAAGACCCAAATTCCTCGGCTCAACCAAAGTGCACGCCGAGCAACGTGATCACACAAACCATGAGCAAAACCAACATGGAAAACCAAAGAACCAAATTGAATTTGCGAGAATAATATCTTGAGAAGAGGACCAGGACCCAGGCGATTAAGTACCGAGACGCGTTGGCATCGCATAGGACCCGGATATCACGGCGTCCGTTCGCACGGAAGCTCGACGTGGCCCGAGTCCCAAGCTATTCCGGAAGAATCGAAATGGATGAAATGGCCACCTTAGGTTCACAAATGGCTAAAATAGAAGGTTTATGTTTATGACATAAAGCCTTAAGAACATTGCGAGAAGCAATGTTCCCGATCCCCCAGATATTCCAGAAGATGCAATTCATTGAGACGGGGGCTTGCGCCCGTGTCATGCGCATTTAGTGAATACAGGCGTATGGTGTGTTGTGGAATCAGACTGTTGAGAATTACCTGCCTCATCAGCATAGTCTGCCCATCGCTTAGAGGCTGCAAAATTCATTTCACATGGCTCTGTATGCTCCTATTCAATAGTAATGTCATGGACCGGTGATGATGGACCCGACGCAACGATCTTGAGAATTCTCAATTTAGCCGAGTACAAGGAGCTGTCCCGGAAGGTGCGGCTGAGAGCGCGTATAGGCTTACCCATAGGATACTGAACTGTAATAAGCATAATGGTGGTATTGGGAGATGCCCCCTAGTTGGGTAATCAGTCTGGAAATCAGTAGCATGTGGATCCTGGGAGTCGACTGAGCCCAGCGCTTCAAATGTATTTTCAAGATGGATATCCATGGGGCGGTGACAATGGCACGTGGAGGTGAACTGCGTAGCGTCATTGAGGCCGTATTTTCCATTGAGTCATCAACGGCCTTCCCCTTGTCCTGTTGAACAGGACGATAAATTTTTCTAACTCGTGAGCGTCCCCATTGTACAAAATTCTGACGAGTACCCGGCGCACGCGAACGTCCTTGGGTCGGTGAAACTCTTCTATCCGCCGTGTTACCCACATTTTTAAAACGACATGAAGCTATTGAATGTCCCTTAACGCAACACCTTGAGCAAAACTCGGGTAGTTTTTCATAAGTGATGCAGAAAAAAAGAGCACTTCCCAGTGCGTTCAACCATAATGTGTTTCTCCAATGGCTTGGAGAGATCAATATCCACCAAAACCCGCACAAAATGACCCAAAGAACCATCCAGAGAATGCTGATCAATCCGTAACGGATTCCCAAGAGCACTGGCAATCCCCATAATGTTATTGGGGTCCCGATTCCGCACTTAGTTCAAAAATGCGTACCCAAACGCTGGCCACTAAAGTTTGAACCTTATAAGGGTTGAAGTCAGGCACCCACGGAGATAGACGAATTGCACTAGGATTAAGCGTCCAATTAGTGCGTTCTTGAGCCCGTGAACGATCCTCGCACACTAAACAATTTGACACAAAAATACCCCTTTCCCAAGGAATTAATTTATAGTCATTTTTAATACCCCATAATTCGGAGATAGGCGTTTATGCAAAAGCATAGTCGCCCATGGCTTGTTACCTTTCCCTAAAAAAACCCTTCCAATCAAAGAGTAGGAAAATTCAAAGAAGCGTTGCGGTAAACATTATCATCAATGGTAACAGAGTAGTAATCACCTTTGCGTATCGGTTTTGGGATAGAATTACCGAAACCACCGTGGAAAACGGTCGATTACCTGGAGCTCGAGGCGTGCAATCTAGACGATTGGGACCTGCAACAATTTTAGTGAAAGAGTATCCAAAATTGGGATTAGCGTTAGATGTTCTTGCAATGTGAGGTGTATCATTGGGACCGAGATATTGGCGGGGGCCGATGATGGGATTCCGTGCAAATGGTGGTCGGCGGCCCCAGGGTCATTACCCCCACAGGGGACGCTGGGGAAGAAGTGGGCGCACGCGCGCCCCAAGGAAGGTGAAGGGAGTTGGTCCCCCAAGTAATGCGCGGCCATGGGGGCGAGGCGGGTGTGCGCCCCCTTGATAACCGCATGTCGGAGCTTGGGTGGTCCCCATGGAGGTTCCTTCATGAGCGGCAACAGAATGAAGAAGAAGTGCGGGGAGGACCACGGCCCCGGTGGCGGTTTTGCCGTTGTTTCTCCATTAAACGTGGAGCACCGACGCCTACAAGTACTCTTCTTTGCGGTATTAATCCGGCGAGGGTGATCGGCGACAAAGGGGGCCTCATTGTTTGGAGGTTGGCAAGAAAGTCAACGGATGCCCAAGAAGCGAACGGAGCCGCGCGAATGCGAGAGCTTCCACCGTGAGAGTTATCGCCATCGCCACCATGATTCAGCGTGTCGCGGAGTGCACGACACCATGGCTCGCGAGTTACTCCGGCGGCGACGGGGAAGAAGCATGTCACGTATGAACTAAAGGAGTGTAGTCCTGGTGGTGCGTCACGGCTGCATGATAGAGGTTGTCGCCGCAAGTTTTGCTCGTCGAGTTGGGATCGATGGAGTTCCTATGTCCCATGGAAGTCGCCGCGTTGAGCGAGTTGTCCGCCACGGTGCGATGGGGGTGCGAAGTTCGAAACCGAACCAGGGTGGCTCCGCCATTGGAGCGAATGAGAAGATGACCGGAAAGAGAAATCAACCGTGATCGTGAATCTTGAGAGAGAAAAATTCTAGAGAGAGAAAATTAGGGTTTTCCTCTCTCTCAATATTTGTGTCTTGATTAAGGACCTCTTCGTTGTATGGAAAACTCAGACGGAAATCAGAATAAAATCACCCTTTTACAAAATATGAGTTTCTAAACCTCATTTATGTCTCTTCAAAATCCTCTTAGCTAATATGCAATTATCTTTCAAATTCTTCGATCTTCTTCATGAAGTATGCTCTGTACTTGCCTCTTTGAGGATCTTGTACATCAGAAACATGATTGAAGTATCTGGCGTAATATTTTTAGGCACAGTCCCCTCAATCCATACGGCGGTTAAGAATTCTCTGAAGTTTGGAATGAATGACCTTATGAGGTTCTGCTGGAAAGCCGTCCAGGCAAGGTGTGCCACTTAGGCTAAGGTGCAGTAGACCTCGTGGTGGTGTCATACTTTCTTAACCTCTTGGAAAGGCTAAAAATTCGTCTAAGGGTATGGGTTTGTGGGGCTCCCGGCACCTCGTGTGGGTTTGTGGGGCTCCCAGCACCTCGTTGTATCAGAGCCAGGTCTGTTCTGTCGTGCCCCCGGAGAATTCGTTAGAGAATGGCTAGGTCCAGCTAAGATGGCGAGTAGAAGAGGTGTTCCCCTTGATATGGAATCGCAGTCCACAAATAGGTCTGTAGATATCCCTTGTAGCCAAATACATAGTATATCTTCTTCTCTTTCCCTACCTAGATTTTCTACTAGTCATATTTAAAATACAATAGAATACTCTACTATTCCAAGCAACGCTGTTGTATTACAAACTGTTCCCCCAATTGTTGGTCCATATAATATATACAGAAATTGTGGTTCATGGCCTAAACAGATCAAATCCATCATCTTCAACAAGAGTACTCACTCAAAAGAGTATATCCAATCATCCAGAATGGATCACTGTGGTCTTCCTTCAACTCAACGAGAGCAGTGCATCACACTGTACATTCCACCTGAGTTCATCACACGATGGAGAATGGAAGGTTATACCCATCTCCACCTTGGAGCTGTACGACTTGTTCTCTCCTACCATAGAAGGAAAGGTCTTCCCGTATCTGCAAGAATTTCTCTCCTAGATACTCGATTTCTCCAATATGAGCATGCAGTTATTGGTACAGTTCTCTCTACACTCAACGCCCGAAGTGTTGTGGTCACTTTCTTCCCCAACTTTGCAGTGTCTCTGAGTGATCCAACTCTTGCATCTGCCTTCAAGGTACAAGTTCAACTATCCTGGAGCATCGGTCGGATCTCAAATGACATCATAGCAACCCTTCATCACCAAGTTGTATACCGGTTGCAAGATCACAACCTAGATTTGCAAAAGCAAGGCATAAAAGATGCTTTGATGGTCCTTGCTGAGTCTGGATCTAACGTCCCTACAATCGTCCAGATACCCAGACAAATCAGAAGAAAAGACTTGGAGCAACTTGTTCCAAAAGAATGGATCACCAACTATGAGTCCCTTCACCAACAGTCAGAAACGGTGCAAGCCACCGACTCTAAATTTCAAAGGTTGAAGGACGGACGTGTGAAGACGATCTATCGTACACCATCCACCGAGACCTTAAAATCCACGAATTCCACCATGGTTTATCCAGTTGAGGTCAATGCACACACAAAAATTCCAATCGCAAGATTTTGCCCAGATGGATCCCATATTTACAGCGACAGAGTTGATGGTCACTTTGTATGGGATGTTGATCCATCCATGTGTGATCCAGAATGTTCTAGTGGAGAGGAATCAGACTCTGATGAAGAAGAACATATACAGAGAAGAAGCAGGAAGAAGACAACCATGTTGCAGGCCAGATGATAAACCTGAACCTCCAGATCCAAGTCCACAACCCTTACCATGTTACAGAAAAGGGTTAGATGTCCTTCAAAAAGAAAAGTACGGGTGTCACAAAGAATTTAAGGTACCTTCTCCTCCAACTCCTCCTGTTGTCCAACTTTATTTCATGTTCAGATACGAAGCAGAATTTCCACCTCTAGAAAGGAAGGTTGACACTCAACAGAGGATTACATCCAGGCCCTTTGTGCAAAGCACCACTGTGGAACATGATGGACAAATAAAGGGTACTACTCAAGCAGAGGAAGTGTTAAATTGGCGAGACGGCCAACGCTTGTGCCCAAAACAAGTCTCTACAGGCAATCGACTCTATGGTCTCACAGATTCTCACCACAAATTAATCTAACCAAACCAAGGTTAATACGGTGGAGAATCAACTCCAGCAAGTATATGAAAAGCTGAAAGACAATATCAACCGACTGGACAAAGATGTGAGGAGCCTTATTGAACAAAACCAATTTGGAGCAGAGTTCATGCAAAAAAGAAGCTGAGATCAGGAGACTAAAAAAGGTACTTTCTCAAATCGAAAGAGATAAGAGTAGTCAAAGTAAGTCACCGCATTTGCAATACAATATTCTCACGATGACGAAGGACCAAAAGAAGAAGAAGATTCATCCTCCGAGCTCCCGCCTTTATGATCAAGTCACAACCATCACTCAAGACCAGTTCCTTGATCCAAGAAGGGATGTCGTATCCAAATATTGAAGTGCAAATTCTACCATCCAAGTATGATAGACCAATCAAGGCTATTGGTGTATTTGATACAGGGCCGAAAATCGATGATGAATCGACATACTACCTTAAGATGCTTGGCAAAGTCATCACGAATACTTCTATGCAAATGATGGATGACTTTTCATACCGCGCTCATTACAAAGAAGCCAATTGGAATTCAACTCTTTCCAGATCACTAAATGGATGAAGATTATTGGCAAAGCAGACTCCATGGACAATATATCTTGATGGGCTTTGATTTATTCTTCCAAGCTAAAAGCCTCTGATTCTATCTCATGGGTTGACATACAAGAGACAGTTCCAACCTTACACCACCATCCAGAAGCTTTTTACTCTATCAGAATCACCTCCAGAATATGGAGAAATTACCAACGAGCTTCTCAAGTGTTGTGCAGACTCTCATGCAGATTTCCATCACCCAACACCACTTTGGTAAAATCCAAAATTCTTTATTCGACCCTTTCAAAAAGAATGAAGATGTGAATGCTACCAAGGCCACTCATCCAGGAATGAATCCGGAAGAGCTAAACCTTGTGAGAGGCAAGAACGCAACCAACTCCTAGCACTTGGACTCATTGATCCCACAAAATCAAATTGGGCTTGCCCTGCATTCTATGTCAACAAAAGATCTGAGCAGTGCGAGTGAAAAAGAGGCTTGTTATTGATTACAAAGCTCTTAACCATTTCCTCCTTGATGATAAGTTCCCTTTACCTAAAACTCAAATGTTTTTTTCCCAACTCTCTAAAGCCCAAATCTTTTGAAGTTTGATTTTAAGTCGTTTTTGGCAATTGGGAATTGTCCCATAGGATAGATATAAAATCGCTTTTTGCCTTCCTACAACCCAATACCAATGGACAATCATGCCATTTGGTCTAAAGGTGGCACCCTTCATATTCCAAAAAGCAATGATCCAAATTTTCGAACCTATCCTACATACCGTAATCTACAATGACGACATCTTCTTTGTTCTCATCAAACAAACAAGAGCATGAGACTTTGATTGATCCAACTCTTGCATCCGCTTTAAGGTGCAAGTTCAACTATTCGAGCATCGCATCTCAAATTCCATCATAGCAACACTTCATCACAAAGTTGTATACCGGTTGCGGGATCACATCCTAGATCCGCAAAATCAAGGCATAAAAGATGCTTTGATGGTCCTTGCTGAGTCGGATCCGACGTCCCTACAATCGCCCGTATACCCGCAAAATCGAAGAAAAGACTTGGACCAACTTGTTCCAAAAGAATGGATCACCAACTATGAGTCCCTTCACCAACAATCGAAACGGTGCAAGCCACCGACTTTAAATTTCAAAGGTTGAAGGATGGACGTGTGAAGATGATCTATCGTGACACCATCCAAATTTCGAGACCTTCAAATCCTAAATTCCGCTTGATGGTTTATCCATTGAGGTCAATGCGAACACAAAAATCCCAAACGCAAGATTTTGCCCGGATGGATCCCATATTTACAATGACAAAGTCAATGGTCACTTTGTATGGGATGTTGATCCATCCATGTGTGATCCAAAATGTTCTTGTGGAGAGAATCGACTCACGATGAAGAAGAGCAAATCAAGAGAAGAAGCGAAAAGAAGAAAACCACAAGACGACCACATTGTAGGCGGATGATAAACCCGACCCTCCGGATCCAAGTCCACAACCCTTACCATGCTATGAAAGGGTTAGCTATCCTTCGAAAGGAAAAGTACGGGTGTCACAAAGAAGTTAAGGCACCTTCTCCTCCAACTCCTCATGTTGTCCAACCTTGTTTCATGTTCGAGATCGGCGCACTTTCCACCTCTAGAAAGGAAGGTTGACACTCAACAGAGGATTACATCCAAGCCCTTTGTGCAAAGCACCATTGTGGAACATGCCGGACAAATAAAGGGTCCCATCAAGCGAGAGGAAGTGTTAAATTGGCGACGGTCAACACTTGTGCCCAAAACAAGTCTCTACATGCTATCGACTCTAAGGTCTCACAGATTCTCACCACAGTCAATGTAACCAAACCAAGGTTAATACGGTGGTGAATCAACTCAGCAGATATATGAAAAGTTGAAAGACAATATCAACCGATCGGACAAAGATGTGAGAAGCCTTATTGAACAAAACCAATTTGGAGCATAGTTCATGCAAAACGAAACGAGATCGGAGACTAAAGAAGAAACTTTCTCAAATCGAAAGAGATAGGAGCGATCAAAGTAAGTCCTTATCCTTCTTTCCCAATTATAGTTCCAAATATGAATCACCTCCTATATCTCCTCCAAATTATCCTACTTATTTTGGTATGGCTTCAAGTATTCCACTTGATATTACTAAAAAGCCAAAGAAAAAGCCCTCTACTCTAAAAAGCCAACCACCTCCAAAGAGTCATGAGATACCTCCATCCTCTTCCAAATCTGAAGAGAAAAACCCAACAGAATCCTTCATGGCCATACCATCCTTTATCACAGAAATAATCCATCACAATGGTCGAAAAAATTAGACCCTGAAGAAACTACCTCTTCCCAATCTGAAAAAGAATCAGACTCTGAGGATGTTAAATCATCCTATCGGGAGAAGAATCCTATGATGCTGAGTCTGAACCAAATGTTGCTGATCTATCTGCTATACTTATGGCTGGAGATACTCCAGAACAAGCCACAATATCTCGAACCAAATTTCGAAAGTTCTGAAGAAGATATGGAACCAGAAGCAGAAGGACCACATCCTCGTCCTTCCGATTCATCCTCCAAACCAACAAATGGTCCATGGATTTCATTCGATGATGTTCCAATTCCAGAAAAGAAGAGAGAGGTTACACTCTTTTGCAAAGCATGGATTGGCCTCCGCCTAACAAAAGAAGGAGCCAATCAAACAAATCCTCATGGAATTCTCTTCAAGATTTGTTGGTATCCTACGCGAATGGCTTCAAAGACTTGGTGAGTATAGACAACTCCAACTTTATAATGCTTCAACTCCATCACTTGTTCTTGGAGAAATTCACCAAGAGATTACTGGAGATATTACTCTTATAAACAAGTTGGCAGAAAAAGAATATTTTGCCATGAAGTGTTGTTCTTTGACACGTAAAGATTTGGATAGACATTTCAAAAGGATGTCCAAAAGTTTTACATCTTTGAATGGATATAATGATCCAAATCTCATACATATCTATCTAGCGTCTCTACCTAAAGAACTTCAGCCCGAGTTACAAAGAATTATTCAAGCTTCCAGGAGGGAAGTCTCAAGAATCAGTTTAGGCGAAATCCATCAGATGACGTTTGCAACCCTAGACAAGATGTGTGAGCAACAGGTCTTCATCAAAGATGTGCTTGACAAGAGAACTCTCCTCAAATCGTGTGCTTTTACTCTCATCTAGAGATAAAGTGCAAAGAAAAGGAGAATTGCACTTGTTCATCTTCGTCTTCCCGGAAAAAGATCCGAAAGATCCAGAAAAAGGCGAAAAGAAATAAAGCCTATCAATTCTTCAGAAGGAAACCATTCAGAAAGAAATCGACAAACAGGTGTTTCCTATGTGGAAGAAAATGGCATTTTGCAAAGAATTGCCCTAACAAAAAGGATAAAGCAGCGAAGTTGGCATCACAAGCATTCCAACTAGATCATGCCAACATTGATGATGCTGATATTGAATCCTTATTTTCCGAACAAGACGAACAGGATGATGACACTGCATTTGCAATACAATATTCTACTGATGAGGAAGGACCAGAAGAAGAAGAAGAAGATTCATCCTCCGAGCTCCCAGTCTTTATGATCAAGTCACAACCATCACTCAAGACCAGTTCCTTGATCCAAGAATGGATGCCGTATCAAAATATTGAAGTGCAAATTATACCATCCAAGTATGATAGACCAATCAAGGCTATTGGTGTATTTGATACAGGAGCCAGAAAATTGATGATGAATCCTGACATACTACCTGAAGTTGCTTGGCATCGCCATCTTAGCTAGACCTAGCCATTCTCTAACAAATTCGCCGGGGGCACAACAAAACAGACCTGGCTCTGATACCACGAGGTGCCGGGAGCCCCACAAACCCATACCCTTAGGCATCCTTAGCCTTTCTAAGAGGTTAAGATAGTATGACACAACCACGAGGTCTATCGCACCTTGGCCTAAGCGGCACACCTTGCCCGGATGGCTTTCCTAAGAGAACCTCATAAGAGGGTGATTCCTTCAAAACTTCAAAGAATTCTTAACCGTCGGATGGATTGAGGGGACCGTGCCTAGTAATTATTCCAGGTACTTCAATCATGTTTCTGATGTACAAGATCCTCAAAGAGGCAAGTACATAGCATACTTCATGAAGATGATCGAAGAATTTAAAAGATAATTGCAAATTGGCTAAGAGGATTTTGAAGAGACATAAAAGAGGTTTAGTAACTCATATTTTGTAAAAGGGTGATTTTATTCTGATTTCCGTCTGAGTTTTCCATACAACTAAAGAGGTCCTTATATAGGCCTCATGTACAAAACAAGGAAGTGACACGTGTCTGCTAGGCACGTGTTACCTTCTTAGACCTTCTTCATGAGAACTTGACATGTGTCCTACATAACACCTATCACGTACACATGTCACCTGGATGGACACCTTAAACAGAAAGATGACACGTGTCCACTAAAAGGACACTTACAACACCAGTGACATGTGTCCCATAAAAGGACACTTACAACACCAAGTGACACATGTTACATTACAAGGATAAGAAACTGACATTTGTCCAACAAAAGGACACTTACAACCATAAACTGACATGTGTCCGCTAGAAGGACACTTATTATTACAAACTGACACATGTCCATTGTAAGGACACCTATACAAAGATCTTGACATTATCCTTTCGTCATGGATCTGTTGTGGTAGTCGTAGTATTCCTTTGACCAAGGTTCTGTCCAAAGCAATCCAAAGCTGTCCCAATCTATGTCTTCATCTTCAACAAGCCATGGGTCTTGGGAATCTGGCTCGAACATTTGAGTATTTGTGTCGCCTTCTTGGTTATCTTCTCATTGGTGACTTGACTCGGGTTCATCAACACATGGACTTATCACGAGTGATGTATATCTTGCGGCTCCGGTCTAGGTGGGTTTGGTGGAATCTTGTTAAGAACCAAGAGATGCATGCATAATTTATTAACCTCAGTTTGCTTTGGTTGGTGATTGATCCAGGAAAACCTTCCATTTAAAATGTAATGATGTCGGTATAAATCGATATCCTTTTCCCATTGTGAAATATCGGTGGAGTACCAAGACAATGTATAAATTCGGGACATCTTTGTTCGATCCACTTCGCATGTAGCATTTCCTTCCAATATTGAATCTTGCCATACCACTCAAGAAAAGTCCGAGAGATTTGATGACAAGTTGATCGGATTTTGGAGGAATGATAAAGTACTTCTAACGGGCATTTCCAACGAATGATAGTAAAGGGTGGAAAGACACCTAAAATACCATAGACCATGTTTTGGAATAGGATTAGTAGTGGAAATGGTAAGGATCCCATAAAAAGGTTTATCCGGATAAAAACATGCCCTCTCGAAATGGTTATTAACTTGAACAACAAATTTGGCTAAGTGATAAAACATAAAATGTTTTGCATAGTTTTGTAATCACTTAGGCTTTTGAAAGGTGTTTTTGTGGGGAAAATGGCCTTCGAGGATATGCCATTAATATAATCGGGAAAATACCTTTCAAGATATTAATCAGTAATGGTTGTGATCGGATGAATAATCCTAACAAGATTGTGATTTCCTTAGATATGTTGAATCGTGGAACTCGATACTTGGAAACCAATCTTTAAGTCACATCAATTGTTTCTCCGGAACACCCTTGTTCTTAAGCCGCATAATTGCTTTGGAAATGATGTATTGCCCATCTCAATTATAAAATGGTGACCAATAAGATGAAATTCAAACTTCTTGATCCCATTCTTCACAAAGAAGGATTTCTTTGTAGATAGCATGGTAATGCTTCTCGGAATCTTGAACCCACCACTTGCATGTCCACAATAAAATATTTTCCCATCTTTTTTTCAAGCAAAATGGCTCCCCAATTTTCATCACTAGCATCGATCACGGAGAATCCTTTGTCTGTACTTGGAATTTTCAATGGCAGAGGATTCTCGCATACTTGCTTGAGTTGTTGAACTTGCTGCAGTGCGGGATGATCCCCATGGTGGAGCATTCTTCTTAAGCATCTTTGAAAGCTGGCTAGTATATCCGGAGCAATCCGAAATGAAGTCTCTGAATACTTAACAATTCCAAGGAATTGTTGAATCTCTTTGATTGACAAGTTTTCTTCCGAAAACTTTAGCAATTCCCGAGGAATGTCTTTGTCTGGCCGATTCTTTCCATCGATTATTTTCATTCCCAAAACTCAATGTTTGTTTAACCGATAGAGCTCTTCTTTTTCGTGATAGCATGATACCATGTGATTGAACAATGTTCAAGAACCGGTGTAGCAAAGTCTCATGCTCTTGTTTGTTTGATGAGAACAATAAGATGTCACCAATGTAGATTAGGGTGGTATGTAGGATAGGTTCGAAAACTTGGGTCATTGCTTTTTGGAATATGGAGGGTGCCACCTTTAGACCAAATGGCATGACTGTCCATTGGTATTGGGTTGTAGGAAGGCAAAAAGCAGTTTTATATCTATCCTCTGGGACAATTCCCAATTGCCAAAACCCTGACATCAAATCAAACTTCGAAAAGATTTGGGCTTTAGAGATTTGGGAAAAAAGCATTTGAGTTTTAGGTAAAGGGAACTTATCATCATGGAGGAAATGGTTAGGAGCTTTGTAATCAATAACAAGCCTCTTTTTCCCTCGTACCTGTTCAGCTCTTTTGTTGGGAAATTAATTTTTAGATTTTGATGAATGCCATGAAAAACTTAGAATAGAAAGTTGGCACCCCATATTTCTTGTAATTTGCATTGTAATAGATAGGGCTGGTCGAGCTGAGTTAAGTCAGCTATGCCTGAACATGCAAGAAGTCAACTGGAGACTAGAAGGAAGACTCCGCTGTGAGGCAGCTAAGTGTAGCAAGGAAGAAAAGACAGAACTCAATCAAGATGTAGGCGAGATGCAGCTAAGATGCAATGAGTAAAGTGTCGACCAAGTCAACTCAAGATAGCCAAGTCTCAAGTTGATGTGACGGATGAGTCATCCAATGATTGGAAGTCGACTCAAGCCATCCGGGAAGTTAAGGAAATGCAGTCAAGTCGAGACAACTGAAAGAGATCCATTGCACAGAAGTCAAGAAAATTACTTAAACAAGTAATACTACCATATTTGCCTTTCTCAAAGTGCTCGATCCCTTGCGTGCAAAAGGAATAAACCAATGGGAAGCACTGCACCTGTGTCAGAACTCTGAAAAGCTGAAGACTCATTCAATACGAGGAAATGTCAATTCCAAGGACTGCAACAAGACAAGCCAACGACCACAAGTGTCTTTTGAAAATTAACCTATCTCTTCAACGGGCAAATTTTCAAAAGAACACTATAAAAGGCTGAGGAATCACCTTGAGAAAAGGTTACCTTGTTACCTGAAACTTTCAAGCTATCATTCGAGCTGTAACCTACTGAAATATTCTCAAGTCATTCAAGCTCAATCCTCAAGCCTACATTACGAAGGAAATCAATCTAACACTCACCTGTGAAGGAAAGACGACTTCAATCAGTTGAAGAGGAAACATTTAAAGAATCAAGGGGTCTACATTCCACAGAAGTAGCAGCTAAGGTTCGAGAAGTTTTCAAGGCCATATTTGCAGAGATAGAGAAGATGGAAAGGCACCAGGCCTCACTGGACATGAGACTGGATAACCGAGACGCTAATCTTACTGTCGATCTGCGAGGAATAATTGTCAGGATCCGGGAATGGTGGCAACAACAGCAGACAATGCGCATAGAACAAGTTCGATACTTCAGAACATTGTTCAATAAATTGCTAGTCTGGCGGGTTGAGAATGCTGATATGAAGAGAAGAATGCAAGAAAACATCGATCGAATGCATGAATCTCACAACACAGAGATGCACGTTCTTGTGTGAATTTCATAAGAAAGAGCTTCACAGCGTGTAGGAGAACATGGAGAAGAAATTCAGCCTCCTCATGGCTGAAATGAAGTTAGTGGCACCAATCCAACGCCACCCGCTCTGAATTCCATGCGATACTCCGCAAAGAGATTCAAAGCATAACTCGGCTATCGGCGCTTAGACTTCATGATTGCTTTGGCTTGTTTCGTGGTTTCATCTCTCCTTTGATGATGCCAAAAAAGGGGAAGAGGAATACCTAAAGGCGTTGAAAGGTTACGGCCGAGAAGAAGGACACAACAAGTGAAGGAGAAGACACCGAGAACCGAGAAGAAAGAAGAAGGGGAAATCTGTTGAGGGGGAAGGTTCGAAAGATATGACCCGATGATTGCTAAAACCCCCAACAAGGGCTTGTCACAAATGATATCATCAAGAAAACTCCCAATGACTCTGCGCTCCAACACTCCGCAGCACCCATGGTGCGAAAAATAGTAGAAGCGGGGATGAAGGAGGTGGAAGGAAAGATGGATGCCCGAGTGATGGATATACTAAAACAATATGGAGGCATTCCTGAAGGAAGAGACACTGCACCTATGTCGAACTCGAAAGTCAAGATTCATTCAATACGAGGAAATGTCAATTCCAAGGACTGCAACAGGACAAGCCAACGACCACAAGTGTCTTTTGAAAATTAACTTATCTCTTCAACGGGCAAAATTTCAAACGAACACTATAAAAGGCTGAGGAATCACCTTGAGAAAAGGTTACCTTGTTACCTAAAACATTCAAGCTATCATTCGAGCTGTAACCTACTTAAATAGGCTCAAGTCATTCAAGCTCAATCCTCAAGCCTACATTACGAAGGAAATCAATCTAACACTCACCTGTGAAGGAAAGACGACTTCAATCAGTTGAAGAGGAAACATTTAAAGAATCAAGGGGTCTACATTCCACGGAGGATTGTAGAAAGGTTCAACGTCGAACCGTCTCAAGTTTTTTGAGGACTTCGTGATCAAATCCAAGAAGCTTGAGCATGTGGGCTCAGTAGTAGCAAGGGTACCGCCTGAAGAAGCCGAGTCGAACTAGAAGCCACCTGTGTGACCAAGGCATCTCCGATCGAGTCCCAAAGGATCAAGTCACCGTGTGATCAAGACTTGCATCCGGACTCGATAATCACTTTGTACATTGATCAATACTTAGTGGATTCCTCCGGAGTTGGAGAAGAGAGGAGTAGAAGAATTACCCCATCTTCGAACCTCTATAAAAATTTATCGTGTTATTTACATTTCAAAGACTTTCAAAGAGGGTGATTTGTGAAAAATCTGCATAATCTATTCACCCCCTCTAGATTATCGTAGCCACTTGGACTAACAAGTGGTATCAAAGCCAAACACTTTGGCTAGCTCGTTCGAGTAAAGAGGAAAGATCCATGGCTACTAATGAAGCTTATCTCACCACCGGCGCCTCCACCAACAAGCCACCACTATTCGTGATAGGTGTGAGTTTTGCATGTATTTTGAGGTATAAATATGACTAAAATGGTGATTAAACATGCAATAACGTGTATGAAATGGTATATATTCGCTCTTTGTGGAAAAAGATATTACGCTTGCTTGTTTTGTAGGAATTTAACGATATTTGGAGTGATTTTATGACAAATACGAGCATTGCTACCTAGAATCATCAAGAATCGAGCGATTACACGCAATTGGAAGCCAACTATATGAAGTCTAGAGTCATAGTGATGAGTCGTGTGTCAAAAGAAGCATGGATGATCAAACAACAAGGAGATTTATCTCAAGGAACATCCAAACGCGTATGGAATTTCCAAAGACTGGCAGGGTTTAGTATTTTGGCCATAACTCTCTCTACAAAATTGATATTGAGGTGATTCAAGTGGCTATGGAAAGCTAAGAGAGAGGGATACAACTCTTCTGAAGACCCCGCAAGCAAATTCGGACGTTTGGGTGGCGCACGGGTAACTCGCGTGGGCCGCACGACCCGTGCGCCCCTACGCAGATGGATGTTTTCTATAGGATGGCGCACGGGTAGACCGTGCGTGGGCGCATGACCCGTGCATGCTACAGAGACTGGGTGTTTTCTACGAAATGGCGCACGGGTAGCCCGTGCGTGGGCGCACGACCCGTGCGTGCTTGAAAAACTCCAAAAATGACAAATTGACTAGACTTCCAAAAGGGTATAAATACCACTTCTTGGGCGCACACCAGGAGAGGAAGAAGGCTGGGAATACACCCAAGAACACAAGAAACACATCAATTTCATCAAGGAAGAATCAAGGGAAGAATCGGGTTGAATCGGAGCTTGAGGATTGAAGATTAATCGAGAGATTATCCATTTCCCTAAGTTTTCTCATTATTTGTGCTTTAATCTTTCATTTTAGCTTCTTATGAATATGAACTATTTGTCTATGAGTTGTTTATTTGTAATGGGTAGCTAAACATCTTGTGATTTCCGGGTTTTGGAAGTAGATTAATTGAACTCTTATTGAATGTTTTAATCTTAGTTGAAGTTATTGTCTTGAAGCCTATTTGAGTACTTTGAGCTTATTCTTGTTTTATCACTTGATCAATGATTTAACTTGTTTGATATATTGATTCATAATTCGAGAGATGAGTTGCAATATTAGATCTTGAGTACTTGACATGAATATTTGCATGAATCGAGAGGTTTGTAGATGTTTGTGAGGATATTTGATCTTTGGTGCTTTTGGGAGTTGTATATCTATTGTTGAGTAGAGATGCTAGCAAAGATATTTCAATCTACGTTTTATATGCATCTCGAGAGGAGGATAAAATATCGTGGTGATCGTCTTATAGGTATATTGATAATAACTTTGGCTTTGATTAAATCGGACAACAAGAGGAATATTAATCGAAACCATAACCCGGAATCCGTTTTATTCTCTTGATAATTCCATTATTTTTCACCTTGTGTTTTTGTGGTTATTCTTGTCTTTACCTCCACAACAATCATCCAATTACGATCGTCTAAATAAAAATAAGACTATCTCGGTTCAATACTTAGAACATTAATTTATTAGTCTCTGTGGATACGACCTTGCTTACCCTATTCTATAAACTACACCGTACACTTGCGGTGAAGCTAAAAATAAGGCGAACAATTCGACGCCAACAACTACGCATTTTGGAAAGACCGCATGAGTGCTTTCTACAAGGGTGCGGATTTGATATTTGGAATGTGGTCATTGAAGGAGTTGCTCAACCAACAACAAAATTGGAGGATGGTACCACGACTCCCAAGCCGTTCAAGGAATACGATGAAAATGACAAGAAGTCTTTCTCTTTAAACGGTAAGGCCTTAAACATTTTACATTGCTCTCTTACCGCCACCGAATATAATCGCATAAGAGGCATACGGTCGGCACATGAAGTTTGGGAAAAATTAGAAACCATCTATGAGGGCACAAAGAAAGTGAAGCAAGCAAGAAAAACAATGCTTGTGAAAGACTTTGAAAATTTCAATATGTATGATGGTGAAAGCATATCAAAAATGGTTGGAAAGGCTTGACAACATTGTCAATCCTCTTGTGGCTCTTGGAAAGGTCATCTCCAAAGAAGATAAGGTGACCAAAGTCTTAAATGCCCTTCCAGGCTCATGGTCCGAAAAGGTGACGGCAATCACGGAAGCTCAAAATCTTGAGACACTCAAGTTTGATGAGCTTATTGGGAACCTCCTTATTTATAAAGTATAACTCAAGGAGAGGAAAAATTCTCAACCATCCACTTCTAAACCGGGTACACAAAATATTATTAAAGGCTTAGCATCTTCTTCTAATAATGTTCATTATGGTAGTGATGAGGATGATGAAGAAACGGCGACTCTTGTTAGAAAGTTTGCAAAATTTGTAAACACAAATAAAGCAAGAAAGCCAAAAGACAATTCTTGTTTCAAATGCGGAAAAAATCCGGGCACTACATAGCCGATTGCCCAAAATTAGCGGAAGAGGAACAAAAGAAGAAAAGCCTTTTCCGAAAAAGAAGGCGTTAAATGCGGACGTCAAAACTTGGGATGAATTACTTGAAACAACCAACGAGGAAGGAGAATCCGAACATGGTCTTATGGCCATAGACGATGAAAATACCGAGGTGCGCTCTAATGCTTCATCTTCTTCCTAGTTGATGAATTGCAAAATGAGTTTCAAAATTTGATTGTTAAATATAAGAATTTGAAAAAGGAGCATAAAGAGCTTAAACTAGAAAAAGACAAATTATTTACTTCTTATGATTCTCTTGATAAGGCTCATGTTATTACTCTTACTATGGTCCGTACTCTTGAAACCGAAAAACAAACGCTCACAAATGATATTGAAAATTTGAAAAAGGATGTGCATCGATTCAATTTAAGTACGGATAAAGTCACAAAAATTTTAGATGCACAAAGAGGTGAGCATTCTAAGTTAGGACTTGGTTACAAACCTTTTCAAAATGCTTTTAAGAAAAAGACCAAGGTCCAACCTTTGCGTGCTAGTAGTCCTCGTATTATTACTTGTTTTTATTGTGGTAAGAATGGACACTATGCTAGCAATTGTAAATTGAAGAATAATTTTAGCTATTATTGGAGACCTAAAGGTCTCAAGGATAACCCCATGGACCCCAAAATTACAGGGTACCTAAAAATAATTCCTTTGTAGGTTATAGGGGCTATAACAACAATGGAAGATTCAAAATGGCTCGTGGACAGCGGATGCACGCCATATGACCGGAAAGAGAGAACTTTTACCAACATCAAGCTCCAAGAAGAGGGTATGGTCATGTTCGGCAATGGCAAAGGAAGAATTCTTGGAAATGGAGAAATTGGTAACTCTTCTTTCTCTCTTAGTAATGTTCTTTTAGTAGAAGGGCTTAAGTTCAATTTGATAAGTGTTAGCCAACTTTGTGATTCAAATTATAATGTTGTTTTTAATGAAGAAAAATGCCTTATTTCCAAAAATGATAAAATTATTTGTGAAGCAATTAGAAAAAGCAATCTTTACAAAATTTGTACAAGTGATTTGGTTAGTCAAAATGTTTCTTGTCTTGTCGCCAATAATGATTTAACTAGTTTATGGCATAGGCAACTTGGGCATGTTGGATACAAAATTTGCAAACCATTTACAAAAACCAACATGTAAAAGGACTACCCAAATTGATAAAGTAATGACTCGAAGAAAATTTGCCGAGAAAGCTCTTATATTTCAAAAAAGAGCTTAAAAATGCTAAGGAAGCCATTGAAGATGAGGATTGGTTTTTAGAAATGCAAGAGGAGTTGAATCAATTTGAAAGGAATGATGTATGGGAATTAGTACCTTGTCCTCCATCTCAAACCATTATTGGTACAAAATGGGTATTTCGAACAAGCTCGATGACCAAGGCAATATTGTTCAAACAAAGCAAGGTTAGTAGCTCAAGGTTATTGTCAAGGAAAGGTATTGATTATGATGAAACATTTGCACCGTAGCACGTTTAGAAGCTATTCGTATTTTACTTGCCTATTCTTGTTTTAAAAATTTCAAGCTTTACCAAATGGATGTAAAATCCGCATTTTTAAATGGTATTATTCAAGAAGAAGTCTCAGTGTAAAACAACCCCGGGTTTGAAAATTTTTCTAGTCCTAATGATGTTTATAGACTTAAAAAGGCCTTGTATGGTTTGAAACAAGCACCCGTGCATGGTATGATAGACTTAGTTCTTTTCTTTTGCAAAATGGTTTTACAAGAGGTAAAGTTGATACTACTCTCTTTGTTTTTGAAAAAGGTCAAGATTGCTTATTAGTGCAAATTTATGTTGATGATATAATTTTTGGTGCTACTAATGAATCCTTGTGCAAGAAATTTTCTAAGTTAATGCAAGGTGAATTTGAAATGAGCATGATGGGGAGCTCAACTTCTTCCTTGACTTCAAATTAAGCAATGCCAAGAAGGAATTTATATTTCTCAATCCAAATATACAAAGGAGCTTTTGAAGAAATTTGGCATTGAAGAAGGAAGAACCGTCTCTACCCCAATGGCAAAAAACGTCAAGATTGACAAAGATGAAAAAGGCAAGTCGGTTGATGAATCCAAATATCGAGTATGATTGGTAGTTTACTTTATTTAACCGCAAGTAGACCGGATATTATTCATGTCGTATGCCTATGTGCTCGTTTTCAAAGCAATCTCAAAGAATCTCATATGAGTGTCGTTAAAAGGATTTTTCAATATTTGAAAGGCACTATAAAATATGGTTTATTCTATCCAAAGAATGAAACTTTTTCTCTTAAAGGCTATAGTGATTCGGATTATGCGGGAAATATTGATGATCGAGAAAAGTACTTGGATCATGTCAATTTCTAAGTGATTGCCTAGTTTCTTGGTTTTCAAAGAAACAAAATTGTGTTTCACTTTCAACGGCCGAAACCGAATATATTTCCGCGGCATTTTGTTGTACACAACTTCTTTGGATGAAACAAACCTTAGCGGATTATAAATGTTTTTTTGAAAGTGTTCCTATCTTTTGTGATAATATATCCACTATAAACATTGCTCAAAACCCGGTTCATCATAACAGTACTAAACATATTGAGATTCGACATCATTTTCTAAGGGATTGTGTTTCAAAACGAAAAATTGAGATATCTTTTGTACCATCTCAAGATCAATTAGCGGACATTTTTACAAAACCGCTATCTTCCGAGACTTTTGCGTCAATACGAGCTCGATTAGGCATAATGCATATTGAATGAGGTCTATGATTGCATTTTGCACGCCTTTAAAACTTAGGGGCGAAAAATCGGATTTTTGGTTAAAAACTTCGGATTTTGGAAAAACAAAAAAGAACATTGGGCTGGTTGGGGAAGGCCGACCGGTCGCCGCCCACGTCGACCGGCCGCCCACCCCAACCGGTCGCCCCTCACCATTTTATGGTTTAAATCGTTTACTTTTTCGATTTCGACCATTTAGGCTCAACTTGTCTATTTTTCGTCCCCTACGCACGTTCCACAAAAATTTCACTTCAAATTTGTTTTCTTGCATACATTTTATATTTTAGACTTCATGAGGCTCGATTATCATCATCATTGTTCATCTTTACCGATTAGATGGTAAGTATTTCTCCTTTTAATCTCAATTGGGTTGAACCCTTGAGAATGTGCTTGTATCTTGATATATTGTTGAAATTCTTGTATTAATATGTTGTTTATGATGATTGATGATGAATGTATATTGTGGTATTGAAATTGGTGATGAAATTTTTGGCTTAAACGAATCACAAAGGCGTTATATTTCTCTTGTTTTATTCGACGCACGCCAAGTGTTCGACAAAATGTTTCAATGAAAAATTCATCACCTACATGATTTTCTTGATTTGAAAAGTCTTATAAGTTTATAGAGATCATGTTTTATCAATCAAATGAGCTTTTACAAATCAAATGAAGCAATTTTTTCCCTTTATTCGAATTTAAGCTTAAATGCTCAATATGCTCGATAAATCTATAAAATTGCACTTTGATATAATTGTATGATGTTTTTATCGTGCTAACATTATTTTTGATGATTCCAAAGGGGAGAAACAAGAAAAACGCTCATAAGCTCAAAGAAGCGTAAATAAGTTCGCTAGGGAGCTATAAGCTAAAACTCTTAAAAGCCAAAAGCTATGGATTATACTTGGTCCATGTGATGTATTATGGACTTTTATACTTGACTTATGATGCTTTTGTGACAGGGGAGCTTATAAGCTCATGATATTCAAGCTTAAGTTGTAAAAGCTAAGCTTTAAGCTTTTAGTTGTTGCTTGTATACTTGTTCTTGATATGCATATTGATAGGGGAGCTTGTGCAAAAATGATTTTGAAAAATCTTTGCTCCTATCCTTGTGTGTTTGTACTTATGATAAATCTTGTTTGTAATGGTTTGATGTTTTAGACCGGAAAATTGGTTTTGTTTTAAAATCAACTTTCTAAAATTGTTTTGGTTTGTAATCATCAAAAAGGGGAGTTTGTTAGATAAATGTTTTTATCAAGATTTTGATGGTTTTGTTTAAATTAGTTTTTACACCAAAAAATGTTTATAAATGTTGTCCAAATACTCCCAAGTGATTTAAAATGTTTTTACTAATTTTTTGGAGTATTTCTTGAAGTTTATTTTTGATAAAAATCGCACAACATTTCATATTGGAGGTCGACGGCCGCACAAGAGGTCGACCGTTTTTGAAAGAGTTGAAAAATGAAAGAAGCTAAAACGAAAACAAATTCTCGTGAAAAAAGAAGGGGGACCGGTCAAGGATGAGGCCGACCGCCGCACTTCCGTCGACCGGCCGACCCCACGATGACCTGCACTGGATCGCACTAATTTTTTCAAACGATCGAAATCTTCAACAGGGCAACCGATCGCCTCTATGCTATTTTGTGATAGCAAAATTATGTTTTTGAAATTTTTGACAAAGAAGATTTACTTTTGATTTTTGTACAATATTTCTACATCTTGTGATCTTCTTTTTGTAGACAAAAGTGAAGATAGAGGAGCCTATGTTGGGAGCCTATGTTGGTGAAGACTCCCCTACAAATAGAGGATGAATTGAAGACACAAGCCACAACATATACAAGCAAAACACACAACAAGAAATCTGCAAATTATTCAAGCTTTCATTTTTACATTCTTGTTGTAATAGCCTAAGTACTTTCACTTACACATCTTTGAGGTCTAGGCTTTTTGATTCTTGATTACACTTGCACTTAATGCTTGTATTGGTTTCATAGAGTTGTAATCTTGAATTTGTTCATCATTCAACACAAGACATCCGTGTGAGTATTATTGTGATAAAAATACACTTGGGTGATCTAGGTGATAGGTGTTTGAAGAGTGTGGTACTCTTCAAAGGTGGTGAAGGAAGATTGCGGTAATCTCCTTGAAGGTGTTGTAAGAGGATTGTGGTGATCCTCAAGGTGTTGTATTAATTGTGGTAATTAATAAAATCTTTTTTTCTTTTTGAAATCCATCCCTGGAGATACTTGGGTGGTAGAGGATTAGGCCCTAGGTGGGTTGAACCTCTTCTTAAATCAACGAGTGTTGTTTAATTTCCGCATTTACATTCTTGTCACTTACTTGTTGATTCGAAAAGAGGGTGATTTGTGAAAAATCGGCATAATCTATTCATCCCCCTCTAGATTATCATAGCCACTTGGACTAACAATTATTTCCTGGGATAAAGGATAGTGTGGCCATGAAGGATTCTGTTGGGTTTTTCTCTTGATTTGGAAGAGGATGGAGGTATCTCATGACTCTTCCGAGGTGGTTGGCTTTTTAGAGTAGAGGGCTTTTTCTTTGGCTTTTTAGGAATATCATGTGGAATACTTGAAGCCATACCAAAATGAGTAGGATAATTGGGAGGAGATATATAAGGTGATTCATGTTTGGAACTATAAGCGGGAAAGAAGGATAAGGACTTACTTTGATCGCTCCTATCTCTTTCAATTTGATAAAGTTCCTTCTTTAGTCTCCTAATCTCAGCTTCTTTCTACATGAACTCCGCTCCAAATTGGTTTTGTTCAATAAGACTCCTCACATCTTTGTCCAGTAGGTTAATATTATCTTTCGACTTTTCATATATCTGCTGGTGTTGATTCTGTATATTTAAGCTTGGTCTGTTAGATTGGACTGTGGTCGAATCTGCGAGACCTTAGAGTCGATCACCTGTAGAGACTTGTTTTGGGCACAAGCGTTGGCCGTCTGCCAATTTAACACTCCTCTGCTTGAGTAGGACCCTTTATTTGTCCATCATGTTCCACACGGTGGTGCTTTGCACAAAGGGCTTGGATGTAATCCTCTGTTGAGTGTCAACCTTCCTTTCTAGAGGTGGAAATTTCGCCGTATCTCGAATATGAAACAAGGTTGGACAACAGGAGGAGTTGGAGGAGAAGGTGCCTTAACTTCTTTGTGACACCCGTATTTTCTTTTTGAAGGATAGCTAACCCTTTTCTCTCGTAACGTGATTATCTTGTGGTTATCTCCTTTCGCTTCTTCTATGTATATGCTATTCTTCATCGAGTCGATTTCTCTCCACAAAAACATTCTCGATCACACATGGATGGATCAACATCCCATACAAAGGGACCATTAACTCACACGCAAAATATGGGATCCATCTCGGCAAAATCTTGCGATTGGAGTTTTTGTTTGTATTGACCTCAATCGGATAAACCATCACCGGAATTCAGGATTTGAAGATCTCGAAGTGGATGGTGTCGATAGATGGTCATCACACGTCCATCCTTCAACCATTGAAATTTAAAGTCGGTAGCTTGCACCGTTTATTTGTTGGTGAAGGGACTCATAGTAGGTGATCCATTCTTTTGGAACAAGTTACTCCAAGTCTTTTCTTCGATTTGTCTGGGTATCCGGATGATTATAGGGATGTCGGATCCGGACTCAAAGAAGAACCATCAAAGCATCTTTTATGCCTTGATTCTGCAGATCTAGGTTGTGATCTTGCAACCTTTGTATACAACTTGTGATGAAGAGTTGGATCACTCAAATATCTTTGCAAAGTTGGGGAAGAAAGTGACCACAACACTTTCGGCGTTGAGTGTAGAGAGAATTGTACCAATAATCGCATGCTCATATTGCAGAAAAATGAGTATCGGAAGAGCAATTCTTGCAGATCTTTGAAGACCTTTCCTTCCATGGTAGGAGAGAGCAAGTCGTACATCTCCAAGGTGGAGATGAGTATAACCTTCAATCTCCATCGTGTGATGAACTCGGGGTGAATGGATAGTGTGATGTCTTTGCTCTTGTTGAGTTGAAGGAAGATCACGCTTATCCATTCGGATGATTGGATATATCCAATCATCTAATGGATCACCGCGGGTCTTCCTTCAACACAACAAGAGCAAAGACATCACACCTGCCCATTCCACCCGAGTTCATCACACGATGGAGATTGAAGGTTATACCCATCTCCACCTTGAGCTCGCATTTACTTGTTCTCTCCTACCATGGAAGGAAAGGTCTTCAAGTATCTGCAAGAATTGCTCTCCTAGATACTCGTTTTCTCCAATATGAGCATGCGCTTATTTGTGCGCTTCTCTCTACACTCAATGCCTAAGTGTTGTGGTCACTTTCTTCCCCAACTTTGCAAGATCTATGAGTGATCCAACTCTTGCATCCGCCTTCAAGGTGCAAGTTCAACTTTTCGGAGCGAGATCGGATCTCAAATTCTATCATAGCAACCCTTCATCACCAAGTTGTATATAGGTTGCAAGATCACATCCTAGATCTGCAAAATCAAGGCATAAAAATGCTTTGATGGTCCTTGGCCGAGCCTGGATCGACATCCCTACAATCGTCCGTATACCTAGACAAATCGGGAGAAAAGACTTGGAGCAACTTGTTCCAAAAGAATGGATCACCAACTATGAGTCCCTTCACCAACAACTTAAACTCGTGAAAGACACCGACTTTAAATTTCAAAGGTTGAAGGATGGACGTGTGAAGACGATCTATCGACACCATCCATCCATGTGTGATCCGAATTTTCTTGTGGAGAGGAATCGGACTCGATGAAGAATAGCATATACATAGAAGAAGCGAGAAAGAAGAAAACCACAAGACAACCACGTTGTAGGCCGGATGATAAACCTAACCCTCCCGATCCAAGTCCACAACTCTTACCATGTTACGAAAAAAGGGTTAGATGTCCTTCAAAAAGAAAAATACGGGTGTCACAAAGAAGTTAAGGCACCTTATCCTCCAACTCCTCCCGTTGTCCAACCTTGTTTCATGTTCGAATCTGACGGCGCACTTCCACCTCTAGAAAGGAAGGTTGACACTCAACGAGGATTACATCCAAGCCCTTTGTGCAAAGCACCACCGTGGAACATGACAGACAAATAAAGGGGTCCTACTCAGCAGAGAAAGTGTTAAATTGGCGGACGGTCAACGCTTGTGCCCAAAACAAGTCTCTACAGCGATCGACTCTAAGGTCTCATAGATTCTCACCACAGTCCCACTAACCAAACCAAGGTTAATACGGTGGAGAATCAACTCCAAAGAATATAGGAAAAGTCGAAAGCAATATCAACCGACGGACAAAGATGTGAGGAGCCTTATTGAACAAAACCAATTTGGAGCAGAGTTCATGAAGCCGAGATCGGAGACTAAAGAAGGAACTTTTTCAAATCGAGAGAGATAGGAGCGATCAAAGTAAGTCCTCATCCTACTTTCCCAATTATAGTTCCAAATATGAATCGCCTCCTATATCTCCTCCAAATTATCCTACTTATTTTGGTATGGCTTCAAGTATTCCACTTGATATTCCTAAAAAGCCAAAGAAAAAGCCCTCTACTCTAAAAAGCCAACCACCTCCAAAGAGTCATGAGATACCTCCATCCTCTTCCAAATCAAGAGGAAAACCCAACGAATCCTTTATGGCCAGACCATCCTTTATCCCAGAAATAATCCATTACAATGGCGGAAAAATCGACGCAAGAAGAAACTACCTCTTCCCAATCAAAAAAGAATCGGACTGAGGATGCTAAATCTTCCCTATCGGAGAAGAATCCTATGATGCTTTGAGTCCGAACCGATGTTGCCGATCTATCTCGCTATACTTATGGGTGGAGATACTCCGAAAACAAGCAAGCAATATCTTTTGAACGATTAATGCGAAAGTTAAAAAAAGATATGGAACTGAGAAGCGACCACGGACCCCCGTCCTTGATTCATCCTCCAAACCAACAAATGGTCCATGGTTTTCATTCGATGATGTTCCAATCCAGAAAATAAGAGATAGGTTACACTCTTTTGCGGCATGGATTGACCTCCAGCTAACAAAAGAAGGAGCCAATCTGAAACAAATCCTCATGGAATTCTCTTCAAGATTTGTTGGTATCCTATGCGAATGGGTTCAAAGCCTTGGTGAGTATCGACAACTCCAACTTTATAATGCTTCAACTACATCACTTGTTCTTGGAGAAATTCACTAATAGTTTATTGGAGATATTACTCTTATAAACAAGTTGGCAGAAACAAAATATTTTGCCATGAAGTGTTGTTCTTTGACACGTAAAGATTTGGATAGACATTTCAAAAGGATGTCTGAGAAGTTTTACATGTTGAATGGATATAAAGATCCAAATCTCAAACATGTCTATCTGGCGTCTCTACCTAAAGAACTTCAGCCCGAGTTACACAGAATGATTCAAGCTTCCAGGAGGGAAGTCTCAAGAATCAGTTTAGGCAAAATCCATCAGATGATGTTTGTAACCCTAGACAAGATGTGTGAGCAACAGGTCTTCATCAAAGATGTGCTTCACAAGAGAACTCTCCTCAAATCTGTATGCAAAAACTCTCATCTGGAGATAAAGTGCAAAGGAAAGGAGAATTGCACTTTTTCATCTTCGTCTTCCCGGAAAAAGATCCGAAAGATCTAGAAAAAAGCGAAAAGAAATAAAAAGCTATCGATTTTTCGAAGAAACCATTCAGAAAGAAGTCGACAAACAGGTGTTTCCTATGTGGAAGAAAAGGGCATTTTGCAACGAATTGCTCTAACAAGAAGGATAAAGCAGCGAAGTTGGCATCACAAGCATTCCAACTAGATCATGCCAACATGGATGATGCTGATATTGAATCCTTATTTTCCGAACAAGACGAGCACGATGAAGACACTGCATTTGCAATACAATATTCTCGATGACGAAGGACCGAAGAAGAAGAAGATTCATCCTCCGAGCTCCCGCCTTTATGATCAAGTCACAACCATCACTCAAGACCAGATCCTTGATCCAAGAAGGGATGTCGTATCCAAATATTGAAGTGCAAATTCTACCATCCAAGTATGATAGACCAATCAAGGCTATTGGTGTATTTGATACAGGAGACAGAAAATCGATGATGAATCCTGACATACTACCTGAAGATGCTTGGCAAAGTCATCACGAATACTTCTATGCAAATGATGGACAGACTTTTCATACCGCGCTCATTACAAAGAAGCCAATTGGAATTCAACACTTTCCAGACTGTACTATATGGATGAAGATTATTGGCAGCAGACTCCATGGACAAGATATCTTGATGGGCTTTGATTTATTCTTCCAAGCTAAAAGCCTCTGATTCTACCTCATGGGTTGAAATACAAGAGACGAGTTCCAACCTTACACCATCATCCGAAGCTTTTTACTCTATCGAAGCACCTCCGAATATGGAGATATTTACCAACGAGCTTCTCAAGTATTGTGCGGAGACTCTCATGCAGATTTCCATCACCCAACACCACTTTGGAAAAATCCAAAGTTTTTTATTCAGCTCCCTTTCAAAAAGAATGAAGATGTGAATGCTACCAAGGCCACTCATTCAGGAATGACTCTAGAAGAGATAAACCTTGCGAGGCAAGAATGCAACCAACTCCTAGCACTTGGACTCATTGAGCCCACAAAATCAAATCGGGCTTGCCCTGCATTCTATGTCAACAAAAGAGCTGAACAGTGCGAGGGAAAAGAGGTTGTTATTGATTACAAGCTCTTAACCATTTCCTTCTTGATGATAAGTTCCCTTTACCTAAAACTCAAATGCTATTTTCCCAACTCTCTAAAGCCCAAATCTTTTCAAGTTTGATTTGAAGTCGTGGTTTTGGCAATTGGGAATTGTCCCGAGGGATAGATATAAAACGCTTTTTCCTTCCTACCCAATACCAATGGACAAATCATGCCATTTGGTCTAAGGGTGGCACCCTCCATATTCCAAAAGCAATGACCCAAATTTTCAAACCTATCCTACATACCACCCTAATCTACATTGATGACATCTTATTGTTCTCATCAAACAAACAAGAGCATGAGACTTTGCTACACCAGTTCTTGAACATTGTTCAATCACATGGTATCATGATATCCGAAAAAGAAAAGCTCTATCGGTCAAACAAACATTAAGTTTTGGAGAATGAAAATAATCGGTGGAAAGTATCACCATGACAATACATTGCTCAGAATTGCTAAAGTTTCCTAAGAAAACTTGTCAATCAAAGAGATTCAATAATTCCTTGGAATTGTTAATTATATCAGAGACTTCATTCCGGATTGCTCCAGATATACTAGCCAGCTTTCAAAGATGCTTAAGAAGAATGCTCCACCATGGGGATCATCCCGCACGCAGCGATTCAACAACTCAAGCAAGTATGCCGAATCCTCCGCCATTGAAAATTCTAAGTACAGACAAAGGATTCTCCAGGCATCGATGCTAGTGATGAATATTGGGAGCCATTTTGCTTGAAAAAGATGATGGGAAAATCTTTTATTGTGGACATGCAAGTGGTCGGGTTCAAAGATTCTCGAGAAGCATTACCATGCTATCTACAAAGAAATCCTTCTTTGTGAAAAATGGGATCAAGAAGTTTGAATTTCATCTTATTGGTCACCATTTCATAATTCGAGATGGACAATACATCATTTCTAGCAATTATGGAGCTTAAGAACAAGGGTGTTCCAGAGAAACAATTGTTGCGACTTAAAGATTGGTTTTCCAAGTATCAGTTCACAGTTCAACATATCAAAGGAAATCACAATCTTGTTTCGGATTATCTATCCAGATCACAACCATTACAGTTAATATCTTCGAAAGGTATTTCCCAGTTATAATAATGGCATATCCTGAAGGCCATTTTCCCCCCACAAAAACACCTTTCAAAAGCCTAAGTGATTTACAAAACTATGCAAAACATTTTATGTTTTATCACTTAGCCAAATTTGTTGTTCAAGTTAATATCCCTTTCGAGAGGGCATGTTTTTATCCAGATAAACCTTTTTATTGGATCCTTACCATTTCCACTACTACTCCTATTCCAAAACATGTTCTATGGTATTTGTGGTGTCTTCCCACCCTTTACTATCATTCAGTGGAAATGCCCGTTAGAAGTACTTTATCTTTCCTCCAAAATCCAATCAACCAGTCATCAAATCTCTGGACTTTTCTTGAATGGTATGACAAGATTCAAAATTGGAAGGAAATGCTACAAGTAGAAGTGGATCGGAACAAAGATGTCCCGGATTTATACATTGTCATGGTACTCCACCGATATTTCACAATGGGAAAAGGATATCGATTTATACCGACATCTTTACATTTTAAATGGAAGGTTTTCCCTGGATCAATCACCAACCAAAGAACACGAGGTTAATGAATTATGCATGCATCTCCTGGTTCTTAACAACATTCCACCAAACCCACCTGACCGGAGCGATATACATCACTCGTGATAAGTCCATGTGTTGATGAACCCGATTCAAGTCACCGACGAAAGATAACCAAGAAGGCGACACGATACTCAAATGTTCGAGCGATTCCCAAGACCCATGGCATGTTGAAGATGAAGACATAGATTGGGACGACTTTGGATTGTTTTGGGATGAACCTTAGTCAAAGGAATACTACGACTACCACAATAGTCCATGACGGAAGGATGATGCCAAAGATTGTATAGGTGTCCTTACAATGGACACGTGTCGATTTGTTTGTAATAAGTGTCCTTCGAGCGGACACATGTCGGTTTATGGTTGTAAGTATCCTTTTGTTGGACACATGCTAGTTTCTTATCCTTGTAATGTAACATGTGTCACTTGTGTTGTAAGTGTCCTTTTATGGGACACATGTCACTTAGTGTTGTAAGTGTCCTTTTATGGGACACATGTCAGCTTGGTGTTGTAAGTGTCCTTTTAGTGGACACGTGTCAGCTTTCTGTTTAAGGTGTCCATGCAGGTGACATTGTACGTGATAGGTGTCATGTTAGTGGACACATGTCAAGTTCTCCTGAAGAAGGTCTAAGAAGGTAACACGTGTCTAGCAGAGGTGTCTTGTAAAAGGGACACGTGTCACTTCCTTGTTTTGTACATGAGGCCTATATAAAGACCTCTTCAGTTGTATAAAACTCAGACAGAAATCAGAATAAAATCACCCTTTTACAAAATATGAGTTTCAAAACCTCTTTTATGTCTCTTCAAAAGCCTCTTAGCTAATCTGCAATTATCTTTCAAATTCTTCGATCTTTTCTTCATGAAGTATGCTCTGTACTTGCCTCTTTGAGGATCCTGTACATCAGAAACATGATTGAAGTACCTGTCATAATATTACTAGGCACCGTCCCCTCAATCCATACGGCGGTTAAGAATTCTTTGAAGTTTTGAAGGAATGACCTTCTTATGAGGTTCTGCCGGAAAGCCGTCCAGGCAAGGTGTGCCGCTTAGGCTAAGGTGCAGTAGACCTCGTGGTGGTGTTATACTTTCTTCTAAAGAAATCTGAACTTGGCCGATTCAAGGGAGCTGTCCCGGAAGGCTCGACTAAGAGCACGGATAGGCTTTTCCAATGGATGTTGAATCATAGAGGCAAACTTGTAGAAAATGAGCCATTGTTAGAGGCCGAAGCCTTGGGAACCAGATGGCAAGTTGGAAGAATCGGAGGGGAATCCATGGAATGTTGTTCTGGTCCAATGACTCTTGTCCGTAGCCTGCTGCACTGGACGGTAAACTTTGCGAACTCTGGAATGACCCCTTTGTGCTGAGTTATGACGTCCAACCGAAGCCCTGGAACGTCCTTGAGTAGCACTAGGTCGTCTTTTCGTAGCTGAAGTCCCCGTAGAAGTAAGACGACAAGAAGTAGTCGAATGTCCCATAACATTACACTTAGAGCAGAACTCAGGGAAATTCTCATAGCTAACTGACACGAACGAACAATGGCCAACCCGTTCCACCATAATATGGTCCTCCAACGGTTTTGCAAGATCTATATCCACCAGCACATGAATAAAATGTCCAGAGATCCATCTAGTGATTGATGATCGATCCAATCGATTATCAATAGCACTCGCGATCCCCAAAATAGTGTTAGGATCCCTGTATTCCAAACTGAGCTAAAAAATTCAAACCCAAACACTTGCTAGAAGTGTGAACCTTGTAAGGGTTGAAATCTGGGACCCAGGGAGAAAGCCGAATAGTACCCGGATTCAGCACCCAATTGATACGTTGCTGAGCACGAGCTCGATCCTGCGCATTAAAAAATTTAACACAAAAATATCCCTTGCCCAAGGGAATTAGTTTCCAGTCATTTTTAATGCCCCATATCTCGGATAGTCGTTTATGCAAAAGCATAGTTGGCCATGGCTTGTTACCTTTTTCCCAAAATCACCCGCCCAATCAAAGAATAAGAGAATTCGACGAGACGTTGCTGGTAAACGTTTTCATCAATAGTCACAGAGTAATAATCTCCCTTCCTAACAGGTTTAGGGATAGAATGAATCTTGCCAGAAACTATATGAGAGAATGAAGTGACATTACCTGGGGCCTGAGGAAAAGTAGAATCCATGGGATGGGTATTACCTAAAACAACTTTAGCAAAAGTGTTACCCAAATTAGCATGAGCATTAGCTTTATGAGCCGAAAATTGAGGGTTCGATTCATAAACGGAGGTCATTGGGGAAGAGCTTCCAGCAATCTGAGCAGTGTCTTTGGGAGCAGCATCCTTGGGGTGACATGCAGGCGGAATTCCATGCAGATGGCAGACAACGGCCAAGGGTCATCACCCCCCTGGGGGCGGCCTTGGAGGGATCATAGGCAACAGGCCCCCCATAAGCATGCATAAGGGGGCCGCCCCTCCCCCCATGGCTAGCGGCTGTCATCAGGGGAAGAGTGGGCGCCCCCCATTTGTAGCGGCCTCCAAGGGCATGGGGTTGGCTGCCCCCTTACAATAAGGACCCTTCAAATTTGCAATTTTTTCCCCATGATCCGAAGGCAAGTAGCATTCCAGCGGAACTAACTCAGCGGACATACGATCGACATAGGGCTATGTGGATGGTTGGCAGTTTGAATAAAAGTCGACGGGATGACACCAGAGGGTTTAAAGGAATTTGACGGTGAAAGGATGAAGGTTGATGCCGTGCATGATGACTAAAGTTGGACGTTAGACCATGGAAAGGCGACTTCGCCATGGAGTCACCGGAAAAACGACGGCGAAATCCAAAGTGCAACGGACGAGGACGCACGGTGGAGAGAGAAACCCTAGAGAAAGAATGTTTTCACAAATATGGAGTTCTAACTTTCTCGAATGAATATTGAGATTTTTAATTGAGCTTAAGAAATAGGTCGGGCGGATATCTAGGTTTTCTGTAATCAGGGCATTTCTATTTTGCAGCAGGTTCTGGTTTCACCTCAGTGTATTGTTCTTGAGGTTCAATGGGGCTCTCTAACTTTTCATGTTGGTTTGGTCCATGGATTATGTAATCATATTGACCGTCGTACTCTTTGGCTGGATTTGATGAATTTAGGTCTTGATGATTTGTTGCTCCTTTGGGATTTTAACGCTGTTTTGGGTCACCATGAGAGATTGGGCAGTGTTACTCTTTCCAGGCTTCTTGTCAGGACTTCAGGGGCTTTTTGGATGATGTTGGTTTGCTTTCTGTGCCCACTACGGGTAATTTCTTTTACTTGGTGCACTACCCGTACGCCCAACTCCTTTCTTCAGGCTAAATTGGATCACGCCTTAGCCATTTGTCAATTTTTCTCCCTTTGGAAAGCGGTTAAAAAGGTTTGGTTCTCCCTCGTATCAGTTCGGATCACCATCCTCTATTGGTTTCTTGCTCGTCATCTATCGGTAGGGGTCCGGTTCTATTTTGTTTTCAGCGCATGTGGGTTTGTCATGAATCATTTTAAGATCTGGTTGTCTTCTCTTGGGCCCTATCGTACCTTTCCCTAATCCACGACCGCGATATATTGAGACGTTGGGTTTTTCTCACGCTCGTCGTGAATCTAAATTCGAAGCCCAAAAGCGTTGTCCAATACGCTATTATTGCGGTCTGAATTTCTGAAATAGAAAGCTCGTATGGCCTGGCTTAAGGATGGGGATCGTAATACATCATTTTTTCATCGCTGCGTTCCAAGATTCGGGTACCCGTTTGGGGATGCAGGGTCTTATGATTGATGGTAACTTCTCGGATGATCCATCTATTCTCGAATAACATTACCTCCTTCTATAAGCGGCTTTTCTCGGATTCGGGGGTATCACTCTGCGGACTACTCTGTGGTTGATCGGTTATTTCGCAATGGTGGTTGCGGCGGATAATGCTCATTTAATGTTTTTCCTTCGAACTTGGAGATTCGGGATGCGATTTGATCCGAGGTCGGATAGTTCGCCTGGCCCGGACGGTTTCAACAGGGTAGTCTATCGTCACTTTGTTGGGACATTATTTCAAATGATATTTGCGCCATCGTCCATTTCTTCTTTACTAGTTCGACCCTCCCTTCAGGGTTGAATGCCGCTTTATAGCCCTCATTCCGAAAACTAAAGATGCGAATACCATTGATGACTTTTGGCCGATCGTCATGAGTAACTTTCTTTTCAAGATTATTACTAAGATTTTGGCGACTCGGTTGGGCTCCATCATTTCTCCCTAATTGTCGCCCATGTAATTTGGTTTTATTCCGGATAGACAGATTCATGACTGTTTTGCTCTGGTTTTTGAAGGCTTCAATGTTCTGCATAATCGGCTTGATAAGAATATGATTCTTAAAATTGATATTCGCAAAGCATTCGATAAGTTAAATTGGTGTTTTCTTATTCACATTTTGCTTCGGTTTGGATTCTCAGAGATCTTCGTTCATTGGATTGAAACTATTCTTCAGTCATCAGGGATTTAGATCTTACTTAACGGTATGCCTGTTGGATACTTTTCTTGTTTTAGAGGGGTTAGACGAGGAGATCCCGTATCTCCTTTACTTTTTTGCATTGCAGAGGAAGTATTGAGCAAGTTTATTGAGGGAGCAATGATTCGAACCGGTTGGGGCCGTTTAGTACACCCTGGAATATTATCTTTCCCTCATTGGTTCTTTTTGTTGACAATATTGTCATTATGTGTGGGGCCTCCTCATCTAATGCCCGCACCCTTCTTCAGATTCTCACGATGTGTGCTGATATTTCGGGTCAGGCCTTCAATCCTCGTAAATCACAAATTTACTTTGGCACTCGGGTTTCTCACCATGTGCGAGGGCGTATTCAGTCTATTATGGGTATACAGCTAGGTGCCTTCCCTACGGTTTATTTAGGAGCCCAAATCTTTAAAGGTGCTCCAAATACTGCGGTCTTGCAGCATGTTTTTGACAAGGTTCTCCTGAAATTTCGACGTTTTTTTGAATAATTACGAATATATATAAAAATGAAAAAAGAGTAATCCTGATCACAGGCAGATCAGGTAACCAAATGAAAAGCCTGGAAATAAAGTCAACAACCAAAGTACACAGTGGTCACAAGCTGACTAAATGGATGAATGGTTGGGGCCTCGTTAAAACCTTCCAAGGTAAAACCCGCCCTTGTGGGAAAACCCTTGGAAGGAAAAAAAGAGTACCCGCAGAAACATAAGGCACCTAAAAAGAAACCAAGCGTGGCGCATTAATTAACAAACCTATAAGTGGATTGGCCAACATAATCATCCGTGATGTATTGAAGCAGGTCTGTGGGCGGGACGCCCCACCAGACGCCACTCTCCGTCTTCTTGCTCAGCATGTCTGCCACCCGATTGCCTTCGCGAAAGATATGAGAGACTACAAGATCAATGCCACTGAGTAAATGCAAGGTTTGGCGCCAATATCCGAGGTGGCGCCATGGGACCTCCATCGTTCTCTTCTCCAATAGGTTCACCACATACTTCGAATCCGATTCCAGCCAAAGTTTCGTCCATCCTTTTACAAATGCGTAATGAATCGCCCACATTGCCGCAACCAATTCCGCTTCGAATGCGTACCCTGAACCACAACGATGGACAAAGCATCCGCGAAAGAATCCTCTACAATTTCGAAAGACACCGGATGTTGTAAGATTGCCCGGCGCCCCTAAAGCGCTGCCATCCGTGTTAACCTTGATCCAACCTGGGAGGGGTTTTTGCCATTGGACCTCCACAATCCTCGGAGCACGTCTAACTCGACGTTAGAAGGGGACGACTTTATCCGTTGCTGGTAGGGTTTGCTTGCTTAATTCTGTGATCACTAGCTCCTTTGTGCATACGATGATGGTTTACAAGTGGTCGAGATCCTTGCTTATGAAAATGGAGACGACCATGCGTAATTTTATTTGGGCTGGTGATGTAAATTCCAAAGGTTCGGTGGTGGTGAATTGGGTTCGATGTTGTATGGCTCGGGCTGAAGAGGGCTTGGGTGTTCGTTCGATTACAGTGGCTAATAATGCTTTCCCGATGAAACCTGGGTTGGAAGGTTATGACTTGGATTCGGCGGTTTTCCGTTTCTAAGGAAACATTATCTAACATCAAACGGTTCGATCGTAGATCGTTCCTTCCTTTCTCGGGCAAATGGGCTTAGGCCTCACATTGAAGATTGTTTAGTTGAATCTAGATGGATCCCTGGGTTTAATTCCGAATTATTATTTTGGATTGACAACTGGTTGGGTTACTGCATTGCAGATAGAAAGTGTATCCCGCGTGAGTAAAGATATTTATTTCGGCAACGTATTTCCGAGTACCTTCTCGTTTGTTGAGGCTTATTTGGATCTTGTTCGAGATATTGTTTGCGTCCCCATTGCTCCATCCTCAAGGGACGGCCGAGTCTGGATGCACTCCAAGAATGGGAATATTTCTTCTAAGGCTGCATATTCTTATATTCGACCTCATTCTCCGGTGGTCCAATGAGGTTCTTGGATTTGGTCTCCTCATATTCTGGAACGCCGTTTGATGGTGACGTGGCAGACATCCACAACCATTTGGCGCTCTTGGACTTATTGCGTCCTAGGAGGAGTTTCACTGCCCCTCGATCCGTGGTGTTTGTGGTGCTTCTCTGAATTTATTGATCGCCTCTTTGTCTCTTGTGTCTTTGTAGGGGCCCTTTGGAGATGGATTTTCGATTCATTTGGCGTTCATTTCTTTATGGTCCATAGCTTTAATGAATTCTGGTGCGCCTAATGAATCTCCGTTTGTTGATCGTGTTACTTTCTTATGGCGTGTGGCATCATTGTCCTCGCATCCGGCTTATTTGTCATGTCCGAATGAATTGGCTTTTAACGGTAAATGTTGGACGGTGGAAGCGGCCATTACTCATCTTTCGGTGCTTATTGTTGAATCATCTTCGCATGATCAAGGTTGTATGAACAATAACCAAATCGACCTTCTTATCCTAAGACGGCTTCGCATGCCTGGGCGCTCTAGACAAGCTCCGAGGATTGTGCAAGTTAGTTGGCAAAACCCCTCCCGGATGGATCAAGGTTAATCTGAGGCGGTAGTGCTTCAGGGGACGCCGGAAGTCTTACGGCTTCGGGGTCTTTCGGAATTGCAAAGGCTTCTTTTGGGGGTGCTTTGTGGAACGATGTGGCGCTGGGTATGCTTTTGAGGCTGAGTTGGTGGCAGCAATGTGGGCCATTCATTATGCGCATGCTAAGGGATGGACCTAACTTTGGCTCGAGTCTGATTTTGTTTATGTTGTGGACTTGCTTCACAATAGATCCGTTGATGTCCCTTGGCATCATCTTAGCAATTGCGGTATGCTCTTCATTTACTTTCACGATGAATCGGTGGTTTCGCGTATCTATCGTGAAGGTAATAGAGTGGCAGACATTCTGAGCAAGAAGCAGCATTCAGCAACTTGGTAGGGAGTCCCTCCTGCGGATATTGTTCCTTTTTCTCACGGAAGACTATGTTGGTCAATCCAATTATAGATTTGTTAGATAATGCATACTGTTGGGAATCGGGTTGCTCAGGATTCATTAGTTCTTGGGAGGCTTTGCGAAAGACGCATGGTCCGTCCGTGCCTGGTGGCATGACCCGTGCATCCTCCTCGTCCTGGATTTCATCTCTTCGCACTCACGCATGACCAGTCAGTGTGGGAACGCACAACCCGTCGGCATCCGTCCCTCGGCCTTTTTGGTTCGGCCTTACGCACGGCCTGTGTGTCTTTAGCTCTCAACATTTTTGGTTCGGCCTTATGCACGGCCAGACAGTGCTTCCACGCACGGCCCGTGCATGCCCTTATTTCTGTATTTTTTCATTGGGGGTACTCTTTTTCCTTCCAAGGGTTTTTCCTACAAGGGTGGGTTTTGTAAGATAAATGTTTTCATTATGATTTTGATGATTTTTGGTGATGGAAAACCCTAATGCTCTCTCCTCTCTCTTCCCTTCCTTCCGACCGGTAGTTTGCCGACCATCTTGTTTACGGTTTAACTTCCAACTACACATCTCATCATGCATGCGCACAACCCTTGACTTCTCCCCCAAGTAACTCCGTCGAGGAGAAATCTCTGTTTCCACCCCGTCTACCTTCTACGACCTGCCCCGAATTTCATTCCGTCTAATACCCTCCCGATCCAACTCCCGATGTCCCACGATCCGCTGTCCGTCCCGAAGAGCTCCCTCCTTCGACGACGCGTCTGCGCAGCACTTAAGGGAATAGAAATAATGGGGCCGCTCCCCCTCACCTTTGCGTCCGGCGGTTTTGGAGGAAGGTTCAAGGGGGTCCACGATCTCGCCGTGCAGTCCGTCCTTGTGTTGTTGCGGCCTACTGGGAGGGCTCCTTTTACCCCCATGGATGTCCATCACCATGGGGGCCAACCCCTATGTGTTCCAATGAGGGGTCAAGGCCACTCCCTCCTAGGGCCATCCCCTCCCGGGGGGTGATGACTCTGGGACACGATCCGCCATCCTCCCGCATGCCCTCTTGTGAATGCTACTCAACAGGCTAAAGCTCCGCCACCATGGGCTCCCCTATGAATCGAACCCTCGACTTTCGTCTCATATCTCCAATCCTCATATTAACTTCCGCAATTCTTTTTCGAATGTGGTTTCATTTTTTTTAATAAGTTGGGAATGCTGGTGGGAGGGGAGGAGATAAATACCAAATAAACTGAAAGATACAGGGTTCGAGTCCTGGTTAACACCCTTATAAAGGATTAGTGATACCAGTTGAGCTACAAGCTGGTGGTATTCGAATGTGGTTTCATGAAATCCCCATCCTTTGAATTCTGCTTTTCCACAGGCCACAGGTAATACTGCTTCATTTTTTCATATGGTTTCTGGTAATACGCATTATATCCCTAAACCTGTTAGGAAAGGATATTATTATTCTGTTACTATTGATGAAAATGTTTATCAACAACGCCTTGCCGAATTCTCTTATTCCTTGATCAGGCGGGTTATTTTGGGGAAAGGTAACAAGCCATGGCCTACAATGCTTCTGCATAAAAAGCTATCAGAGCTATGGGGCATTAAAAATAATTGGAAACTAATTGCCTTGGGCAAGGGATATTTTTGTGTCAAATTTTTTCATGCGCAAGATCAAGCTCGTGCTCAACTACGTATCAATTGGACGCTTAACCCGGGAACTATTTGGCTTTCTCCATGGGTCCCGGATTTCAATCCGTACGAGGTACATACTTCGGTGGCTAGTGTTTGGGTCCGCATCTTTGAGCTCAGTTTGGAGTACTAGGATCCTAATAATATCTTGGGGATCGCCAGTGCGATTGGAAATCCGATACAAATTGACCATCGATCGCTCGATGGTTCTCTGGGGCATTTCATTCGAGTGTTAGTGGATATTGATCTGGAAAACCGTTGGAGGATCACATCATGGTGGAACGCATTGGCCAGTGTTCCTTTGTGTCAGTGAGTTATGAGAAACTACCTAATTTTGTTCAGAGTGTAGTGTTACTGGACATTCGACGATTTATTGCCGTATTACTTCCGCGGGAAACTCAGCTACAGAAAGGCGCACCTCTCCTGAACATGGACGTTCCAAGGCTTCAGCAGCACGTCAGAATTTAGTTCAACGAGGAAGTTCCAGGGTTCGTAAAGTTTATCGTCCTGTGCAGCAGGACAAGGGCAAGGTCATTGATGACTCAATGGGAAATACATGTTCGACTATGCGAGCAGGATCCCCTACCTATGCAATAGCCACTTGCCCTGCTGATATACACCTCGGTAATACTTTTGAGGCTCTTGCTTCGGATGACACCCCCGATCAACCATCCGCGGATTCCCAGCCAGATTTTCCAACTAGGGAACCGGTTCCCAAGGCCCCTCCTTCCAACACTGGCTCCATCTCCAATATTCTGCCTCTTGAGATTCAGCACCTGTTGCAGAAGCCTATCCGGGCTCTTAGTCGTGCCTTCCAGGACAACTCCCTTGATTCGACTAAATCCAGATTAATCCAGAGTGTTACTACGGGTCCATCACAAACAATTCATGACATTACTATTGAACCAGATCGCCCAGGGCCGAATGATTTAGATTTTGCAGCTTCAAAGAGATGGGCAGATTATGCAGATGGAGTGGCCAACTCTTAGTCATCAGATTCTGCAGCACACCATACTCTTGTTTTTACCGTGCGATCTTCACGGGCGCCATCCCCCCCCCACCGGCTCAATGAATTGCATCTTCTGGAACATCCAGAGGATTGGGAACATTGCCTCTCGTAATATTCTTAAGGCGTTATGTTAAAAACATAAACCTTCTATTTTAGTTATTTGGGTCTTCTGTGATATTTGGCTCAGAGCTTTCGGGATAATGGACGAGCTGATATTTGGGTCTTCTTTGATGCTGGTATTTCTGTCCAGAATCAGGTTTGGTCTTCCTCTCAATGTATTGTTCTTCAAGTTCAATTTGGTTCTATGGTTTTGCATATTGGTTTTGCTCATAAAAATAGCTAAAATAGAAGTTTTATGCTTTTGACATAAAGCCTTAAGAACATTGCGAGATGCAATGTTCCCAATCCCCTGGATGTTCCAGAAGATGCAATTCATTGAGACAGTGGGGGGGATGGCGTTCGTGACGATCGCATGGTAAAAATAGGAGTGTGGTGTGCTTCATAATCTGATGATTGAGAGTTACCCACTTCATCTGCATAATCTGCCCATCTTTTTGTAGCTATAAAGTCCATCTCATGTGACCCAGGCGTCCGATTCAATAGTAATGTCATGGATTGGAGGCGATGGGCCCGTAGAAACACTCGGAGTATTGGCTCGAGCTTTCATCAAATGGACGTGTTGATATTTGGGTCTTCGTGATCTTTATCTATGTCCTCAATCGGGTTTGGTCTTCTAATCAATGTATTGTTTTGCAAGTTCAATTTGGCTCTATGTTTTTTCATGTTGATTTTGCTCATGGTCTGTGTGATCATATTGCTCAGCGTGCGCTTTGGTTGGATTTGAGGAATTTGGGTCTTTTAATGCGGTCTTGGGACATCATGAGCGCTGCAGCGATGGCACTTTATCCCAAGCCTCTTGTCGATTTCGGGGATTACTTGGAGGATCTTGGTTTGTTTGCGATCTTGACTACGGGAATTCATTTACTTGGTGCTCCCCCCGAAGGCCTCTATCCCTCCTTCAGGCTAAGTTGGATCAAACCTTAGCAACTTGTCAATTTTTCTCTTTCTGGCAAGTTGTCAAGGGATTAGTTCTTCCACACATTGGATCCGATCACCACCCCATTTTGGTTTCTTGTTCTTCTTCCATTAGCAGGGGACCGATTCCGTTTCATTTTCAACGTATGTGGGTTTATCATGACACATTCCGTGATTTGGTTACCAATTCTTGGGTTGCTCCTTGTGCCACGCCCAACCCTATGTTGTGCGTCATGTGGAAGCTCAAAAGGTTGCGGCAGGTTATTAAGGTCTGGAACAGAGATGTTTTTGGAGACGTTAATCATAGGGTGGAGTATCAAATGGAGCAGGTTTCGTCAAATTCAGGTAGATATTGAGACTTTGGGCTATACAGCTGCTCACTGGGACAAGGAGATGGACGCCCAAAAGATGCTTTTTCAGACGTTGCTATTACAATATGAATTCCTTAAGCAAAAGGCACGCTCGGCTTGGCTTAAGGATGGGGATCGTAATACGGCTTTTTTTCATCGTCGTAGCCATATTCGTAATGGACGCATGGGGATTCAAGGCCTTATGGTGGACAACAACGATTACACTCGATGATACAGCGGTTCTTGGGAACCATAATATTTCTTTTTATAAAGAGCTCTTCGCAGACACTGGGGGTACCACTGCGGATTATACTATGGATGATCAGGTAATTTCCCCCAGGGTGGGGGCGTCGGATAATGCTAGCTTGATAGTCATTCCTTCGGATTCAGAGATTAAGGAAGCGGTTTTTGATATGGATCCGGATAGCTCTCCAGGACCAGATGGTTTTAATGGTATATTTTATCGCCACTTCTGGGATGTCATCTCCGTCGAGGTGATCGCTGCTGTCCGGTTTTTCTTCGGTAGCTCATCCCTACCATTAGGTTTAAACGCTAGCTTCATGGCGCTCATCCCAAAGACTAAGGATGCTAATGCCATTGAGAACTTTCACCCGATTGTTATGAGTAACTTTCTGTTCAAGATTATTATGAAGATTTTGGTTACACGTTTGGGTTCGATTATCACTGCCTATTTTTCTCCTACGCAGTTTGGGTTTATTCCGAGGTGGCAGATTCACGATTGTATTGATGTGGTCTCTGAAGGGTTCAATGTCTTGCATGGTCGATCGGATGCGAATATGATCTTGAAGATTGATATCCGTAAGGCATTTGATATATTGAAGTGGGATTTCTTACTACACGTTTTGTGCTGTTTGGTTTCTTAGAGATTTTTATTAACTGGGTGGATGTTATTCTTGATCGTCCGAATATCGAGTCTACTAAATAGGGCGCCGGTGGGGGACGCCGGGAGGAAGTACTTAGTAAATTTATTGAAGTTGTGGTTGATCAAAATCGGATAGGTCCGCTCATGGCGCCCAGACGGATTATTTTCCATCGTCCATATTATACGCAGATGATATTGTTATTATGTGTGGGGCTTCTTCAGCCAACGCCTGTTTCCTTCTTCAGATTCTCACCCATTATGCGGATATTTTGTGCCAGGCATTCAATCCTCGGAAATCTAAAGTTTATTTTGGTTACTGGGTCTCATCATATGTCCATGGGAGGGTGCAAAATATCATGGGGATCCAGTCCGGGACGTTTCCCACTGTATATCTAGGTACACCAATCTTCAATGAAGCCCCTAAGGTCGCGGATTTACAGCCCGTCTTTGATAAGGTCATCCTCAAATAAAGAAAATGGAAAGGTACTTCTCTTTCCCTTGTTGGTCGAGTTTGCCTCATTAATTTGGTGATTACTAGCTCGTTTGTGCACATTATGATGGTTTACAAATGGACCCGCACCTTGCTCAAGCAAATGGAAAGGGCCATGCGTAACTTCATTTGGACTGGGGATGTTAATTCAAAGGGGTCGGTGGTGGTTAGTTGGAATCTGTGTTGCACGCCTTGGACTGAAGGAGGGTTGGGCGTTCGATCGATTATGGCCGGTAATACGGCTTTCTTGATGAAATTGGGCTGGAAGGTCATGAACTCCGACTCAGTTATCTTCAGCACCCTTAGGCGGCGCTATTTGATGGAGGATGGGGCGGTCCGGAGGTCGTTTATTCCTTCTTCTATCTGGGCCGGTATTAAACCTTGCATTTCGGCTTGCATGGAGGATTCTCGTTGGATCCCAGGGACTAATTCCAAGGTATTATTTTGGATTGATACCTGGCTGGGTTACTCTATAGCTGACAGAATTAGCATCCCAGAGGAATACAGACACTTATTTCACCTTATCGTTTGTGGAAGCTTATTTGGATCTGGTTCGGGCTATCGTGTGCGTCCCTATTGCCCCTAATTCGAGGGACACACGTGTATGGTTGAATTTGGAGGATGGTTTGGTTACTTGAAGTTTATTTTCGACAAAAAAGGGACAACACTTATGTCTTGTGTTCGACCGTCGCCCTATAGGCAACCCGTGTCCAAGTTGATTTTTGAAACAAACGAGAAGGTTGGATTTTTGAAAGAGGTCGACCAATCGACCGGAGGTCGACCGATTAATCCGAGAAAGGGTTATCTCCCGTATTGATTTTTATTGAAGGCCAACCGGTCCAATATAGGTTCAACCTGGTCGAACCCCATGTGGACCAATCGACATATGACAAATTTCGGTGTTTAAAATTCAATCTTATTTCTATTTGACCGGTCGCCCTACCGTTTTGACAAAAGAAAACTATCCTTGACAGAGACATATTTTCCTTAATTTGTGGGGTTGATTACTAACACTATAATCTTGATTTTAATTGAAAATTTTTGGAGAGATCAATCTCCAAGAAGGAGCCTATGTCCGGAAAATCAAATCCAAGACCTCTCCTATAAATAGAGGAAGATTTGAAGCAACACATAATAGAGAATACACTACAACACAACAAGAGACATATCAAGCAAATATTTTGTTCTTCACTTTCACATTCTTGTTGTAATAGCCTAAGGTCTTTCACTTTCACATCTTGAGGTCTAGGCTTGTTTCTTGATTACATTTGCACTTTTGAGTTGTAATATTTTTCAAAGTGTAATCTTGATGTAATTCATCATTCAAACACAAGATATCCTTGTGAGTATTCTTGTGGTAAGAATACACTTGGGTGATCTTAGGTGTGGAAGAGTGTGGTACTCTTCATAGGTGAAAGAAGGTTGTGGTAATCTTCTTGTGGAAGAGTTTGGTGCTCTTCGAGGTGTTGGAGAGTTCGGTGCTCTTCAAGTCGGAAGATTGTGGTAATATTCACAAGGTGCCATTGCAAGATTATCGTGGTAATCTTCTATGGAGATTGTGGTAATCTTCAAAGAGGTGTTGTAAGGTGATGTTGTAATAGTTTTGGTAACTATTTATAAAATTCTTTTCTTTTTGAAATCCATCTCGAAGGTACTGGGGTGGTAGAGGATTAGGCCCTAGATGGGTTGAACCTTTATAAATCCACGTGTGTTGTTTACTTCCCGCACCTCCATTCTTGTATTTGCTTATTACATTCAAAAAAGAGGGCATAATCGAGAAAATGGGCATAATCTATTCACCCCCTCTAGATTATCGTAGCCACTTGGACTTACAGGTTTTACCTTGGGAGGTTTTAATGAGGCCCCTACCATTCATCCATTTGGTCGGCTTTGTGACCATTTCAATTTTGTTTCGGACTTGATTTTCGTCTTGTGGCTTTAGCTATCGATCGACTGTGACCAGGATCACCCTTTTTCTTTTTTAATATATCTTTGATTCATTCAAAAAATATTGAGCTTAACAAATATCTTAAAATCGACATCAGAAAGGCTTTTGATACTTTGAGCTGGGATTTCCTGCTTTATGTTCTTCGTCGATTTGGGTTTTCTAAGATCTTTATCTCTTGGATTTTAGTGATTCTTCATTTAGCCCATATTTCCATCCTGCTTAATGATCACCCGTGGGCTACTTTCCCTATGCCCGGGCGCGTATGGCAAGGGGATCCCTTCTCCCCCTTGTTATTTTGCATTGTTGAAGAGGTCTTGGGTAGATTTAATGATTATTGTGTTTCTGTGCAGATGATTACCCATTTGTTGCCCTCGATAGATCTAGTTTCGTTCTAGCATATTATTATATGCGAATGATATTGTTATCTTTTGTGAAGGGACGAGTTCCAATGCTCGTCAACTCTACAAGATTCTCGGCGATTATGCATCCATATCAAGTCAGTTGTTTAATATGTCTAAATCGAAGGTGTTTTTTAGTAATAGGTTTTCCACTTATGTTCGTGGTCGTATCCAATATGTTATGGGCATTAGCACGTGTACCCTACCCACTACCTATCTGGGCATCCCTATTTTCAAAGGGGCACCCCAAACAGGTTGGTTGGAAGGGCACTTCTATGTCTTTAGCTGGCCGCATCTGCCTAGTCAATTCGATTATTTCCAGCTCTTTTGTCCACAACATGGTTATCTACAAATGGCTGATCTCCATGCTCAGGGATATGGAGAAGATTGCGTAATTTTATTTGGACTATAGATATTCTTACTAAAGGTTCTGTGGTGGTTAGCTGGAAAAAATGTTGTATTCCGCGTGAGAATGGGGTCTCGGGGTTCGGTCGATTATCACTAATAATAAGGGTTACCTGATGAAAATGGGATGTAAAGTGTTAAACTCAAATTCCATGATTTTCACAACTCTCTGTCTTCTTGGGAGATGGATCCATTAGGCTTAATTTCTTACCTTCCTCTATCTAGGCTGGTCTCAAACCGGTCACTGAGGTTTGCATGATGGATTCCAGATGGATCCTGAGTTTTCTTCGTCAATGATTCCTGGCACTTCACAATATCATTTGTGGATAAGTATTTTGATATCATCAGGGATATTGTACAGTTCCCTATGACACTTGACTCTTTGGATAAACAGGTTTAAACTCACTCATTGGATGGGAATGTTTCCTCCAAGGCGACATACTCCCATCTCCGGCCTTCACTTCCTATTGTACAGCACCGGTACTGGATCGATCCACTCACATCCCGATATGACGATCTATTGTGGTTTGGCGAGCTATTCATAATCGCCTTGCAGTTTTGGATATTCTCAGACTCTGGGGGTTCATTGGGCCTAAGGCCTGTTACTTTTGTCGTTCACACACTGGCTCTATTGATCACCGTTTTGTTTCGTGTGTCTTTGCAGGGAACCTAAGGTCTTGGATTTTTAATAGTCTTCCATGGTGATGTACCGTAGAAATTTTTATAGTCAGCACACTTTGACGTTTTCAAGGGACTCTTCAAACAGTTATCTGCAGAATTTATGTGTTGATTCGACTAGGGTTTCACATACTTGTAAATCCAATCACCACGTTCCCGTAGTAGCGTACAATGATATCAACGGTGATGGACATGACGGCCCAAAAATCATCTCTTCTCTCTCTTCTCTAAAACCCTAGAGTCGTCCCCTTCCATGGATTTTCTAGCGGCTTTTCCCAGCACCGGTGTGGCGGATAAGGCATATTATGTCGTCTCTTCAGCCTTTTTATGTTCTCCTGTTGTTTCTTCGCCCCCCAAAATAAATCTCTCCTCCATTATTCATCAGGCCGCTGCGATCCATGCTTATGACGCTACTAACATGTTGCTTGATGTTGTTATGGTACCTTCTAGGTGGACGCCATTGTTGCCACATGCCTCCTTGGTGGTTGCAACCAATTCATCCCCCATGATGGTCCCAGATTCACACGCCCCCCAGGTGATTACAACAAACTTATCTCCCATGGTGGTCCTAACCAATCCTCATATGGTAGCCTCCACATCAAGAGGTTATACGGCTTGGGTCCCCTCTCCCTCCTTGATGGCGTCCACAACTCCCTCTATGATGGTCCCCCTCCAAATACCAGGATGTAACAAGTTGGCCCTGGTGCAATGACACCCCATGTATACCCTATTGAACCCAATGTTTAGGGATTCTTCGGTAAAAGATGTTAACCTTACTTTTATAAATTCTTCGGTAAAACCTGCTAACCCTAGTTTTAGGGATTCTTTGGTTAAACATGCTAACCCGACGTTTGTGGATTTTTTGGTTTTTTTGAATAAGGTAGAAAATAATGTAGAAGGAAAGATAAAGTCCTGATCACAAGCCGATCAGGTAGTGTAATATTTGAGGCCTCGTTAAAAGCCTATCGGAGTAAAACCCACCCTTGTGGGAAAAACCCCGATGGGAAAAGAGTACCCCCGAGAGAGAAAATCCAGAAGAAACATAGAAAACACAGAAACACAATCTATCTGATAAATCTACACTGACTACGACCAACATAATCATCATTGAGTAATTATATCCGCTGGGGGCGCATTCCACCACATGGATTACGAGAATTTACTGAGACAATCCACCACACGATTTCCCTCCCGATAGATGTGAGAAATTACAAAATTCATTTGGGAGACCAAATGCATTGAGTAATTCTAGTGAACAAGAAGACGCCACGGGATGGAGCCAACGCGAAAAGGGGATTATTTTTCAGTTACTACTGACGAAAATCTCTATAAGCAATATGCTAGTGAATTTTTGTGTTCATTGATTGGTCGCATCTTGCTTGGTAAAGTGGAGAAGCCCTGGACTTTAATCCCCCTTCGAACCCATTTTGTAGAATTATGAAAAACCCTACATAATTGGGCTTTAATTCCTTTTGGTAAAGGCTATTTCTGTACCAAATTTTCGTCAAATGGGGATAGGCGGCTATACGCTCTTCATGGCAGATCAATCTGGGTTCTATTCGATTATCTCCCTAAACTCCAGACATTAATCCGTACAAATTTTGTCCATCTAAGGCTAGTGTATGGGTTTGAATTTTTGAACTGAGCGTGGAATATTGGCGTCTGAGTATCATAATGGGTGTGTCAAGGCGATTGGGACTCCTCTTCAAATTGATAGTCGGGCCCTTAATGGTTCTCTTGGGCATTTTGCCCCGTGTTCTGGTTGATGTAAATTTGTCTAAACCCCTTCAAGATCATGTTATGGTTTTTTTTGAATGAATCAAAGATATATAAAAATGAAAAAGAGTGTTCCTGATCACAGGCCCATCAGGTAGCCAAAGAAACAAGACGGAAATCAAGTCCGAAAGAAAAACAAAATGGTCACAAACCGACCAAATGGTTGAATGGTTGGGGCCTCGTTAAAACCTCCCAAGGTAAAACCCACCCTTGTGAGAAAAATCCTTGGCAGGAAAAAGAGTATGTACCCCCAATAAAAGAGAAAAGAGGCGTCCAAAAATACAACAATAAAGACCCAAACACATTAACTAACAAATTTATAATTGGATTGACCAACATAGTCTTCCGTGAGAAGAGGCACAATATCCATAGGGGGGACTCCCCACCAAGTCTCATAATGCGACATTTTACTCACACGGTCTGCCACTCGATTGCCTTCCCGATAAATATGCGAGACCACTAGTTCCATATGTGAAAGCAGATAAAGAGTGTAACGCCACTTGCTAAGGTGACGCCAGGGAGCCGCAATGGATCTCTTATGGAGCAAGTCCACCACATAAACAGAATCTGACTCAAGCCAAAGATGGGTACAATATTCTTTGGGAGTCATGTTTCTCCGTACGTACGGGGCCGTGTTCTTCAAATCATGGGCATGAAAATGGGTGTTCTTCCTACTACCTATCTTGGTGTTCCAATTTTTAAAGGTGCTCCTAAGCATGCTGCCTTTCAACCTATCTTTGATAAAAGTCTCTTGAAATTTAAGTTGTGGAAAGGTATTTCTCTCTCGCTTACGGGGTTTGTTTGGTGGTTAACTCAATGATTGCGAGCTCGCTTGTTCATTCAATGTTAGTTTTTTTAATAAGTTGGGAGTACTGGTTGGAGAATTTCAAATAAACTTAAAGATATAGGGTTCGAACCCTGGTTAACACCCTTATAAAGGGTTAATAATACCACTTGAGCTACAAGCTAGTGGTGTTCATTCCATGTTAGTCACAAATGGCCAATTTCCATGCTTAAACAATTTGGAAAAGGCAATGCGTAATTTTATTTGGGCGAGAGGCAATTTTAACAAAGGGTTCTCATTACGGTTAATTGGTCGTGATGTTGCACTCCTTGTGAGGAAGGGGGCCTTGGTGTTCGCTCCATTATCGCAATGAATCGGGCTTTCTTGATGAAAACGTGTTGGAAGGTATTGACTTCGGACTCGGTGGTTTTTCAAACTCTTTGACAATGTTTTTTTTTGGCAGATGGTTCATTTCAACATACTTTCTTGCCATCTTCAATTTGGGTGGGCATCAAACCGGTTATGAAGGATTGTTTGTCAGAATCCCGTTGGATCCCTGGGGCTAATTCAGATGCCTTGTTTTGGATTAATAATTGGTTGGGTTATTCTATAGCTGACAAGATTGGTATTCTGCAGGAGTATAGGCATCATTTTCTGCATCGTATTTTGGAATCTTTTACGACAGTTTTGGCACTTTACTATGTCATTTGTTGACGTTTATTTGGACATTGTTCGGGATATTGTCCGTTTCCCCATTACTCCTATGATGGACAAGAGGATTTGGCCGCATCGTTGGACCACTCCATCATCTCCAAGAGGGCTTATGACCACGTGCGTCAGTCTCTTCCTGCAGTTAAGTAAGGCTCCTAAATTTGGTATTCTTTAATTCTAGAACGTAGATCGATTGTTATTTGGGGGGCTATTCTTAATCGGCTTGTGGTCTTGGATAGTTTGTAGCACCGAAGATTTATTGATCCTTCTTTCTGTTGTCTCTGCTTAGCCCATTCGTAATCCATTGATCATATTTTTGTTTCTTGTGGTTTTATGGGGGCTCTTTGGAATTGGATCTCTCACTCTTTTGCCACTAATTTTCCTATTACTTCCAATTTCAGTGAGTTTGTTGTGCAGGCAATGGGGTTTCAATTCAGTGACCAGATCTTATTTCTTTGGTGTGTGGCTTTTATCTCTTGCATTTGGCTTATTTGTTACATTTGCAATGATTGCATATTCAATGACAAATCATGGCGGATCCCTGGGTGTAATTCTGAGGTTTTATTTTGGATTGACGACTGGTTGGTTACTGTATTGCAGATAGAATTGGCATTCCGCAAGAGTACATATATCTCTTTCAACACCGTATTTCGGATTACTTCTACGATGATTCTTGGCACTTCACCCTCTCGTATATGGAGGCTTACTTGGATATTGTTCGGGATATTGTTGCGTCCCCATCACTCCCTCCTCGAAGGATACGCGGGTCTGGATGCACTCTGATGATGGGAATATTACCTCGAAAGCGGCATATTCTCATATTCGGCCATATTCTCCTATGGTCCAATAGGATTCTTGGATTTGGTCCCTTCATATTCCAGAACGCCGCTCAATCATGGTGTGGAGAGCTATCCATAATCGTTTGGCAGTCTTGGACTTATTGCGTACTCAGGGATGTTTTATTGGACCCTCGGTTTGTGGTCTTTGTTGTGCTTCTGCTGAATCAGTTGATCACTTGTTTGTCTCTTGTGTCTTTGCAGGGGCTCTTTGGCGATGGAGTTTTAGCACTTTTGATGTTCACCTCTTTATGGATCATAACTTTAATGAGTTTCTGATGCGATTAATGAATTTTCAATTCAGTGACCAGGTTCTTAGTCCACAGGTTGGGGCGCGGGATAACACCATTCTAATGACCATTCCCGGATTCGAGGTTCGAAGCGGTGTTTGATATGGATTCGATAGTTCTCCGGGGCGGATGGGTTTAATGGGATTTTTTATCGCCATTTCTCGGGATGTCATCTTTGTTGAGGTGATGCAGCCGTTCGCTTTTTCTTGAGTAATTCGTCACTACCTCTGGGATTGAATGCTAGTTTCATGGCGCTCATCCCAAAGACTAAGCGTTTGGGCTTGATTATTGAATGCTAGTTTCATGGCGCTCATTGAAAACTTCCGCCCGATTGTTATGAGCAATTTCCTTTTCAAGATCATCACGAAGATACTGGCTACGCGTTTGGGCTTGATTATTGCAGATTATTTGTCTCCGTCTCAGTTTGGTTTTATCCCTGGCGACATAGATACATGACTGTATTGCCATGGGGTCCGAAGGGTTTAATGTCTTACAGGGTCGTACGGATTCGAACATGATCCTGAAAATCAACATCCGAAAGGCTTTTGACACATTGAGGTGGGATTTCTTACTATACGTCTTGCGCGGCCTCTGTTTTTCAGAGATCTTTGTGCGTTGGGTGGAGGTGGTTCTTCGGTCGGCCAGGATTTCAGTGTTGTTGAATGGGATACCGGTAGGTTATTTCCCCTGTTTCAGAGGAGTCAGACAAGGGGATCCTTTGTCACTGTTATTGTTTTGTATTGCGGAGGAGGTTCTGGGTTGGTTTATTGCTGCGGTGATGGATCAGTCTCGTTTATCTTCCTTCACGGCGCCAAGGGGTATTGTCTTTCCATCATCCATCTTGTATCAATTTGGTTTTATCCCGGGCAGGCAGATTCATGACTGTATCGCTTTGGTTTCGAAGGGATTCAATATTTTGCAGGGACGAAACGATGCCAATATGATTCTTAAGATTGATATCCGAAAGGCCTTTGACACGGTCAATTGGGGTTTTCGAATACACGTGTTACATCGCTTTGGTTTCTCTGAAGTGTTAATTCATTGGATTCAGATTATCCTTCAATCTTCAAGAATCTCGGTCCTTCTCAATGGATCGCCAGTGGGCTATTTCTCTTGCTTCAGAGGGGTTAGACAGGGGGATCCATTATCTCCTCTTCTCTTTTGCATTGCGGAAGACGTTTTGAGTAGGTGCTTTGAGGAGGCGATTAACAGAAATCAACTACATCCTTTCCGGGCACCAAACCAGTTGGTCTTCCCATCGTCGATCATGTATGCTGATGATATTGTGATTATGTGTGGGGCCTCCACGAGCAATGCTCGTACTATTTTCCAGATGCTCAACCTCTATGCGGACATTTCGGGCCAGGTTTTCAATCCTAACAAATCCAAAGTTTATTTTGGTAGACGGGTTTCTAATTATGTGCGCGGGTGTATTCAAACGATCACTGGGATTCACATTGGCACTTTCCCTATAGTTTATTTGGGCGCCCCCATCTTTAAGGGTGCGCCCAAGGTGGCGGATCTACAACCAGTTTTCGACAAAATTATTCTCAAGTTCAGGAGGTGGAAAGGGACTGCTTTGTATATCGCTGGCCATGTTTGTTTGGTAAATTCGGTGGTCACCAGCTCCTTTGTGCATACGATGATGGTGTACAAATGGCCCAGAACTTTATTGCGGCAAATGGAAAAGGCCATGCGTAATTTCATCTGGTCTGGGAATGTGAACTCTAAGGGATCAGTTGTGGTTAATTGGAGGTGCTGTTGCACCCCCCGGGCAGAGGGGGGTCTGGGCGTTCGCTCAATCGTTGTGGCTAATAATGCTTTCCTTATGAAGATGGGTTGGAAGATTATGACTTCAAACTCTTTGGTTTTCGACATTCTCCGAAAGCGCTTTTTGGCCAATGATGGTTCTCCACGCCGGTCATGCATCCCCTCTTCTATCTGGAGAGGGATTCGGCCTGGGATATCAGATATTTTGGACGACTGTCGTTGGATCCCCGGATACAACTCCGGCATCCTATTCTGGCTAGATAATTGGCTGGGCTACTCCATTGCTGATAGGATTGGGATTCCGCAGGAGTACAGGTACTTATTCAGACATCGCATCTCCGACTACTTCTACGACGGGACCTGGCACTTCACTCTTTCGTTCATTGAGGTTTATTTGGATAGGTCCAAGATATTGTTCGAGTCCCCATCACCCCAGCATCATCAGATACCCGGGCATGGATCCATTCTGATGATGGGAATATTACTTCGAATGCGGCTTATATGTTTCTGCGTCCTAGTTCACCGGTGGTTCAATGGGGTTCCTGGATTTGGTCCCCTCACATTCCGAAAAGACGCTCTATTGTGGCTTGGCGAGCTATCCATAACCATCTGGCGGTTTTGGATGTATTGCACAGGCAGGGCTCCTTCACGGGCCCCTCGGTCTGTGGTCTTTGTTGTGTTGACACGGAATCTGTTGACCACTTGTTTGTTTCTTGTGGTTTTGCAGGGGCTCTTTGGCGGTGGATCTTTGATGCTTTTAATGTCAATTACTTTTGGGGATATAGTTTCAACGAACTCCTGGTGCGTTTAATGCGTTTTCATTTTAGTGAGCAAGTGGCCTTTCTCTGGAGAGTTGCAGTGTTATCCGGTATTTGGCTCATCTGGGATATCAGAAATGATTAGACGTTCAACGACAAGAACTTGACTCTGGAGGCAGCCATCCTACGCCTTCGTGTTCTAATTCTTGAGTCATCTTCCTTGGACCGAGGTTGCATGCACAATGATCAGCAAGACCTTTTCATTCTTCGTAGACTTCGGGTTCCTAGGCGCCCACGACAAGCTCTGAAGATTGTGCAGGTTACATGGCAGAAGCCTTTGCTGGGATGGATTAAGGTTAACACGGACGGAAGCGCGACAGGTGCGCCCGGTTGCCTTACAGCCTCTGGGGTTTTTCGTAACTGTAGGGGGTTCTTTTGGGGGTGCCTCGTGGAACGTTGTGGTTTGGGTTTCGCTTTTGAGGCTGAATTAGCAGCGGCCATGCAAGCCATTCACTACGCTTTTTCGAAGGGGTGGAATCAACTATGGCTGGAGTCGGACTCGGTCTATGTGGTGGAGTTGCTGCGGAAAAGATCGAGTGGGGTGCCTTGGCGTCTTTTGAGTAGATGGCGGTTCACCCTCCACCTTCTCTCTCAGATGAATTTCGTGGTCTCGCACATCGTTAGGGAAGGCAACCGGGTAGCGGATATTCTCAGCAAGATGTCGCACGAGGACACGTGGTGGGGGACGCCCCCAGCAGCTATTATCCCTTCCCTCACTCAGGATTATGTTGGCCAAGCTAACTATAGGTTTGTTAGTTAATGCGTCTGCTACTTTTGCTCTGTTAATTGGGCGCACTTTCCTATGGGGGGTACTCTTTTTCCTTCCAAGGGTTTTTCCCATGGGTTTTACCTTGGAAGGTTTTAACGAGGCCCCAACCATTCAGCCATCTGGTCGGCTTGTGACCATTATGTTATCTGCATTGATGTTGTTTACAGGCTTTACTTTGGCTACCTGATCAACCTGTGATCAGGATGACTCTTTTTCATTTATATATATATTATCGCATTTATTCAAAAAAAATCATCCATCTTGTATGGGGACGATATTGTCATCATGTTTGGGGCGTCTTCTACAAATGCCTGGGTCTTGCTTCAGATTCTTACCCATTATGCGGATATCTCCGGTCAAGTGTTTAATCCACAGAAATCCAAGGTTTACTTTGGTTCAAAGGTCTCATCTTATGTCCATGGGAGGGTGCAACAAATTTTGGGGATCCATCCAGGGACGTTACCTACTGTGTATTTAGGCGCCCCAATCTTTAAAGGCGCTCCCAAGGTCGTGGATTTACAACCTGTCTTTGACAAGATAATTCTCAAATTTAGAAGATGGAAAGGTTCTTCTCTTTCCCTTGCTGGTAGAGTTTGCCTGGTTAATTCGGTGATTACCAGTTCTTATGTGCACACCATGATGGCTTATAAATGGTCTGGTATGCTGCTCAAGCAAATGGAAAGAGCCATGCACAACTTCATCTGGACGGGAGATGTGAATTCTAAGGGGAAAGTGGTGGTCGATTGGAATAAATGATGCACGCCCGAGCGAGGGGGGCGGGCTGCGATCTATTGTGGCTGCCAACACGGCGTTCTTGATGAAATTGGGGTGGAAGGTTTTGAACTCGGATTCAGTGATATATAGAACCCTCAGACAATGGTACTTTACTAGGAATGGGGACATTCGATGGTCCTTTATTCCCTCTTCAATTTGGACAGGGATTAAACCCCGCATTTATGATTGCTTGGATGATGCTCGTTGGATCCCTGGCGCCAACTCCGAGGTTTTATTCTGGATTGATAATTGGTTGGGTTATTCTATAGCTGATAGAATTGGTTTCCCAGAGAAATATAAGTACCTATTCCATCAGCGCATTTCTGACTATTTCTATGATGGGTCCTAGCACTTTACCCTCCATTTCGTGGAGGCCTATCTGGAGCTGGTCCGAGCCATTGTGCGCGTCCCGATTGCGCCAGAGTCCCGTGATACTTGAGTTTGGCTGAACACGGATGATGGTTCGGTCACCTCGAAGGCGGATTATAATCATATACACCTCCGGTGCCCGGCAGTTAAATGGGGTTCTTGGATTTGGTCGCAGCATATCTCGGAACGGAGATCGGTGGTAGCATAGAGGGCGATACACAACCGATTGGCTGTCCAGGATTCACTTCGAGCTAGGGGAAGTTTTACTGGCCCTTCGGTTTGTGTTCTTTGCAGGGCATCGGAAGAATCGGTTGATCACTTATTTTTCTCTTATGTTTTTGCAGGAAACATATGGCGTTGGTTCTTCCATGCTTTCCAAGTTCAACCTCTTCAGACCTATAGTTTCAACGAGCTACTGGTGCGATTGATGGCTTTTCATTTCAGTGACCAGGTTACCTTCCTTTGGCGTGTGGAGGCAGCGAACCATTTTGTTTGGCAATTGGTGATTTGAAGAGATAATTGTGTGTTTGGGTGAGTTGAGCCACTTAATCCTAAATTTTCCTACCCGACCCTAAGCCATATTACAAGCTTTGAAAGTCCTATTGATCCTTGTGTTATATTAGCCTACATTAGTGGAGATTAGTGTGAATAACAAGCTTATGGAATCCGGTAGTCATTATCTTTTGATACCTAGAAGTGGATCATCTTGATAACGTTCGATTGCGTAAATCAATTTGAATAATGTAAACGGAATTGTCATGAATATTCAACATTTTTTGATCACAATGTCAAAATGCATGCTTGATTGATAGTGAAATGAGTATTTAGACAAATTTTATTGGTTTGTGGAGTTATGTAGTTGCTTGTGTCGTTGTATTGTTTGTTTTTCATTTGGAGTTATAATTGTTTGAGGACAAACAATAGCTTAAGTTTGGGGGTATTTGTTAAGTTGGTATTTTATCAATTAATTGATTATTTTAGATTAGGATTTGGTTTTATTTTTGGGTGGTTTTAGAGTCGTTAGAGTCCAATTTATTTCATTTAGTGTCGATGAAGAGTCAATACAGATTTGGTAGCCGAGAAATGAAGAAAACAATGAAAAACGGCGCGAAGAAAGAAGAAATCGCGTTAGAAGAAGGAAAAATCGCATTTTGGCCTAAGGATGGGCGGGCACTATAGCGCCCGGCCCTGGGCGCCGCAGCGCCTGAAACAGGGTTGGCAGGATTGGCAAATGCGTGTGGGCGCTGCAGTGCCCAACGCCCGGCACTGCAGCACCCGCGCGAAAGTTTATGAGCGATGCGTGTGGGCGCTGCAGCGCCCGGGCGGCAATCTTGCAACGTTGTGCTGGGCGCCGCAGCCCCCATGCCCCGGCGCCGCAGCGCCCAGGGCAGATTCTCCTATGCTTGCCTACTTTTTTCTTGGATCTTGGTGGGGTTATAAATAGAGACACTTGGGCGTGATTTCAGGCATCTTGGACCATTTGGAAGACAACAAAACAACATGAAGACAAGGAGAAGAATAGAAACATCTTGTTCTTATTTTGTTACTTTCTCCCTATCTTGTAAGATGTATTGTTATGTTCTTATGAATTCATTTTCTTCAATCATGAGCTAAACTCTATAATTCTAGAGGATGATGTAATCTATGTTTGAATTTATGTTTTGAGATTGTGGTTTGTCAATCTAGATCTATCAATTTATTTGTGCTATTTGGATCTATTGCTTCTAAATTACTTGATCAATAATTTAGATTGTTTTGGTGTATTTGATTTGACACTTGAGAGAGGTAATTGAATACATGACTTTGAAATAGCATAACCTAGGATTTCATAGAATTGAGAGATTTGTGAATCCTTTGAAGTCATTTATCAAGATTCATAGCTTTTATTGAGATTTCAATTGGTGATTTTTATAGAGATATTGATTTCACAATTGAGATCTAAAATCATTTTGCACTCGAGAGAGGAAATGATTATTGTAGAAATCTTGACTTATAAATTGATAATTGATAATTGATAAACCATATTGATAACATAAGGGATAACTAGATTCATCACACCTCTAGAATTCATTTAATCATTTGGATAGACTCTGTATTTTCATATTCTTAATTTATTTTTGTTATTCTAGTATAATAAACTCCATCAATTATTGAATTTCTAAATAAAGTTGGACTACTATATTATAGTACTTAGCAATAATTCGATAATTATTCCCTGTGGATACGACACCCTTACTTTCACTATATTAAAACTTGACACCGTAGACTTGCGGTTAGAAAAATCTCTAACAAGTTTTTGGCGCCGTTGCCGGGGAATAATTCATCTTATTTGCGCTAATATTATTACTTAGTAGTTTTACTTTAATTTAGATTGGTTTTTGTTAAAATAGGGTTACTGTCATTTTTGTGTTCTCTTGTTGATGCGAAGAAATAAAAGTGCTAATTTAATCTTATTTGATCCAGAAATTGAACGAACACTCCGAAAGATTAGAGCCGCACGAAGAATCGAATTCACAAAAATGGCAGGAAATGGTGAAGAGAAAAATCGCTTACCCGTTATTGCACCACCGGAGAGGGCCATTCGGGATTATTTTCGACCAACCACGAATCAAAATTATTCGGGCATTGTTCGCCAACCTATCAATGCGAATAATTTTGAATTGAAGTCGCCCCGATAAATATGGTGCAACATGAGAATCAATTCGGGAAGTGTCAGAGATGACCCGAACGCTCATCCGGCTATTTTTCTCGAGATATGTGACACTATCAAAATGAATGGGGTTCCCGATGAAGCTATTCGGTTGAGGTTATTTCCATTTTCACTTCGCGATAAAGAAAGACAATGGCTTCAAACCTTCCCACCCGGAAGTATCACTAGTTGGGATGATCTTACTGGAAAATTCATGGCAAAATTCTCTCCACCTAGCAAGACACTTCAACTGAAAAGTGAGATTGCTCAATTTTATCAACTCTACTTTGAGCCACTCTACGAAGCTTGGGAGCGATTCAAAGAATTATTGAGGAGGTGTCCACAACACGGAGTACGCATATTGGCAAAAAGTTCAAGATTTCTACAATGGTATGAATGGGCATTCGAGAACTATTATAGATGCTGCAACGGGAGGTACATTGATGGCTAAAACTCCAAGTGAAGCCATGCTTTTACTAGAAGAAATGGCTGCCAATAGTTATCAATGGCCTTCTGAGAGATCTACGCCAAGAAAAGTTGCCGGTGTTCTTGAACTTGATACTATGTCCGCATTAGCTTCTCAAATTTCCGCATTGTCAAAGCAAATTGCCACTCTAAATTCGGGTGGAAAACAACAAACAGAGGCTATTATGGAGGTAAGTCAAGAAGTGGTGAATCCCGATTTGGAGCAAGCCAATTATGTTAACAATCGGGATTTCAACAATAGAGGGAATCAATTGCCAACACATTATCATCCGGGACTTCGCAATCATGAAAATTTCTCGTATAGCAATACGAGAAATGTGTTACAACCTCCTACGGGATTTCAAATCCAAGCAAGTACGAGTACACACGTGGGAGAACAAAAGCCGTCTTTGGAAGAATTACTTAGTTCATTCCTTATAGAAACAAGAGCAAGGATGAACAAGGCCGATTCTAACATAGAAAATTTGGGCTTAAGGGTAACAACAATTGAAAGTCATCTCAAATCTTTGGGGACACATGTGGGTCAATTGGCCACTGCTTTTAATTCACAACAAAAGTTGATACGTTTCCAAGTAAAGCACCGAGGTGAACCCACGTGGGCATTGCAAGGCCATTAAGTTGAGAAGTGGAACGGAATATGATGAACCAAAGATGCCTACCCACGCCACCAATGAACCGAAAGCAAGCTCAAACACTCCACAATGAAGAGGGCATTGATAAGCAATCGAAAGTGCGAAAAATGAGGTAAAACCAATTTCCAATTACGATAATGTATTACCAAATTCTCTTCCTTTTCCCCAGAGGTTTCAGAAGAAAAAGTTGGACGCTCAATTTTCCAAGTTCTTGGAAATATTCAAGAAAATTCACATCAACATTCCTTTTGCCGACGCACTTGAGCAAATGCCAAACTATGCAAAATTCATGAAGGATGTGATGTCGAGAAAGAGAAGGTTGGAGGCATATGAGACGGTTAACCTCACAGAGGAATGTAGCGCCATCTTGCAAAGAAAGCTACCACAAAAATTAAGAGATCCGGGGAGTTTCACTATCCCTTGCGCTATTGGTGATTCTTATTTTAATAAAGCTCTTTGTGATTTAGGTGCTAGCATTAATCTTATGTCGTTATCTGTTTTCAGGAAACTTGGCTTTGGAGAGATAACGCCGTCCACCATCACATTGCAATTAGCCGATAGATCACTCACCTACCCAAGAGGAGTGATTGAAGATGTGTTGATCAAAGTGGATAAATTCATATTTCCGGCGGACTTTGTGGTGTTGGATATGGAGGAAGATCATGAAATGCCATTAATTCTTGGAAGATCTTTTCTAGCAACGGGACGAGCTCTAATTGATGTTCAACGAGGAGAGTTAACATTACGGGTAAATGATGATGAGGTATTGTTTAATATTTATAAAGCAACGAAATTTCAAGAAGAACCTCAAACATGTCATTTTATTGATATGATCGAACAATGTGATCAAACGGAGGTTATAAAACAAGATTTAAAAGATTCGTTAGAACATTGTTTGATTAATTCAATAATGAAATGTGATGATGAAGTTAGTGATGATACTGATTTGCTTGAGTTTATTCTTTCCTTGAGGCTAAAGAAATTGTAAAAGAAAAACAAAAGGAAGAATTAGAATATGCCAATATTGAAAATATTCCGAAAGATACTTTAGAACTAAAGGAACTTCCGGAACATCTTCAATATGCATTTTTGGGAAAAGATAAAACTTACCCGGTAATTGTTTCTGCTTCATTATCTTCACTCGAATTTCATAAGTTGTTGCGTGTGCTTCGTGAGCATAAGTCGGCTTTGGGTTGGTATATTTATGATTTGAAAGGTATAAGTCCTTCCATTGTAATGCACAAAATTTTAATGGAAGAGTCTTATAAACCATCTATTGAGCACCAAAGATGACTTAATCCCGCAATGAAAGAAGTTGTGAGAAATGAGGTTTTAAAGTGGCTAAAGGCGGTATCATTTATGCCAATTTCGATAGTTCATGGGTGAGTCCAGTGGAGTTGTTCCTAAAAAGGAGGTATGACAGATTGTGAAAAATGATAACAATGAATTAATTTCTACACGAACTAATCACAAAGATGGCGAGTATGTATTGATTACGAGAAACGAATAAAGCTACTCGTAAGGATCATTTTCCCCTCCCCTTTATTGATCAAATGTTGACAAAGGTTGTGATTACGAATACTATTGTTTTCTATTAGGCTATTCAGGTACAATCAAATCGTCATTGCCCCTAAGGATCAAGAAAAGACCACGTTTACATGTCCATATGGTACTTTTGCATTTCACGGATGCCATTTGGATTATGTAATGCACCGCTACTTTTCGTAGGTGTATGATGGCGATTTTTCATGGTATGGTTGAGGAAATCATGGAGATTTTTATGGATGATTTTTCTTTTTTGGTACTTCTTTTGACCATTGTTTGCATAACTTATCTCTTGTTTTGCAACGTTGTGAGGAAACTAGTCTTGTACTTAATTGGAAAAAATGTCACTTTATGGTCAAAGAAGGGATTGTACTTGGGCATCGTATTTCTTGTACAAGTTCGGAAGTTGACAGGGCGAAAGTTGTGGCTATTGAAAGGCTACCTCCAACTTCAAATGTGAAGGGCATAAGAAGCTTTTTAGGGCATGCGAGGATTTTATAGGAGATTTATAAATGATTTTTCAAAAATTGTTAAACCACTTTGTAATCTCCTTGAAAAAGATGATATCTTTTGCTTTGATGAGTCTTGTTTGCAATTTGAACAGATAAAAAAGGCACTTGTTTCAGCTCCTATCCTGATAGTGCCGGATTGGACCCAACCATTTGAGCTTATGCGCGATGCAAGTGATTAAGCGGTGGATGTCGTTCTTGGTCGAGGCGAAACAAAATTTTTAAAGCAATTTACTATGCGAAAGCAGACCATGGACAATGCCCAACAAAACTACACCACCACATAAAAAGAGATGTTGGCGGTAGTTTTTGCATTTGACAAATTCCGAGCATACTTGGTGGGTACAAAAGTGATTATTTATACGGATCATGCGGCAATCCGATATCTTTTCTCAAAAAAGGATGCAAAACCTCGGTTAATTCGATGGATTTTGCTCTTGCAAGAATTTGATATTGAGATTTGGGATAAAAAAGGAAGCGAAAATGTGGTTGACGACCATCTATCCCGCCTTGAGCAACCTCACGAGGTGATTAAAAACCCAATAAAAGAATCATTTCCTGATGAACAAATTATGCGTGCCGAGACATTATTACCTTGGTACGCAGATTTTGTTAATTACCTCGCGGGGGGAGTTTTGCCATCGGACTTGACTTCACACCAAAAAAAAAAATTCCTACATGATGTTAAGTCTTATTTGTGGGATGATCCGTTACTGTTCAAAAGATGCGCTGATTATATCATTCGCCGTTGTGTTCCTAAAGAAGAAATTAGAGAGATTCTTCAGCTTACGGGGGACATTTTGGGCCAACCCGAACAACTGCAAAAGTATTACAATCTGGTTTTTATTGGCCAACATTATTCAAGGATTGTTATGCTTTTGTGAAGACTTGTGATCGATGCCAAAGGGTTGGTAATATTTCATGGCGTCATGAGCTTCCTTTGACAAATGTAATGGAAGTGGAGTTGTTTGATGTATGGGGTATTGACTTTATGGGGCCATATCCTGCGTCCCCATGTAAATTTGTACATTTTTCTTGCGGTTGATTACGTCTCCAAGTGGGTGGAGGTGATAGCCACACCAATGAACGATGCTAAAGTAGTACTCAAATTCTTGCACAAGCATATTTTCACCCAGTTTGGTACTCTTCAAGCTATTGTAAGTGATGAAGGTACGTATTTTTGTAATAAATTATTTAATAACCTTCTCACTAAATTTGGTGTGCGTCATAAGATTGCACTTGGTTACCATCCGCAATCTAATGGTCAAGCCGAAATTTCCAATCGTGAAGTGAAACAAATTCTTGAAAAAAACGGTGAGTTTTAATCGAATGGATTGGGCACAAAAGCTCGATGATGCTTTATGGGCTTATCGCACGGCTTATAAAACACCCATTGGTATGTCACCATATCGATTGATATTTGGTAAAGCGTGCCATTTGCCGGTTGAACTTGAGCATCGAGCTTATTGGGCAATTAAGAAGTTAAATTTTAACTTGAAAGAAGCCAGTGAAAACCGATTACTTCAATTAAACGAAATGGAAGAATTTTGTCACGAATCATATGAAAATGCCAAAATGTATAAAGAAAAAAAAACAAAAAATGGCATGATCAAATGATTTTGCGACGTGAATTCTTACCCTGAACAAGTGTTATTGTTCAATTCTAGATTGAAACTATTTCCGGTAAACTCAAATCACGATGGTCCGGACCATTTGTGGTTGAACGTGTGTTTTCCTTATGGTGCCGTCGAGTTGAGAGGAAACGATGGGAATTGTTCCAAGTAAACGGACAACGATTGAAACATTATTTCGAAACGAAGCAAGGAAGGTTTTAAATCTTCCACTTGGTGATGAAATTTCTTGAGCCCGAGTAGTTGAGTCCGGCTAACGACTATAAATTTAGCGCTTCTTGGGAGGCAACCCAAGTGATTTCGTGTGATCGCAATTTTTGTGTGATTTTATTTTCTTTTAATTTGGTGTGTTTTTATTTGAATTTTGGTGTGATTTTTGTGTGAATTAATTCGTGTGTGATTTTAAATTTTGAGTTTGATTGTGATTTTAAATTTTATAAAAAAAAATTTAAAAATGGCGAAGAGTAGTGGCGGGCAGCGCCATGACAGACGTCGAAGAAAAAAAAGGAACATGTGCGGGGCTGCGGAGCGTGCTGGTCCCTATGCCTGTATTTGACCGGTTTGGGAAATAAAAAGGTTGATTTCAGCCTTGTGTTTTAAACAAAACCCATACACATCTCTCAAGTCCCTCACGCCATATCTTCCTTTTTTTCTACAAAATTTCAAACAAGCCTTCAATTATACATCATTCAAGTGGACAATTGAGCAACTTGATCATCATCTTCATCTTCTATCAATTAGGTAAGTGTGCTTCAATTGTACACCATTTTTCTTCAAATTTTCTAGCCTAGTGTTGAAATGTGGGAATTTTCAATATCATTGTAATTTCAAATTCTTGATAACTCTTGATAAATTGTGATGATATATGACTATATTGTGCTTGAATTAGTTGGTGTTGAAAATTGGACATGAATTGAATTTCAAATTTGGTGTTCATCTCTTCTTTGCATATATGCCTACAAGGTGTTTGTTAAAATATCTCAATGAAAAATATTACACCTAGGCATTTGATTCTTGTCATCATTGTGTACTAAAGGTTATTTGATCATGAATTGATGACAAGGATGCATAATTCTTGAGTAGTTGCAAAATTCCTAACCCCTAACTCGTATTGTGCGTTCTATGTGTTATTTTGCTTGTGTTATTTTCCAGGTGATTTCCAGATCAATTACAATGCCAAGAACAAAGAATGCAAACAAGGGCAAAAGCGTGGCAAGTACTTCGAAAATGTTGAAGACCGTTTTATTAACTTGGAAGCACAATAGTTGTATTATGACACATTATGCTCGAAGAGTATAACGGCAGAAATGGGGATTACAACCGGGCCGAATGATGGTGAACTTGCACAAATGATACATCAGAAGCAATGAAAAAAACTTTGTGCCCAACCTGGACCATTCGCACCGAATATTGTCCGAGAGTTTTATGCGAATGCGAAGTCCAAAACCGGCTATCACTCGGAGGTTTTCATATGTGGAGTACAAAAAGTATACACTGATACAAAAGCGATAAGAAGATATTATGGACTACCGGAGGTGGATCACTCACCGTATGTTGAATTTGTCTCGCAACCACCGAGTATGGAGACGATTTATAATACCTTATGTCGGCCTGGAACTGAGTTACGCCATATTAAAGTTGTGGGAGGTGCTTCTGCTTTTCCGCACACGAGTCTTAGTCGGTATGGGTGAGCTTGGTATCACTTCATATGCAACAATTTGATACCAACCAAGCATGTCAGTGATGTCACTAAGGAACGAGCCCATCTTCTATACACATTAGTTACTGACATACAATTCGACCCAGCGGTAATTATTACAACGTCCCTTCGTCAAAAGATGCTACACCCCAAATCCGGGGGACTAATCTTGCTGAGTTTAATTTGTGGGTTATGTAAAAAGAGGGGTGTTAAGTGGGATAGCTCCGAGCCGTTGGAAAAGCCTAAGGGACCTATAGATTCGGCTACTATTGCTTCATATGACGAATGGGCAGGTGGTGTGCCTAATCCGAAGGGTGCGGGATATCTCCTTGATCCTGAATTTGCCCTACCAGCTATTGAGCCTGATACTCACGCCCAACCACAGAATATCGACTCTCCATCCGGTTCAGCGGCAAGACATTCTCGTTCCAAATGCTCACATCACGATAACAACCCTTCAGACGCATTAGTTCGTGAAGTACGAGAATTGAGAAGGGCTTTTGTAGCTGAGCAACGCCACAGAGTGGCACGGGAAGAATATGTGAATGAGCACAACTGAGTAGTTGCCCAGATTTATGGCCAGACGCACCCACAGTTCCAGTTCCCGACACCACCACCACCAGGTCCTATTGCTCACTTTTCACCACACGACTCTGATGAGGAGTCCTAGGCGCTTCGGCTACCAGGAAAGTTTTTCTCACTCTCCATTGAGGACAATGTTCAATTTAAGTTTGGGGGGGGTGTAATCTGTTTTTGTGTCTTTTGAGTCGTGAAAAAAAATCGAGTTGAGTCGAGTCGGGTAGTTTGCTGAACTATAGAACTGCATGACTAAGTAGATTTGTTGATTACGAGTTGAACTATCACAAGAGCATGCTTTTAAAGTGGTGATCTATATTTTGCTTCATTGAATTTCATATTCATGCATAATTCTGTTAACTTATTTGAAAATGATTAATGAAGTTGAGTGTTGCTTGTATGATCCCACCGGATTCTAGAACTTGTTCGATCACTAATTGAGACGAAATCCTATGTGAAATAACATTAAGGAAATGATTTAGGCCATCTTTGAATGAGCTAGAGCCAAAATGCCTACCTTTATACGATATAATTTCACTAGTGTCCCCTTTTGAGCCTATTAAACCTGTTCTTTGGCAACTTATCTTTTACCTTGAGCTTACATGCGAAAATCCTAATTACCTATCACTCATACACACAAAATGATTGAAGGTTGAAGAGAATATGATTTTTTTGAATAATCACGAATATATATAAAAATGAAAAAAGAGTAATCCTGATCACAGGCAGATCAGGTAACCAAATGAAAGCCTGGAAATAAAGTCAACAACCAAAGTACGCAGTGGTCACAAGCCGACCAAATGGCTGAATGGTTGGGGCCTCGTTAAAACCTTCCATGGTAAAACCCACCCTTGTGGGAAAAACCCTTGGAAGGAAAAAGAGTACCCCCCAGGAAACATAAGGCGCCTAAAAAGAAACCTGAAGCAGTGGTGCATTAATTAACAAACCTATAAGTGGATTGGCCAACATAATCATCCGTGATGTATTGAAGCAGGTCTGTGGGCGGACGCCCACTGCACGCCACTCTCCGTCTTCTTGCTCGCATGATGCCACCCGATTGCCTTCGCGAAAGATATGAGAGACTACAAGATCAATGTCACTCGAGTAAATGCAAGGTTTGGCGCCAATATCCGAGGTGGCGCCATGGGACCTCCATCGTTCTCTTCTCCAAGAGGGTTCACCACATACTTCGAATCCGATTCCAGCCAAAGTTTCGTCCATCCTTTTACAAATGCGTAATGAATCGCCCACATTGCCGCAACCAATTCCGCTTCAAATGCGTACCCTGAACCACAACGATGGACAAAGCATCCGCGAAAGAATCCTCTACGATTTGAAAGACACCGATGTTGTACCCTAAAGCGCCGCCATCCGTGTTAACCTTGATCCAACCTGGGAGGGGTTTTTGCCATTGAACCTCCACAATCCTTGAGCACGCTAACTCGTCCGGGGACTCTTAAACCACGCAGATGAAGAGGTCCTGCTGGTCGTTATTCATGTATCCCGGTCCAAAGATGATTCAACAATGAGTACCGTAGGCGAATGAGAGCCGCCTCAGAGTCCAGATTTTGTTGTGAAAATCAGCTCATTACGGATGTGCCCAAGAAGCCGATGCGAGGATAATATTGCCAACACGCCAAAGAAAGCGACCGGTCGCTAAAGTGGAATGCCATGAGCGTACCAGCCAGCTTCGTTGAAACCGTAAGCCTGGAAGGGTGCACATGAAAGGCTTGGAAGATCCGGCGCCAAAGATGCCTGCAAAAGCACAAGAAACAAATAAGTGATCGACCGATTCCCCGATTCCCTGCAAAGAACACAAACCGAAGGACCAAAAAACTTCCCTAGCTCGTAAAGAATCCGGATCGCCAATCGGTTGTGTATAGCTCTCCATGCCACCACCGATCGTCGTTCCGGGATATCTTTGGGACCAAATCCAAGAACCCCATCTAACTTTCGGTCTTTGGGCGTAAGAATTTATAAGCCGTCTTCGAGGTAATCGAACCATCCTTAGAGTTCATCCAAACACGAATATCCCGAGATGTAGGCGCAATTGGGACATGCACAATAGCTCGAACCAGCTCCAAATAAGCCTCCACAAAGGGGAGGGTGAAGTGCCAGATCCATCATAAAAGTAATCGAGATATACGCTGGAATAAATACCTATAATCCTCTCGAAATGCCAATTCTGTTAGCAATGGAATATCCCAACCAATTATCAATCCAAAATAATACCTCGGAATTGGCGCCGGTATCAAACGAGAATCATCCATGCGATGTAAATACAGGTTTAATCCCAGGCCAAATAGAAGGAAGGACGGACCTCCTGGATGTCCCTATTTCTAGTAAAGTACCGTTGTCCGAGGTCTTGAAAACCAACGAGTCCGAGTTCGAACCTTCCACCCAATTTCATTAAGAAAGCCTTGTTAGCAGCCTTGAGCGATCGCACGCCCAATCCTCGCCTCCGCCCGGGCGTGCGATGTATCCCGATTGACCACTACCTTTCCTTTAGAATTCACATCTCCCGTCCGGATGAATTATGCATGGCTTTTTCCATTTGTTTTAGCAAATGGCAGGCCATTTATAAATCATCATGGAGTGCATGAAAGAACTGGTTATCACCGAGTTAACAAGGCAAACCCTACCGGCAGGAAAGGGACAAGCCTTTCCATCGTTTAACTTAAGGATTATCTTGTATAAAATGGGCTGTAAATCCATGACCTTTGGGGCTCCCTTGAAAATTGGAGCGCCCAAGTAGATGGTGGGAAACGTCCCTGGATGAATCCCAAAATATGTTGCACCCTCCCACGTCATAATGCGAAACCCGTGCCCCAAAATAAGCCTTGGATTTCGAGACCGAACAACTGACCGAGATATCTGCATAGTGAGTAAGAATCAATCAAGGCCCGGTATTGGAAGAAGACGCCCGCACATGATGACGATATCATCCGCACAAAGAATGGACGCTGGGAAGATGATAATCCTTGTCGCCGTGAAGGCGAGATAACCTGGATCGATCCATCGCAGATGTGATAAACCGACCCAGGACCTCCTCCGCAATACAAAACAATAGGGGTGATAAAGGATCCCCTTGTCTGACCCCTCTGGAACAGGCAAAATAACCAACAGGCGTCCCATTCAACAACACTGATATTCTGGACGACCGAAGAACCACCTCCACCCAACACACAAACGTCTCGGAGAATCCGAAACGTCGCAAGACATAAAGTAAAAAATCCCATCTCAATGTGTCGAATGCCTTACGAATATCTATTTTCAGGATCATATTCGAATCCGTGCGTCCCTGTAAGACATTAAACCCTTCAGATACCATGGCAATACACTCATGAATTTGTCTACCCGGATAAAACCAAACTGAGTCGGGGATAAATAGTTAGCAATAATAGAACCCAAGCGTAGCTAATATTTTCGGATAATCTTGAAAAGGAAGTTGCTCATGACGATAGGGCGGAAGTTTTCAATGACATTGGCATCCTTAGTCTTAGGGATGAGCGCCATGAAGCTGGCATTCAATCCCAGAGGTAGAGACGAATTGTTAAAGAAATAGCGAACAACGTCTGTTACCTCAAAGCAGATATGACATCCCGAAATGGCGGTAAAAAAGCCCACTGAACCCATCGGCCCCGGGGAGCTGCGGATCCATATCAAACACTCGTTATCCGCACTTCAAAATCGAGGGAATGACTCGTTAGGGAAAGCATTGTCCCCGCCCCAACCATTGGAGTGAGTACCTGGTCGACCAGCAAGAAGAAGTTCATGGTGGAGCTCCCATTTTCCGCAAAGAGCTCCTCGTAAATGAAATAATATGATTCCGAGGACCGTAGCATCATCGGTGAAGTTCCCCGCCACCATAAGTCCCCGAATCCCCGTCGTCGGTCACGAATCGACTACGCCGATGAAAAAAATGTTGTGTTTTGGTCGCCATCCTTAAGCCAGGCATTCGGGCCTTTTGCTTAAGGAATTCAGCTGTGGATCGCAACATCTACGAAAGCTTCAATCGGACGTCAACTCTCTATCCCTGAGAGAGGAGGTATAGCCCACAGCCTCAATATCTCGCCTAAATCTGACGAAGGAGCTCCATCTCGATCGTCCACCCCGGTTAACATCCCCAAACACATCCATGTTCCAATCTTTAATAGCATATCGCAACCGCTGAGCTTCCACATGACTCGCAGCAAAGGGTTGTGTGTGTCACATGGAGAGCCCCAAGAAGTTGTAACCAAATCTCGAAATGAATCGTGGTGAATCCACATACGCTAAAAACGAAATGGGACCGGACCCTAGTAATGGTCGAGGAGCAAGTAACCAAAATGGGGTGATGATCGGAACCAATGCGAGGAAGAACTAAGCCTTTGACCTCCTTCCAAAGAGCGAAAAAGGGCAAGTAGCCAGGGCTCTATCCAACTTAGCCTGAAGTAAAGATAGAGAGGCCTCCGTGGAGAGCACCAAGTAAATGAACTCCCCGTCGTCGGAACCGCAAACAAATTGGCGTCCTCTATGAAATCCCTCAAGTCCTGGCACGAGGCTTGGGAAAGAGTGTCATTGCGCGAGCATTCATGGTGCCCCAAAACCGCATTGAAATCCCCAACAAGCAACAGATCGCTAGACCCAAATTCCGCAAATCAACCATAGCTCACACGTCAATGTAATCACACAAACCATGAGTAAATCCAACATGAAAAATCAAAGAACCAAATTGAACATGGAAAACAATACACTGGGTAGAAGACCGACCTGATTAAGAATAGTGATAGTGGAGTCGTGAAGAACCCAAATGTCCGCCGCCCATTAACTCGAAAACAGACGTGTGGCACATAACAGAGTCGATGATTGTGGAGGATCCACGCTATCCGCATAATCTGCCCATTTTTTGATGCTTTGCGAAGTTCATCTCGTGTGGTTCTCGAGCTTTGTTTCAATAGTAATGTCATGAGCGGGGTGTCGGTCCCGACTTAATTTTCTAGAGAATTCGATCTTTGGCTGAATCCAAAGAGCTATCCTGGAAGGCACGACTCAGAGCACGGATAGGCTTCCCCAAAGGATACTGTACTGTGATAGGCATAATTGCGGAGGCTGAAACGGTTGTCGTACTGGAAGTACTGACCTTGGGCGATGACCCCCTGGCTGGATACTCGGTGTAGTCATCTCATGGGGTTGCTTGATCCTGGGATTCAACTGAACCAAGCGCCTCGAAGGTGTTACCAAGATGGATTTCTGGAGGGCAAGCGACTATGGCGCGAGGGAAAGATCCTGCGCGCGTAGTCGAACCCGTATTTCCCATTGAGTCATCAACGGCCTTGCCCTTATCCTGCTGAACAGGACGATAAACTCTACGGACCCGAACGCCCGCTGACTGCGAATTGTTGCGCGGTCGTGTCCCCTGCCGCCCTGGGCGGTGACATACGCCCATCCTTATTCATATTACCTTTGTGTTAAAACGATAAGAAGTCATGAGAGTGCCCCGTAACATCGCACGTCGAGCAAAATGCCGAAGTTTTTCCTAAGTGACGGAAACAAAAGAGCATTTGCGGCGTTCAATCATAATATGTTCCTCCAAAGAACGCCGATCAATCCGCAATGGGTTCCCAAGAGCACTAGCAATCCCCATGATTGTATTGGGGTCCCGATATTCCAGTGAGTTCAAAAATCCGCACCCAAACACTGGCTACTGAAGACTGAGCCTTGTAAGGGTTGAAGTCAGGCACCCACGGAGATAGACGGATAATACCAGGGTTAAGCGTCCAATTGGTGCGTTGCTGGGCCCGAGAACGATCCTGCGCATTAAACAATTTGACACAAAAGAATCCCTTGCCCAGGGGAATTAGTTTCCATTCATTCTTGATGCCCCATAATTCAGATAAGCGTTTTTGTAAAAGCATGGTAGCCCATGGCTTGGTACCTTTTCCTAAAATAACCCGTCCAACTAATGAGTAGGAAAATTCAAAATGGACGTTCTTTGGTAAATGTTATCATCAATAGTTACGGAATAGTAATCACCTTTGCGAACTGGTTTGGGGATCGGATTTTTACCGAGAGACCCTTTGAGAAAACAAATTGGAATTACTTGGGGCCCGAGTCGTGGAATCCATTTGTTTGATACCTGAAGCTTTATATGAAAGTTGAGTCCGTCGGATGGGGTTTCTGAAACCACCGCGCAAAAGAATAAACTTGATAACCATGTTACTAGCCGAGGTTGTTGGGTTGACGAGTTGGGATGGCCCATGGTGGCAGAGCATCCAAAGCAAGGTGAGAAGCATTCATTGGTGGACATGCGGAGGAGTGCTCGAGGATGGGAGATCGTAGCCCAAGGGTCATCACTCGCCTGGGAGGGGACCACTGAGGGCGAGTGGCGGCCTGCCCCAAGGTAGCATGGGAGGGGTCGGCCCCCATGGCCATTGGACCATGGGGTAAAGGGCGCAAGAAGCGCTGGGCGGTGATTTAGGGCGCCGCCCTTTCTTTAGCCACATGGTGAGGAACCAGCCCTCGGTCGCGTCACGAAGACATTAATTTTTGGGAATAAGAGACTTTCCGCTGTCATTGAGTTCTCGCCGGAAGGAGCAGAAAATTGCATGTGATCAACGTACGGTGGGGATGCATCATGCAGTCTAGGGTTTGGTGTGTTGTCTAAGGTTTGGAGGTGCGACGCTTTTGATGAAGGTGATGTTTCTCGCTGTTGGGGATGAGAGGGTGGCGCAAAGTTGGAAGTAAGCCCATACCGCGGAGGCTCTGCCATGGGAGCAATGGAGAAGACGACCGGAGATTTCTAAGAGTAGCCGCCGGTGGTCTTGTTGAGAGAGAGAATTTCTTAGAGAATATGATAAGTAGGGTATGAGTTCACTCACATGAAGTTGTCGAGAAAAAGAAAATATGAAACCCCATGTGTTAAAATATGCAAAAGATTAAGTTTGGGGTTTCAAAAAAATGAAAATAGAGGCTCGAGAAAGGAGAATAATAGAGAATTCAACAAAAGTGTAGGTGACCAACCATTTTGTTTGGCAATTGGTGATTTGAAGAGATAATTGTGTGTTTGGGTGAGTTGAGTCACTTAATCCTAAATTTTCCTACCCGACCCTAAGCCACATTACAAGCTTTGAAAGTCCTATTGATCCTTGTGTTATATTAGCCTACATTAGTGGAGATTAGTGTGAATAACAAGCTTATTGAATCCGGTAGTCATTATCTTTTGATACCTAGAAGTGGATCATCTTGATAACGTTCGATTGCGTAAATCAAATTGAATAATGTAAATGGAATTGTCATGAATATTCAACACTTTTGATCACAATGTCAATATGCATGCTTGATTGATAGTGAAATGAGTATTTAGACAAATTTTATTGGTTTGTGGAGTTATGTAAGCTTGTGTCGTTGTATTGTTTGTTTTTCATTTTGGAGTTATAATTGTTTGAGGACAAACAATAGCTTAAGTTTGGGGGTATTTGTTAAGTTGGTATTTTACCAATTAATTGAGTATTTTAGATTAGGATTTAGTTTTATTTTTGGGTGTTTTTAGAGTCGTTGGAGTCCAATATATTTCATTTAGTGTCGATGAAGAGTCAATACAGATTTGGTAGCCGAGAAATGAAGAAAACGATGAAAAACGGCGCGAGGAAAGAAGAAATCGCGTTAGAAGAAGGAAAAATAGCATTTTGGCCTAAGGACGGGTGGGCGCTGCAGCGCCCGAAATAGGGTTGGCAGGATTGGCAGATACGTGTGGGCGCTGCAGCGCCCAACGCCCGGCGCTGCAGCACCCGGGCGGAAGTTTGTGAGCGATGCGTGTGGGCGCTGCAGTGCCCCAAGCCCGCGCCTAGCCAGCTCGGGCGGCAATCTTGCAACGTCGTCTTTGGCGCGCGCAGCAGCACCCAAGCGATTCTCCTATGTTTGCCTACCTTTTTCTTGGATCTTGGTGGGGTTATAAATAGAGACACTTGGGCGTGATTTCAGGCATCTTGGACCATTTGGAAGACAACAAAACAACAAGAAAACAAGGGAGAAGAATAAAAACATCTTGGGACAAGCTTGGAGAAGAAGATTGAAGGCTCTTATCTTCTATAAATAGAGAAGATCCCTCAACTCTTGTTCTTATTTTGTTACTTTCTCCCTATCTTGTAAGATGTATTGTTATGTTCTTATGGATTCATTTTCTTCAATCATGAGCTAAACTCTATAATTCTAGAGGGTTGATGTAATCTATGTTTGAATTTATGTTTTGAGATTGTGGTTTGTCAATCGAGATCTATCAATTTATTTGTGCTATTTGGATCTATTGCTTCTAAATTACTTGATCAATAATTTGGATTGTTTTGGTGTATTTGATTTGACACTTGAGAGAGGTAATTGAATACATGACCTTGAAATAGCATAACCTAGGATTTCATAGAATTGAGAGATTTGTGAATCCTTTGAAGTCATTTATCAAGATTCATAGCTTTTATTGAGATTTCAGTTGGTGATTTTTATAGAGATATTGATTTCCCAATTGAGATCTAAAATCATTTGGCACTCGAGAGAGGAAATGATTATTGTAGAAATCTTGACTTATAAATTGATGATTGATAAACTATATTGATAACATAAGGGATAACTAGATTCATCACACCTCTAGAATTCATTTAATCATTTGGATAAACTCCTTTGTATTTTCATATTCTTAATTTATTTTTGTTATTCTAGTATAATAAACTCCATCAATTATTGAATTTCTAAATAAAGTTGGACTACTATATTATAGTACTTAGCAATAATTTGATAATTATTCCCTGTGGATACGACAACCTTACTTTCACTATATTAAAACTTGACACCGTAGACTTGCGGTTAGAAAAATCTCTAACAACGGACATCCATCTTGGTAACACCTTTGAGGCTCTTGGTTCAGTCGACTCTCAGGATCAGCAATCCGCAGATTACCAGGCAGATTATCCAGCTAGGGAGCCATCTCCCAAGGCTAATACTTCTGGCCGCAACACGGTCTCCACCATTATGCCTCTTATGGTTCAATATCCTTTGGGGAAGCCTATTCGTGCTCTGAGCCATGCTTTTCGGGACAGCTCCTTAGATTCGGCTAAAGATAGAATTCTCCAGAAGGTTACGTCAGGGCTGTCCCCACCAGTTCATGATGTCACTATCGAACCTGGAGCGCCCAGAACCACACGAGATGAACTTTGCAGCTTCCAAGAGATGGGCAGATTGTGCGGATGAAGTGGGTCATTCTCAATCGTCAGACTCTGCTACGCACCACACGCCTGTTTTTATCATGCGATCGTCATGGGCACCACCCCCCATCGTCTCAATGAATTGCATCTTCTGGAACATCCGGGGGAATGGGAACATTGCATCTCGCAATGTTCTTAAGGCTTTATGTCAAAAGCATAAACCTTCTATATTGGCTATCTGTGAGCCCATGGTTGACATTTCGGCAATTTCTGATTCTTATTGGCATAGCTTGGGTTTGACTTTCGTGACTCAAAACTTTCGGGATAATGGTCGGGCAGATATTTGGGTTTTTCGCTATTCCACTATCTCAATACTTAATCAGGTCTGGTCTTCTAACCAATGTATTGTGTTGCAAGTTCAATTTGGTTCTTTGGTTTTTCATGTTGCTTTTGCTCATGGTTTATGTGATTACATTGCACGATGTGCGCTTTGGTTGGATTTGATTAATTTGGGTCTTACTGATCTGTTGATTGTTGGGGATTTTAAAAAAGTCTTGGGACATCATGAGCGCTCGCGCAATGATACTCTTTCCTAAGCCTCTTGTCAGGATTTTAGGGCTTCATGGAGGATGCTTTGGTTTGTTTGCGGTGCCGACTACATGATATTCATTTACTTGGTGTTCCCCTCGCAGGCCTCTATCTTTACTTCAGGCTAAGTTAGACCGAGCTCTTGCCAGTTGCCAATTTTTCTCTTTTTGGCAAGCTGTCAAGGGCCTAGTTCTTCCACGTGTTGGATCCGATCACCACCCCATTTTGGTTTCTTGTTCTTCTTCACTTAACAGGGGCCGATTCCGTTCTGTTTTCAGCGTATGTGGGTGCATCATCATTCTTTCTGGGATTTGGTTACCACTTCTTGGGTTTCCCCATGCGACACGCCCAACCCTTGCTGCGTGTCATGGGGAAGCTCAAACGGTTGCGACATGTTATCAAAGACTGGAATAGATAAGTGTTTGGGGACATTAACCGTAGGGTGGAGTTCCAGATGGACCAAGTTCGTCAGATTCAGGCAGACATTGAGGCTTTGGGTTATTCCGCTGCTCTCCGGGATAAGGAGCTAGATGCCCAACTGAGGCTCTCTCAGACGCTGCAATTACAATCTGAATTCCTTAAGCAAAAGGCCCATTCTGCGTGGCTTAAGGACGGGAATAATACGGCATTTTTTCATCGGCGTACCCCATTCGTGCAGGCGCGCACGAGATCCAAATGCTTATGGTGGGGGACGGCTACATGGATGATACAAAGAATCCTTGGGAATCATATTATTTCTTTCTATAAGGAGCTCTTTGCGGACACGGGGATTCCGCTTTGGATTACTCTTTAATTGACCAGGTCATTTCGCCAAGGGTGGGGGGACAATGCAAGCCTTATAGCCATTCCCTCAGATTTAGAGATTAAGGAGGTGGTTTTGATATGGATTCGGATAGATCTCCGGGGCCGGACGGGTTCAATGGGATTTTTTATCGTCATTTCTGGGGTGTTATCTCGGTGGAGATGATTGATGTTGTTCGATTTTTCTTCAGTAATTTGTCACTACCTCTGGGTTTGAATGCCAGCTTTATGGCCCTCATCTTAAAGACTAAGGATGCTAATGTAATTGAAAACTTTCGCCTATTGTTATGATCAATATCTTGTTCAAAATCATCACAAAAATATTGGCTACACGTTTGGGCTTGTTTATTGCTGCCTATTTATCTCCGATGCAGTTTGGGTTTATCCCGGGAAGCCAGATTCATGATTGTATAGCCATTGTCTCAGAAGGGTTCAACGTCTTGCAGGGCCGCACGGATTCGAATATGATCTTGAAAGTGGATATCCGAAAGGCGTTTGACACACTGAAGTAGGATTTCTTACTTCACGTCTTGCGCCGCTTTGGTTTCTCAGAGGTTTTTGTCCGTTGGGTTGATGTTGTTCTTCGATCGTCCAGGATATCAGTATTGTTAAATGGGACGCCGGTAGGTTACTTTCTCTATTTTCGAGGAGTCAGACAAGGTGATCCTTTATCCCCATTATTGTTTTGCATTGCGGAAGAAGTCATGAGTCAGTTTATTGAAGTGGCGATGGAACAGTCTCGCTTATCTCCGTTCATAGCGCCCAGAGGTATTACATTTCCACCATCCATCTTATACGCGGATGATAGTGTTATTATGTGTGGGGCTTCTTCAACCAATGCCTATGTTCTTCTTCAGATTCTCACTCTTTATGCAGATATCTCGGGTCAAGTGTTTAGTCCACAGAAATCTAATGTTTACTTTGGTTCAAGGGTTTCTTCTTATGTCCGTCAGAGGGTGCAACATATCATGGGGATACTGCCCGGGACGCTCCCCACAGTATACCTGCGCGCCCCCATCTTCAAGAGTGCTCCTAAAGTTGCAGCCTTACAACCCGTCTTTGATAAGATTATCCTCAAATTCAGAAGATGGAAAGACTCTTCTCTTTCCCTTGCCGGTAGAGTTTGTCTTGTCAATTCGGTTATTACTAGCTCTTTTGTGCACACCATGATGGTTTACAAATGGCCCGTTACCCTGCTCAAGCAAATGGAAAGGGCCATGCGTAATTTCATCTGGACGGGGGATGTGAATACTAAGGGAAAGGTGGTGGTTAATTGGAAGAAGTGTTGTACACCTAAGAATGAAGGGGGCCTGGGCGTCCGCTCGATTGTGGTGGCTAACACGGCTTTCTTGATGAGATTATGTTGGAAGGTCGCGCACTCGAACTCGGTGGTGTTCAGAATTCTGAGGCGCCATTACTTTTTAAGGGATGGGGCGATCCAACAGTCCTTTCTTCCTTCTTCAATTTGGGCTGGTATTAAACCTAGCATTACGACATGCTTGGAGGACTCTCGTTGGATCCCGGGGGCCAAATTCCAAGGTATTATTTTGGATTGATAATTGGTTGGGCTATTCTATAGCAAACAGAATTGACATCCCAGAGGACAATAGATATTTATTTCATCAGCGCATTTCGGACTATTTTTATGAGGAACCTGACACATTACCTTCTCGTTTGTGGAGGCTTATCTGGATCTGGTCCGGGCTATAGTTCGCATCCCTATAGCACCGGATTCCAGAGATACACGCATTTGGTTGAACTCTGAGGATGGATTGGTCACATCAAAGGCAACATATAATCACATCTGTCCCCATCATCCCACGATCAAGTGGGGATCTTGGATTTGGTCACAACACATCCCGGAACGGAGATCGGTGGTGGTGTGGTGCGCTATTCACAACCGGCTGCCGGTCATGGACTTACTACGAGCTCAGAGAAGTTTCACTGGCCCTTCGGTTTGTGTTATTTGTCGGGATTCAGCAAAATCGGTTGACCATCTATTTGTCTCTTGTGTCTTTGCAGTAGTTCTCTGGCGTTGGATCTTTGATTCTTTCAAGGTTCAACCTTTTGAAGCTTATAGCTTCAATGAATTACTGGTGCTGCTAATGACGTTCCACTTTAGCGATCAAGTTGCTTTCCTTTGGCGTGTGGCTATAAGCTCTTGCATATGGTTCATATGGCATATCCGCAACGAACTGGTTTTTCACAACAAAGTATGGACTTTGGATGCGGCTATTATTCGCCTTCGAGTATTCATTGTAGAATCATCATCATTGGAACGGGGATGCATGCACAACGACTAGCAAGACCTGTTTATCCTGCGCAATCTGCGAGTTCCAGGAAGGGCTAGAAAGGCACCGAAGATTGTGGAGGTTAACTGGCAAAAACCACTACCGGGTTGGATCAAGGTTAATATGGATGGAAGCGCATCGAGCGCCAGCACTCTCACACTCGCTTCAGGAGTCTTTCGAACTCAGAGGTTTCTTTCGAGGGTGCTTTGTTCATCATTGTGGTTCGGGCTATGCATTTGAAGTGAATTGATCTCGCAATATGGGCAATTCAAGATGTTTTTGCTAAATAAAATTACGCATAGCCTTGTCTAACTCGCTTGAGCATCGAGATAGGCCATTTGTAGATAAGCATGTTGTGAACCAAGGAGCTGGCAATGATGGAATTAACCAAACATTCACGCCCCGCCAGAGACAGAGAAGAGCCTTTCCATCATTTAAATTTAACCATAATCTTATCAAACAAAGGCTGCAACACATCGTGCTTAGGAGCACCCTGGGAGATTGGAACCCTAAGATGTGTAGTTGGGAAGGAACCAATCGCAAACCCATAACTGTCTGAATGCGATTTCTGATATGCTGTGAAACCCAAGTACCAAAAAACACCTTGGATTTTGCTGGATTGAACACCTGGCCTGAAAGAGAAGCATAATGACCAAGGGTATCGAAGATATGGCGAGCATTGACAGAGGATGCCGCACAAAAAATAACAATGTCATCCGCATAGAGCATGGTGGATGGAAAAATGATATTACGTGGAGCCACAAAAGGCGTGAGAAGAGGGGATGATACCAATCAACAAATAAGTCTCCCAATGACTTCTTCGCCAATGCAAAAGAGAAGAGGTGAAAGGGGATCAACCTGACGCACCCCTCTCGTGCATGGAAAATAACCAATAAGAGATCCATTAAGAACAATCGAGATATGGGCTGATTTCAAAATCACCAAATCCAATCCACAAACTTCTCCGAAAACCAAATCTGCGCAACACATATAATAGAAATCCCAACTGAGGGTGTCAAAAGACTTATGGATATCAATTTTCGAGAATCATATTCTTGTCATTTCGATTATGTAAAATGTTGAAACCCTCCGAAAGCAGAGCAATACAATCGTGAATGTGATGGCCCGATAAAACCAAACCGTAGGGGGACAAAATGTGACCGACAATGCGTCCAAATCGAGTAGCCGAATATTTGTGATAATTTTGAAGATAAAATTGCTCTTGACGATTGGTCCGAAATTATCCACAACATTCGCATCTTTACTTTTAGGGATTAGAACCATAAAGTCGAATTGAGTCCACCGGGAGGATTCGGATCGGAAGAAGTGGCACACGCAATTATAACATCGATTGAGATAATGTCCCAACAAAGGCTTGATAGCGGAACCATTGAAACCATCCGGATCCGGAGAACTATCTAAACTAAGATCAAAAATTGCATCACGAATCTCGATTTACGACGGAAAAGAAGTAAGGCACATGTTATCCACATCCAACACCACCGGATTAATAACTAGATCGAGAAGAGAAATCCAAAAAGGACAATTGGGTGCCGTGAATAAATCCTCAAAGAAATGAATAATGTGGCTATGAATAATGCAGAGTTGGTCAAGACAAAGTGTACCATTGATCATCGTGGCCGTGAATACCAGCCCGAGCGGCCTTAGTCGACAACAACGGTGAAAAAGAAGTCTTGCGGTCTCCATCCACCAACCAAGCAGCAAATGGTAGTTTCGCAAAAAAATTCAGATTGGAGAAGAAGCGCCTGATTTAGAGAGTTTTGGGCTTCAAGCTCCTGGTCCCGACGGGCAATACTATACCCTAAAGTCTCAATGTCCGACTGAATCTGTCTTAAATTCTCTAACTTATCATTTACCTCATGATTGACATCCCCAACGACCTCTGTATTCCATGAACGGAGCACTTGCCGCAACCTTTTTAGCTTAATCATCAAGCGAATCAAAGGGTTAGAGCCTGCACAATTTGAATCCCAAGAAGAAGCAATAATCGACTAAAAACCCCGATGTTTAGTCCACATATGTTGAAAACAAAATGGAGACGGACCCTTATAAGCAGTTGTCACTCAAGATAATAGAAGAGGGTGATGGTCCAAGCAAGTGCGAGGTAGGACAAAGACTTCGACCCTCTGCCAAAGATTAATAAACTGCGGACTGGCAATACCACGATCAAGCCAAGCTTGAATGAGAGTCTGATTAGGACGCGTGCTGCACCAAGTAAAGAATTTACCAACTGTGGGAATGGCCATCACACCCGCATTATCAAAGAAATCCCAAAAATCTTGGCAAAAAGCCAGAGAGGCCATCCCATGTCCTGAACGCTCATGATTCCCAAGAATAACATTGAAATCTTTCAATAAAAGCATATCATCAATACCCAAACCGACAAAAGCCATCTACGAGTCACATGATCGCAGATAGCATGTACAAACCCCACATAAAAGATGTTATTAGCAAATTGAGCCTTGAGAACAATGCATTGGTCAGAAATAAGAACATGTTGAAGAACTGTGATGTCCGAACGCTCAAGATCTAGATATCCGACCTCCCCGAATCACGGAAGTTCTGAGCCACAAACTGTAAACCAAGACTGGCCTAATAAGAATCAAAAATAGTTTGCAAGTCCACTTTAGGTTCGACGATAGCAACCAAAGAAGGCTTATGATGTTGACATAATTTCTTAAGGATATTGCGAGAAGCAATATTCCCAATCCCTTGAATGTTCCAAAAAATGCAATTCATTGAGAAGGAGAAAGTGAGGGAATTTGGGTAGAATCTCCGGAATGGGTGGGCGCAGAGGCAGCAATCCCAGAAATATTGTCGTCATCCACATAATCTGACCATCGTTTCTGAGTAGCCCTGTTCAAATTGTTAGTCCCCTTTTCATCATCTTAGATCTCCAATTGATGTACAACCAAAGATATTACCTGCGAATCGGGTCAAGTAATCTTTGTTTGGCATCCACCGATTTAGCACGTATAACCCTATACAACGGGCGAATGGGTTTATCCAACGCACTTGCACCGTGATAGGTTTAGTATGAATATTAGAAGTATAGAACGATTGGTCAACGCAAAGAACCGGCGGTTTAGGGATAGATGTACGAGAAGCCATGGATGGAGGCATGTTGGGAAATCATTTTGTAGATTTTGATGAATGTCATATAAAACATAGAATAGGAAGTTGGCACCCCATTTTTGTTGTAAACTCGCATTGTAATAGATAGGGCTGGTCAAGGTCAAGTTAAATCGGCTATGCCTAAACTTGCAAGAAGACAACCGGAGACTAGAAGGAAGACTCACCGCAAGACACCGAGTATGGCAAAGAAGAGAAGACGGAACTCGACAAGGTGCAAAATTGAGATGCAATGAGTGAAGTATCGATCAAGTCAACTCAAGACAAAGAAAGTCTCAAGATCGAAATGACAAGAGTCATCAAATGATTGGAAGTGACTCGAAGTCACCCGGGAATGTGAAGAAAATGCAGTCAAGTCAAGACAATCGAAAGAGATCCGTTGCACGAAATCAAGAGAATTACTTAAACAAGTAATACCTCCATACTTGCCTTTCTTGAAGTGCTCGGTTCGAAAGCGTGCAAAAAGAATAAACCAATGGGAAGCACTGCACCATGTCGAACTCGAAAAGTCAAGAATCGTTCATACGAGGAAACGTAAATTCAAGGATCGCAACAAGACAAGCCAACGACCACAAGTGACTTTCAAAAATTAAGCCTATCTCTTCAATGGGCGATTTTTGAAAGATCACTATAAAAGGCCGAGGAATAACTCGAGAGAAGGTAACTCAACCACGAACATTCAAGCAAACATTTGAATCAGTAACCTAAAATATTCTCAAGTCATTCAAGATTAATCCTCAAGCCTACATTACGAAGAAAATCAATCCAACACTCACCGTGTGAAGGAAAGATAACTTCAATCAGTTGAAGAGGAAATTTTTGAAGAATCAAGGGTCTACATTCCACGGAGGATTGTAGGAAGGTTTAAGGTCGAACCAGTCTCAAGTTTTTGGAGGGCTTCATGATCAAATCCAAGAAGCTTGAGCAAGTGGGCTGTAGTAGCAAAGGCAACCGCCCGTGAAGAAGCCGAGTCGTGCGAGAAGCCAATCTGCGTGACCAAGGCATCTCGGATCGAGTCCCAAAGGATCAAGTCACCGTGTGTGATCAAGACTTGTATCGGGACTTACCACTCGTATCGATCAATACTTAGTGGATTCCTCCGGGAGTTGGAGAAGAGAGGAGTAGAAGAATTACCCCATCTTGAACCTCTATAAAAACTTATCGTGTCATTTACATTTCAAAGACTTTAATTCCTGCATCTTATTTATTTAACTCATAAATTTGCTATCCACTTTATAATCTCTAAGTGCTAAAACCAAGTATTAAATCAAACTAAATCTAATTTAAGGGTGTTAAGTCTTCCGCGATATAACAAATCACAATCGAGTTAAGTCTTTAGTCAATACAACCGAGTTATTCTATCAACAAATTCGAAGTCCATTGAGTGACTAACTCTGCGATTAACTAACTTAGTGTCCATCAAGGACACATGTGTGAAGTATTAACTCAATATTTAAAAAGGACTAAATTAAAAAGTTGGTAAGGTTTATTCAACCCCCTTCTAAACCTTACACTCACCCCTTGGGACCAACAAGTGGTATCGGAGCGGTTGGTTCATTGAGCCTTCCGCACCGTTCTTGAACTAGATCTCCAAAATTTTCAAAGTCCGTTTTAGCACTTAAGTTTTCAAAACTCTTTTTACCATCAAAAGTTATTATCATGGAAGCAAATTTGATACGCATCCCCATGTTCACAATTGAAGAATTTGATGATTGGAAAATCAGATGCGAGCTCATCTATCAAAGATTACATGATGAAATGTGGATAGTAATAGAGGATGGGCCACTGCAAATCTTGAAGGTGAACACACTGTAAGAGAGTCGCAACTGAAGGTGAAGAGGATGTTGCTCCCGCACCAGCTATGGTTGAAAAACCAAGAGTCGAATGGACAAATGATGACAGAAAAGATATAACTTGGACAATGTGGCCAAGGACATTCTTTACAAAACCTTGACAAAGCTATGTTCAACAAAGTCAAATCATGCAAAATAGCTAAAGAAATGGGACAAGCTAACATTGATTTGTGAAGGCTCGAGCAAATCAAGGAAAATAAATTATCGATTCTTTCAGTACATAAATTTGAGAATTTCAAAATGATCGCAGGAGAAACCTTGGATCAACTGGATGCTCGGTTCACGTAAATTACCAACGAGCTATTCGCACTTGGAAAAGAATATACACGAAATGTGTATGAAGATTCTAAGAAGTCTCCCTTGAATGGGAAATGAAGGTCATGGCACTAAGACATTCCATGGACCTATCCAAGACATCCAACCATGAGCTATTCTCGGATCTCAAAGCCTATGAATTTGAGCCGAGAAGAAAAGACCAGAATAGACAATTGTACCCAAAACAAATTGCTCTAATTGCTAAGGATGGCAAGAGAGCCGAGGTCAAAGAAGTCATTGACCCATAGGAAATAGCCCGATGGTTAAAAGGTTTAATAATTTCTTCAATAAGAACTACAAAAGAGGCAAGGGCGAATCCTCCAGAAGACACTCACTCCTCCAAGTCAAGGGAAGATAGGCCAACCAAGAGAACAGAGCATCAAAAAGTCAATATCAAAGGGTGACAATCCAAGAATGGAAAGAGTCGATCAAAAGGTTGAAAATATATCTTTTGAACCGGCTAGCAACCAGGTAACTATGCCATTGATTGCCCATATCCTCGTAGTCAACAAATACAGAATGAAGAAGAAAGAAAGTTCTTCGAGAAAGAAGACAAGAAAAGAAAAAGGCAATCTTTTGCAGAGATCGCCGAGACAAATGAAGTCAAGAGACACAAATGATTCGTGAAGTAGTGAAGTGACTACTCAAGTGACCCCGAAGAAGCCTTGATCCGTTTGATGGCCAAGGAACAAGACCAACCCGACCAAGAAGATTAGGTACACTCGACTCATCACACTCGTATTTCTAGTGATAGTGACCGTGACACACACACTTCATCACCCACGATCTTCATGATTCATTAGGCAAAATGATGAAAGATTTTGAACACATTAAATCCTCACACACACTACTAAATGAGGAAAACACCTACTCGAGCCAAAACTCACAAATGACTAAGGAGCCGAGTACTCTAAGTCAAATAGCGGATGAGAATGAAAGTCTAAAGACCGAAAATGCTAAGCTAATAAAGCGAGAGATAGTCGCTATCGAAAAGAGGGAAAATGACCTCAAAAATGTGATTGCCTCATTCACTAAGGCATCTAAATCATTGGATAACCTTATTATGAGTCAAAGAGAATGTGGAGACAAGACAGGCTTAGGGTTTAATTCCTCTGTGCTATGTCAAGCTCCAAAAGTGATCTTGGAAAAAGGATCTTCAAGCAATGAAGTATCCCAAAATCCAAAACTCCAAATGGTGCACACACATTTATTCCAAAGCACAATCACAAGCATACTGGCCTTGGATATAAAGGAAAAGGAAAACAACCATTGAGTGTCTTTGAGAGGACACCGAGAAGAAATCCAACCGAGTTCCTCAAAAACTCCAAACAGAAATACTCAGTAAAGAAGAAACAGAGCTACCAAAACCCTTAAGTTCTATAAAAGAGATACATATGAAGGAATGGTAGAAAGCACCCAAGCCAAGTGATTGGAATAATGTGAACTATCGAAAGACCTATGGAATATAAGCAAAAATGGCAAAGGCCTAGAACTCAAAGAAAGGCCATTCCAAAGGTATAAGAGCTTTCAACAAAGACACATATGCACCTAGGCACTACACTCAAAGACATCACAACTACCCAAAGAGGGCAATTGCTAAAACACATACACATACAGACAAAAGAGATAGCCGTATGAACCTAAACCCCAAGAAATTTGCCAAAATTAATTATGATTATGGGACTAATAGATGGCAACCCCTTAGAGTCAAAACATTTGGCTATAGGTTGGTTGGATCATCTTACAATACTAACCCCTCGGACCCGGACAAGTATGGGTACACGAACTTAATTTCCTTGATTGCGGAGTTCAAGAACAAATGAGTGCCAAGGAACCTGGTACATGGATAGTGGTCTGTTCCGGACACATGACGACAGAAACAAGAAAAATCTGTCAAAATTCAAGGAAGTCGAGGTGCAAAAGTCATATTTGGAGGAAATGAAGCTCCAGGAGAAATAAGAGGCATTGGATCCATAAAAGAAAATGGATTAGAAATCACGAGATGTTGCATATGTTGAAGGACTCAACTTCAACTTGCTAAGCATCGACCAACTCTGTGATAAGGGTTATAATGTTGGATTTAACATGGTATATGCCAAATCAAGGATACTTTGAATCAAATGAAGTTGTGTTGCAAGGATGCGGAGACAAAAGAACATGTATGTCGTGGATTGGTCAACCGCAACACCAAGCACTGTCTATTAGCAAAGAGCACAAAAGTCAAGTTGGTACGTACAAAGAAGCCGAGTCACCTGAATTTCAAAGCGATTAACAAGCTTGCGGAAGCAATCTTGTGGAAGGACTTCCGGACTCGAGATACAAGAAGGAGAGTATATGTGACGCATGTCGAAGGAAAACAAATCAAATCATCATTCAAAGAAAAGACATGTCCATCTTCAACAAGAATATTGCATCTCGCTACATATGGATCTATTTGGTCCATTGAACCAGCTAGCATAAGTGGGAAGAAATACACCTTGGTGGTAGTAGATGACTACTCAAGATATACATGGACAATATTCATGTGTAGGAAGAAAGAAACTCTCTGAGAAACTACCACAAAATGATGAAGAGGATTCAAAATGAGAAAAGTCAAACCATTATCAAAATAAGATCGTGAGGAACCGAGTTTGTCAATGGTATAATAACCCAATATTGTATTGAAAATGGTATTGGTCATGAATTATCTGCAGCAAGGACTCCACAGAACGGAGAATGGAGCTTGAGAAAGAAGGAATAGAACTCTCAAAGAAGCAAAGGACCATGTTAGGTGAAGCGGGGGCTACCTAAAAGATTTTGGGTCAAGCAATAAACACAACATGCTACACTCAAAATAGATGCATGATAAACAGACAATGACAAAGACTCCTATGAGATTTGGACAGGAGAAAGACAAATGTTGCATATTTTAGAATATTTGGATGCAAATGCTTCATCCATAACAATGGCAAAGAAAATTTAAAGGCTTTTGATGCTAATCTTTGATGAAGGTATTTTCTTGGGATACTCAACAGCAAAGCCTCTGAGTACTCAACAAGATGACTATGGTTACTGAGAGGAATCTATTCATGTGGTGTTTGATGAGTTGAATGTAAATGGAGAAGACATTGAAGAATCACCGATAAGTCAATCAACCAACCATGCGAGAAGAGTCCTTATGTGAAGGTGAGGAATTATAAATCCGGATGAAGATGAGATAGTGAATCTCAAAAACAAATGGAAAATCTGCACTAAGTGATGACGAGAGAGGCGATCAAAGCGACACAACAAGCAAGACGAAATCCGGCTAACTTACTCCAACTTTGATGTAAGATGGCCGAGAGACCATCCACGAGAACTAGTCATTGGATATGTAAGAGAAGGTGTCAAAACAAGATCCAAAACTCAACAAAAGCAATGTTCACCGCTTCATCTCACAAATAGAGCCTAAAGATGTGTCACAAGCCTTTGGATGACACACATTGGATTCAAGCCATGCAAGAAGAGCTGAATCGGTTTGAAAGAAATAAAGTATGAGAACTGGTTCAAAGACCTACCGTCAAAATGTTATTGGCACTAAATGGATATTCGAAACAAGATGAATGAGTAAGGTTACGTGGTAAGAAACAAAGCAAGATTGGTAGCCAAAGGATATTGCCAAGAAGAAGGAATAGATTTTGATGAAACTTTTGCTCTGTGGCAAGATTGGAAGCCATAAGGATGTTTCTTGCCTATGCAGCTCACAAGAACTTTATTGTATATCAAATGGATGTAAAGAGTGCATTCCTCAATGGTTTATTGGAAGAAGAAGTATATGTTGAACAACCTCCAGGATTTGAGCAGAAGATTCTAGGAGATAAGGTATATAAACTCAAGAAAGCTCTATATGGATTGAAACAGGCACCCAAAGCATGGTATGACACATTGTCACAATTCTTGACTGGGAACGGATTCACAAAAGGAAAAGTGGATAGAACACTCTTCAGAATTCAAGACAGGAAGAACGCATTGCTTGTTCAAATATATGTGGATGACATCATTTTTGGATCCACAAACAAAGAGCTGTGTGATAAATTTTCAAACCTCATGCAAAGCAAATTCGAAATGAGCATGATGGGAGAGCTGACATTCTTCCTTGGACTCCAAGTGAAACAGTTGAAGGATGGAACCTTCATAAGTCAAACAAAATACACCAGAGATTTAATGAAGAAATTTGGTATGGAAGAGAAGCCTTCTGTGAAAATACCAATGAATACATCAGTCAAAATGGACATTGATGCAGATGGCAAGCCTGTAGATCAAACAAGATACGAGCACTTATTGGATCATTTCTTTATCTCACAAAGAAGCGTGGCCAGACATCACCTTTGTTGTAGGTGTATGTGCAAGATTTCAATCTGCTCCAAAAGAAAGCCATATGACTGCAGCCAAGAGGATCTTGAGATATTTGAAAGGAAACCAAGAAGTTGGCTTATGGTATCCAAAGGAAGGTGGATTCAAGCTAATTGGCTATTCAGACTCGACTATGTTGGATGCGAGTTGACAGAAGAGCACCTCGAGGCACATGTCAAATGCTTGGAAATAGGCTAATTTCCTAGTTTAGCAAAAAGCAAAATTCAATAGTCACCTCTACACAGGTGACGGAGAATACATAGATGCGGGCAAACATTGCCCAAGTCTAAGGATGAGGCAATGTGAGAGACTATGAAGTTTTTTTAATAAATCTAAATTTAATAGAAAGAAATGAAAAATCCTGGTCACAAGCCGACCAGGTAGCCCAATGTTTGGGGCCTCGTTAAAAACCTACCAAGGTAAAACCCACCCTTGTGGGGGAAACCCTTAGTAGGAAAAGAGTACCCGATGAGAAAAGTGAAAGCCATACAACCAAACCAAAACAACAAAGCACAAATTAACTAACAAATCTATACGTATGTAATGTCCGACATAGTCATCTCAGTAGGAGATAATATCCATTGGGGGCATCCCACCAAGAGGAGTCACACGTGAACTTCTTGAGATGGTCCGCAACACGGTTGCCTTCTTGATAGATGTGAGAAACAACAACATGCATCCGGGAAAGCAAAAAGAGAGAATAATGCCATTGATTAAGCAACCGCCACGGGATGGAGCCCGTCCTCGAGATCTAAGAAGGCCAACAACATATGTAGAGTCCGATTCGGCCAAATATTAGTCCAACCCTTGCGAAAAGCATAGAAGATTGCGGTCATGGCGGCTACCGGTTCGGCCTCAAAAGCAAAGCCCGTTCCACACTGCTCCACGAAACACCCACGAAACAATCCTCGAGATAGGTACGGAAAATGCCCGCGCGTGATACGACCCGGAGCTCCGATAGCACTACCATCTATGTTGACTTTAATCCGGCCGGAAGGGGAAGAAACCAAGGTCTTGGGATAATGCGAGGGGCCTTAGGAGGCGTCCACTAACCTTCGACCCGGTGTAGACAAAGAAGATCCTCCTGGGTATTCTGCATGCACCCTTTGTCAAGCGAAGCGGACTCAATAATCATGGCTCTCAAGCGAACAAGTGCCGCATCGTAGTCCAATGTTTGTGATTAAAGATCACATCATTTCGATGTGCCAAATAAGCCATATGCAAGAAACAATCGCCACCCTCCGAGAAAAAAGCAATCACAAGACCGAAATGAAATTCCATTAAATGAACCATAAAATCGTTGAAGCTATAGACGTTCGAAAAGCCACCGCAAATGAACCCGCAATCCAGTCCCAAAGAGCTCCTGCAAAATTGCAAAAACAAAAATGTGATCGATCGATTCGAATGAGAGTTACAGAGAGCAAGCGAGTAGGGACCGATGAATCCTTTGGGGTGGTGAACGTCCATGATCAGGCGTCCGAATATCGCCCGCCAAACTACAACCGTGCGCCTCTCGGAATGTAGGGGACCATATCCAAGATCCCCATTTAATGAGAAGGAAAGGACGCGAATAATAAATGCATATCTTGACTTAGAAGTCACTGTCCCATCCACAGAGTCCACACTCGTTTATCCAAAGAATCTGGAGCAATCGGACAACGAACAATATCCCGAACAATATCCAAATAAGCCTCCACAAACGACATAGTGAGATGCCATTTGTTATCAAAAAAGAAGCCCGATATGGGATTACGAAAGTTAGCCGAAATTCATGCGGGATGCCAATCCGATCCGCAATGACGTAGCCAAGCCGATTATCTATCAAAAAAATTAACCGAAGAGTTAGCCCCAGAATCCATCTCGAATCGTTTGACAATCCTCCACGATTGGACGCAGCCCCGCCGGATAGAAGAAGGCAAGAATGAGCGCATAATCGAACCATTGTCCATCAAAAATGGCGATGGAGAGTATCAAAGACAATGGAATCCGATGTGAGAAGTTTCCAGCCCATCTTCATAATAAAGGCTCGGTTTTGCGAAAATGAGGATTGGGCGCCAAGACCGCCTCATTCTTAGGAGAGCAACAACGCGCCCAACTAACCACGTGAACCTTTCGATTAATATCACCAGTCCAAATGAAGTTACGCATAGCTTTCTCTAACTTTAAGCGGTAGCGATAGGCCATTTGTAAATGAGCATCTTTGTGAACCAAGGAGCTGGCAATAATAGAGTTAACCAAGCGGAACCACGACTGCCAAGGAGAGAGAAGAACCTTTCCAACGCTTAAACTTAACCATAATCTTATCAAACAAAGGCCGCAACACACCATGTTTGGGGGCACCCTTGAATATAGGAACCCCAAGATAATTAGTAGGAAAGGATCCAACCGATAAGCCCATGATCATCTGAATGCGATGTCTAATATAATGCGAGACCCGAGTACCGAAAAATACCTTCGATTTGGAGATTGAACACCTGGCCGAAAGAGAGGCATAATGACCAAGAGTATCAAAAATATAACGTGCATTGCCAGAGGTTGCCGCACAAAGGATGACAATATCATCTGCATAAAGCATGGAGGACGGAAACACAATATTACGCGGAGCCATGAAAGGCTTCAGAAGATGGGATGACACCAGATGAGAGATAAGTTTCCCCAGGACTTCTTCGGCAATGCAAAAAGAAGGGGTGAAAGTGGATCACCCCGACGCACCCCTCTTGTGCAAGCAAAGTATCCGACCGGAGAGCCATTAAGAAGAACCGAGATACGACGCCAAAAACTTGATGGCTCAAAAGCTACCTTTAAAACCGTAGGCAAGTGCACCTATCGTTTTATAGTATAGATTATTGAGTACCGAGTGTCATTCCCACGAGGATTGTAAGTACTAATAATTACCGTCTTTTTGTTATTTAATCTAACAATTTTCGAGTTTTTGTTTGATGAAAAAGGAAAACAAATTATAAATTGTAAAAATAAAGGAAGATTTGTAAAATAAGAAATCAAGAGATAGAAATGTGTTTGAATGTAAATCCTCTAGAATATTTTTGTGATTTGACAAGTTAAAAATACAACCGTAAGCCCTTAAGCAAAAACCAACCTCTTTTAATAAAATCTCATGTCTTGTGGACCGTAGAAATTCCCAATTTAAGTTAAACCCTTTCTCAAGGCGAAAAACTTCTAATCTCAAGTTGATTAACTGAAATCTCTTTGTGAATTCCCATATTAGGTTTGACCCTAATCCAGAAGATTTATGTCGTCCTATATCTAGGATTGCATGCAACTCTTTTCACTTATATAGGTTATATTTCACCATGAATCTCTCGATTTCCCGGATGAAAAATAAACTTCAAATCAATATTGCGCATATATCAATTCGAATGAACGAAGCATAATATAAGTGAATCGCACAAAATATGAAGATTTTATTAAAAACATACACACCTTAATCACAAATCCACTCTAGAGTTCATTACATTCAAACACTAGGAGTTTAGCTACACATGATTTTGACCAAAGAATAAATTACACAAGAAGATTTAAGTATTGTAGACATGGTGTACTTATCTTTCTCAAAATCTCAATTGACTTCTTTCTTGATTGATGATGTTGCTCCAAGCCTTCTTCTCCAATATTGCCCCAAGCTTTCTTCTCCAAGACCTCTTGATCCCAATTCTACTTAATGAAGTGAATACAATGAATATTTCCCGAGTATCTAATGAATTAATCTCCCAATTTCAACCCTCGGCTTTTATAGCAACCAATATATTGATAGTACTCTCTTTTATTAAACAATCACCCTCATTTTCCTTGTTGGTTGGTGAATTCTTGTATTCAAGTGATGATGGAGGGACATGGAGACATGTTTCAGCAAAATAGGGTGTTAAAAGTGTACAAAAGTGGCCAAAATGGGTTGGTTGGTGAGTTTTCCCCAAATTCCGCAAAGAAAAGTTGCAAAAAGAGGTCCCGAACACGCCCGTGTCGCCCCGTAACGGCCGGGCCGTCTTTGTTTTATCACACAGGACTCGGCTGACATGGCGTGCTTCCCAACACGGCCAGGGCGTGTTCTTGACACGGCCGTGTTGAAAACACGCCAGGCCGTGTTGGGGGCTGTTTTGTGCAAAAATTTCGAGTTTTGGCTCCCGTGAACACGGCCGTGTTGCCCGACACCCCCTGCCCGTGTTGGACCAAAAAGGCCCCGAAATGACGCGTTAGGCTTGGAATTTCGGCGTTTTTGCATCCTTAAACTCCCGGTATGTTTTGACATGAATCCATGGTCCGAAATTCACCAAAATTAGCCCCGAATGGTCAATCTACATCAATAAAATCACCTCGGAGTAATATGAACTATGTACAATCAAAAATTTACAAAACTAACAATAAAATAACTCGAATTCTACTCAAATATACACATAAAACATGCATAAAAAGACCCTTATCAAACCACCTCCAACTTTGAACTTTGCTTGTCCTCAAGCAAAACATTATATCAAAAAGAGGGATTCAATAAATCACAACATATAAAGATGATTTTTTTTTTTCAACATATTGAACATAAGCGATCAAGTTCTTGGCCTTCTCAACCTGAATTAACCATTAAGTAAAAACATAGTTTTGTAAAGCGATCGATCACAAGAAAGATCAATATCGGGGCATTATTCGGACTTGAAATCATCACTCCACAAATCTTCGATAGTTATGAACAACTTCAATTCAATAATGCCATGAAAATACAAGAATTCAATAGATCATTGTAGTTAGCCTACTAGTCATATAACCAAGCTTCTTGAACTTTATTGGAATGAGAAGTCAAGGAGTATTCATTCTCCTTTTTTTTTTCTCGTTTTCTTTTTTTTTTTTTTGGGACCTTTCGAGACATGTTTCCACTAGGTTTATATTTTGAATTTCTGTTCAAACACTCTAGGTGGTTTCCCATACTCATATTCGTGTCGCCGTTTTACGTAAAGACAAACATGGGGCTCATGAATGCTCCTAGTTACTAAGCAACAACAAATAGAGGAGTATAACCTCGATTGGTCCGTTTTTTTTCTTCTTTTTTTTTTGAATTCGCAAGCTTGGTTTAACAACTAGTTAACCACTACTAAATCACGAGTTTTGAGGCGTTCATAGCGCTAGGTATCGTCGTATATGCATTAACACATCAAGTATTTATGGTGTTAGAGATCTCATCAAAATTTTGCCCGCATCCACGCTCAATCTATCCTAGACAATCAATTGCTTCACATTGAAAACACAAATCAACAAGTTAATGTAGGTATAATTGGGCCAAGTTATTGACTAGCAAACATTCAATTTGTTAAAAAAAAAAAAAACCACATCTCTCACAAACAAGCATACAAGCATTCCGAAAAATGTTATTGTACCCACCTCCAACTTTTAAGATTCACATTGTCCTCAATGTGAAAGAAAGAAATGGACAAACACACACAACACACTTAAAAAAAAAAAAAAAAAGAAATTAGAATGATATAAAAGAGGTGAAAAAAAACGACCTTATTACAATAGTGGAATCGGTGTTGAGCGATCATTGGGTTGATTTGATGCGGACCTTCAACGCATCTTCATACCTAATCAAAGTTAAGCAACATACAACTCGAATACCGTGAAATCTCAAATATTCCCAATTAGGACAACCAAGAAGATGTTCAAGAGTTTTTTTTTGATTTGAAAATGACTCTACGGACTTGTGATTATTTTGAAAGAAAATAAAATAAAAAAATAAAAATAAATGAAAACAATTGCACACAAACATCGGGTTGCCTCTCCCGGGTAGCGCTTCTTTAACGTCGTATAGCTGGACCATTTCACCTAAATGTGAAGATTTAATCGGGCGAGCCTTGAACTTATGAAAAATTTTATCTCTTTGAACAACATCGCCACCGTATCGATTTTCGAACAATTGACCTTCATGGTCCTATTTTTACGCATGTTATTCTCAAAATGGGATTTATCGTGGAAACTTTTGCACATTGAACATCACATAAGATAACACAAGTGCAATTGCAATCACTCAAAATCTGTGTTGCACTCAAGAACAAAGCATATCGATGTCAGATATCACTTCATAAGAGATCATGTTGAAAAGAAGGACATCACCTTGGAATATATTTCAACTGATAAACAGTTGGCTGACATATTCACAAAACCATTATGTGAGTCAAGATTTGAAGAACTCAAGCATGAATTAGGATTAATTGAGCTGAGTTGACACTCAGAAGACTCAAAGAAAAGAAATGAAACACGAAAAGGGAAAAAGAGCAGAACCCTCAAATCAGCTAAGTGAATTAGCCGTATCGGAAAGACAGTTGTACCAAGTTAGCTGTCAGCTGAGTATTTACATGCGAGGAAAGAAGAGTTAAATCAGCTAAGGGGCAAGCTGAGTCATTTATGAGCAAAGTGACAAAAACGCAGTCGTTTTTACTAAGCGGGAATGTTTTTAAGAATGACGTCGATAATTATGACGTGTCTGCAAAAGCTGCACACCAAGCTTATGATTGGATATAAATGCTGCCGCATTAAATACGAGACATTAAATGCAAATCGGCGTGCAAGATCTAAGCCGTTGATTTTGATCACATTTCAAAAACCACCCGCACGTCCTTTCATGAACCATACTTAAACCATTTTCGTCCGTTTCTCTCACACTTTACCAAAAACTGTTCATCTTTCTCTCGAAAGCAAAAGCAAACTTTTCTCTCAAAACCCTTTCAATCCTCAGATCATTTTCTAAAGTTTCGTTTGGTAAAATATTGAGAAATGGCATCCACTCATGATTTTGTCAAGCTAGGAAAGCAAATCCACACTGGGTCTACTGTGGATTTCGATGGTATGGTGAAACAGGTCCGACGACACCGTAGAAAAGAAGATTCCGAGAAATTGGAAACATCTCGGCTGAAACCATTTATGACGTTGGAGTTTCCGATGACCTATGTGGAAGAGGTCGCACGATTCTCGTGAACGCCGAGATTCACGATTAGGGGATCAAATCCTCTGTTCACGGGAAGGATTTCATCATTACGCCAAGGATTTGGCGTAACAACGCTAAATTACTGCGGAAGGAATGCCGAAATCAATGAAGGCGATGTTGACTTGGCTGCTTGCTTGGAAGGAAGTAGACAAGACCGATCATCTTTGAAAAAGATAGTCTACGACTCTACGACTAACAAGAGGTCACGAAGAGGACTACCACAAATTGTTGGACATCGTTGCCAAATGCATAGACATCAAATTTGGCGACTTTGACCAATGTCCAAAGCAAAATTGATCGTAATGGCTGTGATCATTGAAGAAAAGAAAGTGAATCTGGGCTGAGTTTGTCTGACAGGACTCGCGAACGTTGGGAACAAATCCTTCAAGGAGGATGGAACGTTTGGAGGTTCCCTAGGATGCGGCTTGGTGATTGGCCGGCTGATGGAGGTAAAAGAAGTCCCTCTTCGACATGGAAAGGCGTTCCATGTAAACAAGAGGATGTTGAGATCAAACCTCTCCAGGCGCAGAAGAGAGCCTACGCTAAGAGAGGCGATCACAGTGAGGGGGAATCACCGACCAAAGATACTGATTGTTTCCTCTCCTCCAAAGAAAAAAGGCTGCCCCTAGACTACTAAGAAGATGCTTTGCTCCTCTACAAAGAAAAAAAAGAAATATGCTCCGCCCTTTACAGTAGTCACACCGCCCCGCAAAGAAGTGTCTCTCCTGCCCTGCGCAGCGGGAAGAAGGAATCTCAAATACCTTCTCCGGTGTCAAGAAGAGGAGAACGATAAGCCAAGACGGCCGGCTCCTCGAAGAAGAAGACAAGACGCCCCCTGCCGCCCAAGACTCGAAGAAACCTTGTCGAACTGTAAATCCCTCTGGTTCAAACAAGAAGAAGAAGAAGACTCTTCAAGCGTTTGAGCTTGAGAAACCGGGCCGAGTCGACCACTCACCGGAGAAGATACCCGAGACTACGGGAGAAGTGGAGTCTCTAGAAGTGATTGATGAAATCGCCAAGTCTGGCCGAGGCCGATCGCAGAGGCAACTCGATGACCCACTATAAACAAATGACTAAGGAACAAGGCACAACTGAGACAACCAAATCACTTGTTGACAAGGTTGTCTCTCCACCAAATCGAGGTCTTTGAAGGTGTCGGCGGCGAAATCTGCTACCCTTAATACCGGAAACGAGGGCGGCAAGAGAATGATGAAGATGATGTAATCATGCACTCTCCATTGTATCCGGACATCCAAAATCGTCTGCGAGAGTGGAGAAAATGGAAGTGAGCCTATCCAGTGCGGTTTGAAAATCCGAGTTCATTCTTTGAGGAAGAAGAACTCTTGATTTCTTGAGGTGGACACAAGATCTTTGCAAGCCCTTGACGAGATAATTGCATCAATATCTTTGGAGATTCGAAAAGAAAATGAACGGGCTAAAGCAAAATGAGACGCAGAGGCACGTGAGAAGGCCGGATCTGCCCTCTCACCGGCACCACGAACATACACATCCTCACCTTGACGTCCTATCGAGAAGTGATGAGGATCGGACCCTCTTGCTTGCCCGAGAAGAGATGCAAATGCAGCAAGCAATGGAAGAATCGAGAATCCTTCGTGAACAAAGAATGATGGAGGGACCAGGAGAGTCCTCCAAAACACAAACCGGAGATAGACCCAATGGGAGTCTTTGCGCAGACACATTGCCACCGTTGTTCTGCCACCACTTCCCACTCACTCGGAAGAAGAAATTAAGGAACTGGCGATGAAACTTGGATAGTGGGACCCCATCGAGCCAACCCCTAATGAAGGTGTCTTACCACCGCCCAACGGTGAATACTCGATGGAAACAGTAGGAGTCCGAGACGAGTGACCCCATTCCAAGTCACTCACCGGTGTGCCGGTGATGGGGAAACTCCCTCTGCTGCAGCAAGGTCGGAGGATGCTGCGGTGACTCCACAATGAATCCGGAGGCGAAGTGGAAAAGGAACAAACACAAAGTACACAAGCAAGTTGTCATCAACGAGGTTGAGGCGATTGAGACTGTCTCACCGGTGTGCCAACCGCCAAGCTCTAAAAGGCTAATGACGTTGCGATGCGGTTGGGGCACAAGAAGGAATGTACGGGAGTTAACACTGCAGGCGGAAAGTGCAATCCATGGAGTTGAGACTCGATGGATGCCATCACAGAAAGACCCTAAGAAGGCAGTGACACTTGTCGAAAGGGATGTCCAAGGCCTCGTTGTAGTTGAGACGCAAGAGGTAATGAAGGCCAACGGGAGGTTGAGACTTCCGGGGTAAAGAAGTCAAGTAGAACATCCCTCCCTGCTATCATTGATCCATCGAAAAGGAGATAAGTGCACTTCACGATTCCCGGATAATCGATGTAACCTTTAGGATCGGAAGGAGACGATGGTCGAGTCATCCCCTGGATCGATCCAAAAGACTCGGTGAGGATGTTCCAACCACGAGTAAGTCGACCTCAAGACTACTCGCCAAACTTTCAACTTTGATGATGAGCCACCCATGGAAATCTCATCATCGTCCGATGACGCTTCGATAAGGCCGAGGACCGATCAACTAATTTTGATAAATCAAGTTGAGACCAACGAAGGTTGTTGAGACAATTGAGGCTCGGGAAGTCAGGTCGATTTCACAATGACCAGACAGTCAATCGAGTCCACCGCTCGTGCTCCCAAGCCGTTGTAGGATCGACTTCACAGAGGACTTCACGAGCACCACTCATCATTGAACAAATCCCGATTGCCCGTGATGATCCCTTTGTAGAATCATTTCCCTTCTCTCTGGAGGTACCCGACCTCCCGAAGAATCGAAAAGAGATCTCGGCGCTTCCATAGACCAAATCCTGTCATTCCATCGAGACACCATCGTTCCAAATTGACTATGATTTTGACGCTTGGCCGTCGGTGAAACAGAGGGAACAATCGAGAGTTCGGGAGGTGTTCAAAGTATTATTTCTTTGAAATTGAGCGGATGGAGAGGCACCAGGCCTCGATGGACATGAGGCTGGATAACGGGGATGCTAACCTACTGCGACTTGAGAGGCATAATAGTCGAAATCCGGGAGTGGTGGCAATAGCAACAAACAATGCGTGTGGAACAAGCTAGATATTTGAACATTGTTCAACAAGTCATTGATGCAGGCGAAGAATGCTTGATGCAAAGACAAAATTGCAAGAACACATTGAGAAAATGCATGAATCTCACACTTCTTTGAGATAAAGGCATTGCGTGAGCAAAGTAAGAATGAGCTCCTGGTATGGAAGAAAACATGGATCGAAAATTCGATCTTCTCATGGTGAGATGAAGTTGATTAAAGATGAATCCAACGCTACTCGTTAAAGTTTTGTGCGGCATACTCATACCCGCAGAGCTCGAAGCGAACTTCGGCTATCAATGAGACTCGACTTCATGCTCGCTAGTTTGTTTCGAGGGGTTCCTCTCTCCTTTGATGATACCAAAAAGGGGGAAGAGGAATACCTAAAAGCGCTGAAGGGATCCTCAAGTTGAGAAGGAGGAGTAGTTTGTGAAGGAAAGAGCAGTGAGGAAGTATCAAGAGAAAAGAAAGAGAAGTCTGTTGAGGGAGAAGGATCGAAAGATGTGACCTTGATGATTGCTAAAACCCCCAACAAAGTCTTGTCACACCGGTGATATTATCGGCCAAACTCCAAGTGACTCGCCACTCCAACACTCTGTTGTACCAATGGTTGAAAAGAGAAAAAAGATTGAAGCGGGGATGGAGGAAGTGGAAGGAAGGATGAATGCCCGAGTTATGGATATTCGAAACAACATGGAGGCATTCCAAAGAGAGCGAGACACTTATGCCATCTCGAGATGCCTGGAGGCGAGCGAGATCGATTGATGAATTTAAAACGCCGCATCTCGAAGGATACTTTGCAAACATGTCCATGGCTCAAGCACTGGGGCTTATCTTGGGAAAAGGGTCTCACACTATGTGAAGAAGGCGACAGCGACGGACTCTGGCGATCACTCTGCTGGTCACTCCGCTAGTCACTCAAATTGGGAAAAAGAAGACCCCAAGACAATACACGCCCGCAGGTAGAGGAAGAAGCGATGTGGTGGAGAAAGAGGTTTGGACCTAGATCTCCGCCCAAAACATTGAGTACATAGATCCGGGCAAGAAATGAGGGATCTCTTTTGGTTTTGACGAAGTAGCCAATCTGCAAGTGGCTAAGAACAATCTTGAGTATGTGAAAAGAATTGAAGAAGAAAATAAAAGACAAACTCGGCTATGGGAGGAGAGACAAGAGAGACTAAGAAGAGATGAAGGCTGCCGGAAGGCGTATGAAAAGAAGAAGAAAGCATCGAAGATGAGAAAAAGAGAAGAAGATCGAGAAGATGACAGAGTTGAAGAAGATGAAAGAAGGAGGCGTGAAAGGAGATGAAGTGTTGTTGTCCACCCCTTCATGTATTTTACTATGTAAATACATTTTATGTAAGTCTTCCGTCACTATATAAAATTGTACAAACTCTATACTTGTGTAAATATAGAACAACATGGTTAGCTTAAGCCCCGCTTAAACTCGATACATTTTTGTTGGTTTAAGCTCACGATACACCTTGTAAACAACTATGTAAAGAACAAGAATGTTATGATCAATCAAAGATCGATTCTAAACATACATTTTGTGATTCTACATTTGTCTGTATGTATCTTTGCTGTTAAATTTTTTTAAATAAATGCGATAATATATATAAAAATGAAAAAGAGTATTCCTGATCACAGGCTGATCAGGTAACCAAAGTAAAGCCTGTTAACAAAGACAAAAGAAAATAACGAAATGGTCACAAGCCGACCATATGGCTGAATGGTTGGGGCCTCGTTAAAACCTTCCAAGGTAAAACCCACCTATGTGGGAAAAACCCCTGGAAGGAAAAAGAGTACCCCCCATGATAAAAGCGCCCCAAAAGCCGACAAGACTGAAAATGCGACGCACTAAGGAACAAACCTATAATTCGATTGGCCAACATAATCCTGAGTGAGGGACTGGATAATGGACGCTGGGGGCGAACCCCACCACGTATCCACCTGCGACGACTTGCTTAGAATATCTGCTACCCGGTTTCCTTCCCTAAAGATGTGCGAGACCACAAAATCCATTTGAGAAAGAAGGTGGAGAGTGTATCTCCACATACTCAAATGGCGCCAAGGAACACCAATGGATTTCTTACGCAGCAACTCCACCACATACACCGAGTCCGACTCCACCATAGTTGGTTCCAACCCCCGAGGACGCGTATTGGATGGCCCGCATAGCCGCTGTAAGTTCCGCCTCAAAAGCAAAACCAAAACCACATCGTTCCACGAAGCACCCGCGAAAAAACCCCCTACAGTTGCGAAAGACACCAGAAGCTGTGAGATTTCCGGGTGCCCCCGTAGCGCTACCGTCTGTGTTAACTTTGATCCATCCCGGCAACGGTTTCTGCCAAGTGACCTGCACAATCTTCGGGGCCTGTCTAGGGCACCCAGGAACACGAAGTCTGCGGAGAATGAAGAGGTCCTGTTGATCATTGTGCATGCAACCTCTGTCCAAGGAAGATGACTCGAATGGGACACGAATCGCGTGGGATGGCCGCCTCCGAGTCCAAGTCTTGTTGTTGAAGGTCAAGTCATTTCGATTTCCCGGATGAGCTAAATACTCGGAAAAAACAGCCGCGCGCCAAAGAAAGCCCACCTGATCACAAATAAAAACGCATCAAACGCACCGAGAAATTCATTAAAGCTATAAGCCTAAAGTAATTGATATTAAAGGCATCAAAAATCCACGCCATAGGGCCTCTGCAAAACCACAAGAGACAAATAAATGATCAATGTATTCATTGTTAGCACAACAAAGACCGCAAAACCGAGGTCTGTGAAGGAGCCACGCGAACGCGAACGCGTCTAAAACCGCAAGACGATTGTGGATAGCCCGCCAAGCCACAATCGAACGTCTTTTCCGGAATGTGAGGAGACCAAATCCGGGAACCCCAATGAACCGTTGGGGCGCGAGGACGCAAAATGTGTAGGCGATTTCAAGTGATACAACCATCATCGTAGTGAAGCCACACCGTGTATCCGACGATGCTAGAGAGCGATGGGGACTCTAACAATATCTCGGACCATATCCAAATAAGCATCAATGAATGAGAAAGTAAAGTGCCATGTTCCATCATAAAAATAATCCGAGATGCGATGTCGAAATAAGTGCCTGTACTCCTCGGAATCCCAATCCTATCGGCAATGATGTAACCCAACCAATTATCCAGCCCGAGAATCGAACTCCGGAATTGCATCCCGAATCCGGCGACGTGATCCTCCAAGAAACCCGAGATCCTAGGCGAATCCTCTCCCGGATGGAAGAGGGGATGAAAGAACGTGGAGATCCATCAAGCCAAGAAACGCCTCCCAACTTCATAAGGAAAGCATTGTTGGCGACCACAATAGACCGTACGCCCAAACCGCCTTCCGCCCGCGGCATGCAACAACGGCTCCAATTAACCACCACAGATCCTTTCGAGTTCACATCCCGATCCGGATGAAATTACGCATTGCCTTTTCCATTTGTCTTTGTAACAAAGTTCTAGGCCACTTGTATACCATCATCGTGTGCACAAAGGAGGTTTGGTAATCACCGAATTTACCAAACAAATGCGGCCAACAATAGACAGAGCGAACCTTTCCACCTTCTCGAACTTGAAAATAATCTTGTCGAAAATGGATTGAAGGGTGGCCACTTTGGGCGCACCCTTGAAGATGGGGGCGCCAAGTAGATTGTAGGGAAAGCGCCCATATGCATCCCACTAATCGTCCCAATACGACCTCGCACATGATTGGAAACCCGACCTCCAAAAAAAACTTTAGATTTATTAGGATTGAAAATCGACCCGACATGTCCGCATAGAGGTTAAGTATCTTAATAATGGCACGTGCACTTTGCTCGAGGATGCCCCACACATAATCACAATGTCATCTCGCATACATAATGGATGAGGGGAAAACCACCCGATTAGGCGCCCGAAAAGGTCAAGTAGATTCTTGTTAACCGCGTCTCGACCAATCTACTCGAACGTCCTCCGCGATGCAAAATAGCGAGAGGAGATAACGGATCTCCTTGTCGAACCCTCGAAAGCAAGAGAAATAACCCATTGGCGACCCATTCAAGATCAAATTGAAAGATCAAGGATGATCTCAATCCGGTGAATGAACACTTGAGAGAAACCAAAGCGGCGTAACACGTGAATCAAGAAGCCCCAATTAATCAGTATCAAATGCCTTCCTGATGTCAATCTTTAAGATCATATTGACATCATTACGACCTGTAAAATATTGAACACCTCCGAGACCAACGCAATACAATCATGGATCCGCCGCCCGGATAAAGCCAAACCGGGTAGGCGACAAGTAAGAAGAGATGATCGAGCCAGACCGTCGCTGAATCTTGGTAATAATCTTAAAAAGGAAATTGCTCATCACGATCGGTCTAAAGTCTTCCACCGCATTAGCTTCCTTGGTCTTTGGGATGAGTGCCATAAACTGGCATTCGGACCCGCGGGAAGGAAGCCATGATGAAAAAATGTGGATGGCGGCCACCACCTCCTCGAAATGATATCCCAAAAATGATGATAAAATCTCCCATCAAACCATCCGGGCCTGGGGCACTTGTCAAACCCATATCAAATGTCGCCTCTTTCACTTTGGATCTCAAGGAATTGCCGTCAAAAGGGCATTATCAACCATCTTGACTATCGGAGAGATAAGATGATCGACCAAATTGTAGTCCGAAGTGGTTTGCCCTGTGTCCGCGAAGAGGTCCGTATAGAAGGAGATAATGTGATTCCCAAGTGCCACTGGGTCCTCTATATAACTACCATCAACAATCAAACCTTGTATCCGTGAGCGCCCATTGCGAATCGGCGGCGACGATGGAAAAAAGTTGTGTTACGATCTCCATCCTTTAACCAATCCGATCGTGATTTCTGAAAGGAATTCATTTGCATAAGCAACGTGCGACAGGCAATGCGCCTGCGCCTCCAACTCCATATCCTTACGAGCCTCGGTGAAACCGCTGATTCAATATCTGCCTGAATCGTGAACCCTTTCCATCGATAATCCACCGACGATTTACATCCCCAAAAACTTCCTTATTCCAAACCTTAATCGTATGTCGCAATCTCTTGAGTTTCCACATGACGCGTTGCAATGGATTAGGCGTCGCACGGATCGCCCAAGAGGTAGTCACAATATTCTGAAAGAGTCGTGATGAATCCACATGCGTTGAAAACAAAAAGGAGACGGACCCCTGGTAGTGGGATTAGAACAAGAGACCAAAATAGGGTGGTGATCGGAGCCAATGCGAGGAAGAACTAAACCCTAACAACTTGCCAAAAAGAGAAGAATTGACCGGTTGCTGTTGGGCTCGATCCAACTTAGCCGAAGGAGAGATAGAGGCCTTCGGGGAGCACCAATTAAATGAATTCCCCATAGTCAAGACCGCAAATAAACCTACATCCTCCAAGAAGTCCCCGAAATCGACAAGAAGCCCTGGATAAGGTACTCGCGAACGCGCTCATGATGTCCCAACACAAAGATTGAAATCCCCAATAAACGACAAATCGGTAAGACCCAAATTCCTCACATCCAACCAAAGGGCACGGCGAGCAACATGATCACACAAGCCATGAGCAAAACCAACATGGAAAACCATAGAGCCATTTGAACTTGCAAAATAATACACGATAAGAAGACCAAACCTGATTATGGACGAAATACTCGCATCGCATAGGACCCAAATATCCGGCGCCCGTTCGCCGGAAGCTTGGGCAACAAACCCGAGACCCAAGCTACTCGGTAAGAATGCGAAATGGATGAAATGTCCACCTTAGGTTCGCAAATGGCTAAAATAGAAGGTTTATGTTTGTGACATAAAGCCTTAAGAACATTACGAGATGCGATGTTCCCAATCCCCGGATATTCCGAAGATGCAATTCATTGAGACGGCGGGAATGTGGCGCCCGTGTCGATCGCACGGTAGAAACGCGCATGTGGTGCGTTGCAAAGTCGGCGATTGAGAGTTACCCATTTCATCTGCATAATCTGCCCATCTCTTGGAAGCCGCAAAGTTCATCTCATGTGGTTCTTGGCTCTCCGGTTCAATAGTAATGTCATGAACTGGGGGCGACGGACCCGACGTAACACTCCGGAGAATTCTAGATTTAGCCGAGTCCAAGGATCTATCCCTTTAAGGCACGGCTTAGGGCTCGAATAGGCTTCCCAAAGATCTTGGCGTAATAGGCATAATAGTGGAGACCGTGCGGTGTTGGAAGTAGTAGCCTTGGGAGATGACTCCATAGCAGATAATCGGCCGCAATCTGCGGAATGCGATCCGGGAGTCGATCGAACCAAGAGCGCAAAGGTGTTATTAAGGTGGATATCCGTAGAGCAAGTGACTATTGCGCGGGTAGGAGAACCAGCATGCATAGTCGAACCCATTTTTCCCATCGAGTCATCAATTCCCTTACCCTTGTCCTGCTGCACAGGACGATAAACCTTGCGCGCCCTGGATCGCCTCTCTCGCACGAAACTAGGGCGAGTAGTTGGTGCCCGGGCGTCCCTGGTCGGAGAAGCACGCCTTTATCCGATAGCCCGCATTATTAAGACGCAAAGAGGTTGTCGAATGTCCTAATGCCACATCTCGAACAAAACTCGGGGAGTTTCTCATAACCGATTGACACAAAGGAGCACCGCCAATGCGTTTCCACCATAATGTGATCCTCCAACGGCTTAGAAAGATCAATATCAACCAAAACCCGAACGAAATGCCCCAGAGAACCATCCGTGACGCCGATCAATTTGCAATGGATTTCCAATAAGACTGCAATCCCCATAATGTTCTTGGGGTCCCGATTCCAAACTAAGCTCGAAGATGCGTACCCAAACGCTGGCCACCGAGGTTTGCACCTTATAAGGATTGAAATCCGGAACCCAAGGAGAGAGAGAATAGTTCCGGGTTAAGCGCCCAAGTGGTGCGAAATTGAGCACGAGTATGATCCTGCGCATTAGACAATTTCACACAAAAAATCCCTTGCCCAAGGAATTAGTTTCGATTATTCTTAATACCCCAAAGCTCGAAAGCTTTTTGTGCAAAAGCATAGTAGCCCATGGCTTATTACCTTTCCCCAAAATAACCCGCTGATCGGAGAATACGAAAATTGAAAGAAGCGTTGTTGGTAAACATTTTCGTCAATAGTAATGAATAATAATCCCCTTTCCTAACGAGGTTTAGGGATAGAATGTGTATTACGAAACCAAATTGGAAAATGAGGTAATATTACCTGGGGCCTGGAGAGGAGCCGAATCCATAGTGTAGGGGTTGCACTCAAAACAACTTTAGCGAACGTGTTCCTCAAATTAAAGTGAGCGTAATGGTCCGAGATTCGAGGTTCGATTCACTAGGGAGGCCATTGCAGAGGTGCTTCCGGCCATTTGAACAACATTATTGGGAGGGCATGTAGGGGTGGAGGCCGGAGTATGTTGCACATTGAGATAAGCCACTGAACGAGTCCCAACACATTAGCGGTGTCGGACAAATGAAAGGTTGAGGACCGGTTCGGATGTAAACAAGTACTCGGGGATGTATGACAACATTGGAAGATGAGAATGGAGAAAATACGAAGTTATGGCCGCATACGGTGCGTGTGGGCCCGAATCGCCGGCAAATAGTGACCTGCGAGCGGTAGCATCACCAGAATGGATGGGCTAGGTCCACTCGTTTCGACCTCCTGAACAATATTTCCTTCTTCGACGAAGGCCAAATCGGCCGTTTTAGGGTCAAACGGGCATTCAAAGTACGAAAATCCATTTTCGGATCCCCAATTTGGGTTTTATGATTGGGGCACAATCATGTCGATTGGAGGGAGGAATTTGTGCGTCTAGGAGTGAATTTGACGATGGTGTGGCCAATTTTGGGATTGGGTATGTATTTGGGTCGGAAATGGAGTTCGATTGAAAGTTAGGATTTTTTCGTAAAATGCCGATTGTTGGGAGACAATTGGAAAGCACAAATTGATGACTGGGCATGGAAGCCCATGAGGAGGCGATCAAAACCTGTGGTGGCACGTCCATTTTGGTGGTCGGAATAGGCGCCGCGAAGGTTCGAAGATAGCGCTGAAAATGTGCGCGATTTCGACATTCTTGGCCAAAATTGACGATATTCTAAAGCACTATTTCCTCGGTGTGAATGTAGTTGGGGTCGCCTGAGGGGAATTACATATTTCGGTATGATTCCTAGGCGTTGTAGTGGCGGGAATGTTGGGAAATCATTTTAAGTTTTGGCATCATCAAAAAGGGGGAAATTGTTGGGAAATCATTTTGTAGATTTTGATGAATGCCATATAAAACATAGAATAGGAAGTTGGCACCCCATTTTTGTTGTAAAATCGCATTGTAATAGATAGGGCTGGTCAAGTGAGTTAAGTCGACTATGCCTAAACATGCAAGAAGACAACCGGAGACTAGAAGGAAGACTACGCTACAAGACAATTGAGTATGGCAAAGAAGAGAAGACGGAACTCGACGAAGGTGCAGTGAGATGAGTGAAGTATCGATCAAGTCAACTCAAGACAGACCAAGTCTCAAGATCAAAATGACAGAAATGCAGTCATCAAATGATTGGAAGGCGACTCGAAGTCACCTGGGAATGTGAAGAAAATGCATCAAGTCAAGACAATCGAAGAGATCCGTTGCACATAAATCAAGAGAATTACTTAAACAAGTAATACCTCCATCTTGCCTTTCTTGAAGTGCTCGGTTCGAGCGTGCAAAAAGAATAAACCAATGGGAAGCACCGCACCATGTCGAACTATGAAAAGTCAAGAATCGTTCATATGATGAAACGTAAATTCCAAGGATCGCAACAAGACAAGCCAACGACCACTAGTGACTTTAAAAATTAAGCCTATCTCTTCAACGGGCGATTTTTGAAAGATCACTATAAAAGGCGAGGAATAACTCGAGAGAAGGTAACTTTGAACCACGAACATTCAAGCAAACATTTGAATCAGTAACCTAAAATATTCTCAAGTCATTCAAGATTAATCCTCAAGCCTACATTACGAAGAAAATCAATCCAACACTCACTTTGTGAAGGAAAGATAACTTCAATCGCTTGAAGAGGAAATTTTTAAGAATCAAGGGGTCTACATTCCACGGAGGATTGTAGGAAGGTTCAAGGTCGAACCGGTCTCAAGTTTTTGGAGGGCTTCGTGATCAAATCCAAGAAGCTTGAGCAAGTGGGCTGTAGTAGCAAGCAAAATTGCCCTGTGAAGAAGGCCGAGTCGTTTGCGAGAAGCCACCTGCGTGACCAAGGCATCTCCGGATCGAGTCCCAAAGGATCAAGTCACCGTGTGATCAAGACTTGTATCCGGGACTGTTACCACTCGTATCTTGATCAATACTTAGTGGATTCCTCCAGGAGTTGGAGAAGAGACGAGTAGAAGAATTACCCCATCTTCGAACCTCTATAAAAACTTACCGTGTCATTTACATTTCAAAGACTTTAATTCCTCGCATCTTATTTGTTTAACTCTCACGATAAGTTTGCTATCCACTTGATAATCTCTAAGTGCTAAAACCAACTCCCTGGAGGTAATTCTAATTTAAGGGTGTTAAGTCTTCCGTTGATAACAAATCACAGTTGAGTTAACTCTTTAGTCAATACAATCGAGTTATTCTATCAATGCTCGGTTGAGTCATTTGAGTGACTAACTCTGGTGATTAACTAACTTAGCTGTCCATCAAGGACACAGCTGTGGAGTATTAACTCTGAATATTTAAAAAGGACTAAATCGAAAAGTTGGTAAGGTTTATTCAACCCCCCCCTTCTAAACCTTACACTCACCCCTTGGGACCAACAAGGCACATCATCAGAGGTATGCATATTAGGGTCCTCGGAATCCAAAGCAGAAAAAGAATTATCCAGAGAAATACCGAAGGAAACTATGACAATAGCACAAGAAGGAGATCCCGGTCTCATTGTCAAAGCTATGTCAGCCACTGAGTCAACGGCCTTGCCCTTGCCCTTGTGCATGGGATTATGCGCTGGACGGTAAACCTGGTGAGCTCGTGAGCAACCACGTTGAGAAGTGGCCCGTCCCTGAGGTTCCTTCGAATTGGCATTGTTACCCAACCTTCGACAAGTCGCAGCCAAATGTCCCGTAATACCACGTGCCACAGAATAAAGGGAATTTTTCATAACCAACATAAGCAAACGAGCAGTAGCCCCTTCGTTCAACCATAATGTGATCCTGAACTGGTTTAGCCAAGTCCACATCCACCAAAACATGAACAAAATGGCCCACAACCATCCAAAGACCTTTCATCAACTTGTACTGGGGTACCAATGGCCTTAGCCAAGCCCATAATGTAGCTTGGGTCCCATTACTCGATGCTCAACTCAAATATTCGAACCCAAACACTAGCCTCCAATGTATTAACCTTGTATGGGTTGAAATCCGGAACCCAAGGCGATAAATGAATGGAACCAGGATTGATATACCAAGTCACTCGAGCTTGAGCACGGGAACAATCACATGCATTTGTAAATTTAACACAGAAATAGCCCTTTCCCAATGGTAATAATTTCCAGTCATTTTTAACTCCCCATAACTCCGAAAGCCTTTTATGAAAAGGCATAATGGGCCAAGGTTTAGAACCTTTACCGAGAATTACACGACCAATTAAAGCATACTTAAATTCAGCAAGGCGTTGGGAAAAGATCAATAAGGGCTTATTGAGTAAGGACTTATGGAAAAAAATTCTCTCTCTAGGGTTTTACTCTCTTCTCTCTCTTGATATCTTATCAGACCTCTTTTCCATATTCACCGGCGTTGATGCCGCCATGGCCTCACCGAGTCGCCGCTTTCTCCGCCTTACTTCGAACTTTGCTCCACATCATGCTCGTCCACGCGAATCATCATTGCGTGTCCTCCCTCTCCGCGCGCAAGAAGCAACCTTTGAACATGGAAAACATTTGACATCTCGGGAAGTTTTCCTTCTATGGGGTTCCTTGGGCGTTCTTGTCCGACCACAGCGTCGGACAAGCAAAGACTTCACAGCACGTCCTCGCCGGCGGCGCGTGGTCGGCCGCCCGGATCGCCCGGCTCTTCCTCGTTGCCCGGCCGGCGGCGCGTCCTTTCATGAATAAACATGCGACGCGCCCCTGCGCTTTGCTCCAAGCGTGCAACATCGTCACGCCCTCGCCTTCCCACGACGGACAACGGCCATGTGCAATAGCCCTGGCACACCCTGCGTACTGCGACGGGCTTGTCTCCTAGCGACGCGTGCACCTTAAATTGTCCCACACACCCGATGCCGCGTCCATGGATGTTCCCTTTACCCCCATGGCTGCCTTTGTCATGGGGGGCTGGCCCTTCTTGTCTCCATGAGGGCGGCCAGCCACTCTATCCTCTAGAGTGGTCCCCTCCCAGGAGTGATGCCCCCGGGTCATAGTCTCCCATCCTCGAGCACTACTCCCGCATGTCCACCAATGAAAGCTTCTCACCTTCTTTGGATGGTGCCACCATGGGCCACCCCAAATCGTCAACCCAAAGATCATTCGGCTAGTAACATGGGTCATCAAGTTTATTCTTTTGCGCAGTGGTTTCGGGAACCCCCATCCGACGCCAATTCAACTTTCCCACAGGTTATAGGTATCAAACAAATGGATTCCATGACTCGGCTCCAGTAATTCCAATCTATTTTCTCGTAGTGGTATCCGGTAAAACCCGATCCCCAAACTAGTTCGCAAAGGTGATTACTACTCCGTAACTATTGATGATAACATTTACCAAAGAATGTCTCGTGAATTTTCCTACTCATTAGTTGGACGGGTTATTTTAGGAAAAGGTACCAAGCCATGGGCTACCATGCTTTTACAAAAACGCTTATCCAATTATGGGGCATCAAGAATGAATGGAAACTAATTCCCTGGGCAAGGGATTCTTTTGTGTCAAATTGTTTAATGCGCAGGATCGTTCGGGCCAAAGAACGCACCAATTGACGCTTAACCCTGGTATTATCCGCCTATCTCCGTGGGGCCGACTTCAACCCTTACAAGGCTTAATCTTGATGGAGTGTTTGGGTGCGGATTTTTGAACTCGATCCTGAATACTGGGACCCCAACACCATTATGGGGATTGCCATGCTCTTGGGAACCCATTACTGTTGATCGGCGTTCTTTGGATGGTTCCTTGGGCCATTTTGTTCGGTTCTCGTGGATGTTGACCTCTCCAAACCTTTGGAGGAACATATTATGATTGAACGCACCGGCAAATGCTCTTTTGTTTCCGTCTCTTATGAAAAACTACCGCATTTTGCGCGACGTGCGGTGTTACGGGGCACTCTACAACTTCTTGTCGTTTTAACACAGGTGGGTAATACGAATAAGGATGGGCGCACGTTATCGCCCGGGGACGGCCACGGAGCCTACTAATTGCAATAATTACATTCCGCGAGGGCGTTCCGGGTTCGTAGAGTTTATCGTCCCTGTTCAGCAGACAAGGGCAAGGCCGTTGATGACTCAATGAGAAATACGGGTTCGACTACACGCGCAGTTCTTCCCCTTGCGCCATAGTCGCTTGCCTCCGTAAATCCATCTTGGTAACACCTTCGAGGCGCTTGGTTCGATTGAATCCCAAGATCAAGAACTTTGTAGATGACTACACCGAGTATCGGCCAGGGGGCTATCGCCCGGTCGAGTATTCCAAGATCGACAACCGTTTCACCTCGCCGCAATTATGCCTATCACAAGATGCAAGATCCTTTGGGGAAGCCTATTCGTGCTTTCGAGTTGTGCCTTCCGGATGACTCTTTGGATTCACTAAAGATCGTATTCTCCAAAGAAATTATGTCGGACCGACGCCCCGCTCATAACATTACTATTGAAACGGAAAGTTCGAACCACACGAGATGAACTTCGCAACATCCAAAAATGGGCGGATTATGTAGATGACGTGGATCTTCCACAATCATCGACTACGTTATGCGCCACACGCCTATTTTCACCGTGCGATCGTCATGGGCGACTCCCCTCAACCGCCTCAATGAATTGCATCTTCCGAATATCCGGGATCGAGAATGTTGCATCTCGCAATGTTCTTAAGGCCTTATGTCACAAGCATAAACCTTCCATTATGGCTATTTGTGAACCTGGACTTTTCGACTATTTCCGACTCTTCTTCGGCATAGCCTAGGTTTGACACTTGCGGGACAAAATTTTCGAGTTAATGGGCGGCGGACATTTGGGTTCTTCACGACTCCACTATCACAATTCTTAATCGTGTCCGTCTTCTACCCAAAGTATTGTTTTCCATGTTCAATTCGGTTCTTTGATTTTTCATGTTGGATTTACTCATGGTTTGTGTGAATATATTGCACGCCGTGAGCTATGGTTGGATTTGGTCCCCTCATATTCTGGAATGCCGCTCAATCGTGGTGTGGCGAGCTATCCACAATCGTTTGGCGGTCATGGACTTATTGAGTACTCGGGGAAGTTTTACTGGCCCCTCAGTTTGTGGTCTTTGTTGTGTTTCTGCTGAACTAGTTGATCACTTGTTTGTCTCTTGTGTCTTTGCAGGGGCTCTTTGGCGATGGATTTTTAGCACTTTTGATGTTCACCTCTTTATGGCTCATAGCTTTAATGAGTTTCTAGTGCGATTAATGAATTTTCGATTCAGTGAGCAGATTGCTTTCTTAGGGCGTATGGTGGCTTTGTCTTGCATTTGTCATATCCGAACTTAATTGGTTTTTTTTTTTTAAGCAAATCATGCTATAATTCATTAGGGCAACGATTGGCAATGGAATGTCACACAACAGAACTTCCAAAATCAGCATACAGTTGAGCCATAAAAAAGAACTAAGTCAGTCCAAAATAAAATTTAGGTGTCTTAAAACTCATGCAAAAATGGTTTAAGCAAATATAAGCTAATATTCCAAATGCTTCTAAATGGAGCTCTAGAAGCGTCCATGTCCAAACTTGGATGAGGTGTCGATGAACTTGAGCTTAATCGCTTCAAGTGCCACACGAGAAGTCCGGTTGATGAGAGTTTGACGAAGAGTAACGATCCTTTTCTTGGTACCCACACAACAACCTTTGATCATCGTAATCATCCTTCACTACACCATAGTGAGGAATCCACCCATTGGTGTAATATCTTTCTCGATCTTGTCAAACTCGATCGGGCAAAGTGTGCTCTTCGTTTCTGCCTTTGAAGCATGTAGATCTTCTTGTTCATTTCAAGATGCGGTGATGGTATCCATTTTGTCCAGCCCTAGCAATCGTGAAGGAAACTCTAGTAGGTGCCATGCACCAATACAAGCTACCTTACGAAGACCCCTGTGGGTTTTGCGAGGAAGATGGGTGACACCCCAACGTGTAACCACACCTTCATAACCTTTACCCTTGGTAACACCAATAATGTCTATCATCTCATCCTTCGAAGACAAAGATAAATAGGGACTGTTTCTCAAAGAAACCATATGCAAAGTCAACCTTCCGGGCAATAGTCCCACCATTCACTTGTATCTCAATCAAGTGTGCCTTCTTTTGTTTCAGTCCCTTCATCTTCCTTATCTGAGTGTGAGCCAGCACACGAATAACAGATGAATATTTCTTGCTTTCTCCACTGTGATCGGATATCCTTCTTCCTTCATCAGATCCAGGCCTCTTCGAGTACTTGTAGAAGGCCTTTTTCTTGACTTGCACTAATTCTTGTAGAACCTCCTCTTTACCTCCTCGCTCGAGATCCGAGCCCAAACCGTGTGTTGAGGCATCGAAGACCACGAGGAGTTTTCACATACCAACCACACCAACAATAACCATTGGTGGTGTTTCAATTATGTAACAGCCTCACAAGTCTCCTTCTTGTGAAGTTTTGATCCAGATTTTTCCACTTCTCTGACAATGTGGGTCATTCCAGCCTTGTAGCCCAAGAAGGCAGTTAACTTGCAGGGCTTGGTGGGGTCATCCTTGGGGAAAGCTTTCACCTTTCCCCTGTGGCGAGCTGCCCTCTTCCTTGGGAGGAAACCAAGGGACCCGTGCCTTGGGTGCTCAAATTTCCTGTGCGACATTTTCCACCGCTTTCAATCTGAATGTTGCGCTCGAGGTTGAGGCTTTACCCGTCGGAATGAATTGGTTTTTAATGACAAGCTCTGGACGGTAGACGCGGTCATTACCCATATTTGGGTTCTTATTGTTGAATCTTCTTCCTTAGATCGGGGTTGCATGCAAAATGATCAAAAAGACCTTTCATCCTTAGACGTTTGCAAGTTCCTGGGTGGCCTAGACGAGCTCCGAAGATTGTGCAAGTAAATTAGCAAAATCCCCTTCCGAGCTGGATCAAGGTAAACACTGATGGTAGTAGTTTGGGGGCGTCGGGCAGTCTAACATCTTCTCGGGGTCTTTCGAATTGCGAGGCTTCTTTCAGGGTTACTTTATGGAATGTTGTGGTGTGGGTTACGCTTTTGAGGCCGAATTGGTGGCGGCAATGGGGGCTATTCATTATGCATTCGCTAAGGGCTGCACTAATCTTTGGATTGAGTCGATTCTCGTTTATGTGGTGGACTTACTACATAACATATCATTGTTGTTCCCCCTCAAGCGTCACCTCGGATATGGCATTATACTCTCCACTTGTTGTCATATATAGATCGATAGTCTCGTATCTTTCATGAAGGCAATTGTGTTGCGGACATCTTCGAGTAAGAAGTCGCAATCGGCAACTTGGTGGTGTGTCCCTCCTGCGGATATTATACCTTTTCTCACGAATGACTATGTTGGTCAATCCAATTATAGGTTTGTTAGCTAGTTTTGCCGGGATTCTTTTGACATTCTAGACACCTCTTTTCTTTATGGGGGATACTCTTTTCCTGCCAAGGGTTTTTCCCACAAGGGTGAGTTTTACCTTGGGAGGTTTTAACGAGGCCCCAACCATTCAGCCATTTGGTCGGCTTGTGACCATTTCGTTTTTATTTCGATTTTATTTTGGATTTGGATTTCGTCTTGTTTTGGCTACCTGATCAGCCTGTGATTAGGATCACTATTTTTCTTTTTTAATATATCTTTGATTCATTCAAAAAAAATCCTATCAGGACTTTCGTGATTTTTTTGATAATGCGGGGTTGACTGCTATTCCTATTATGGGTAACTTCTTTACTTGGTGAGCTACGAGGGGTCGGCATACCCTCATTTAGGCTAGGTTGATGAGAAATTGGATAAGGTTCGTCAAATTGAAATTGATATCGAGACCATTGGTTATAATGACAACCTTAGGGAGTAGGAGCTGAAGCTCAACATTCTCTTAATCAAGCTTTACTAATTCAGTCGGAATTCCTTCGCCAAAAATCAAGGGCTGCCCGGCTTGTTGATGGCAATTACAACACATCATTCTTCCATCGTAGATCTCAAACCAAGGCCATTTGGTCTGGTATTCATGGTTTGGTGATCGATGGTCATTTGTCCACTGATCCTGTTGCCCTTCGCAGCCACGTCATTCACTTCTTCGAACATTTATTTATGGCCCTGGTTGGCCCCACTGTCGATTTTCCCTTATCGATCAGATTATTACCCCGACAGTCTCAATGGTTCACAATATTCATCTTGATTCCTTGTCTTCTGAGAATGAGATCCGGGAGGCGGTTTTTGATCTTAGTGTTGATAGCTCCCCTGGTCCTGATGGTTTTAACGGGGTGTTTTATTAATATTGATGGGATGTTATTTTTTTTGACGTCATTGCTATGGTGCGTCACTTCTTTTCTGTCCTGTTCTTTATCACCGGACTCAATTCGGCTTTATGGTCCTCATCCTAAATGCAAAGATGCATTACCATTGACAATTCCAGCCAATTGTCATGAGTAATTTCATCTTTAAGACTATTACGAAGATCCTGGCTTCAGTTTGGGAGGATAATTAGCGTGCTTCTTTCCCCACTCGGTTTGGTTTTATTCTCGGGACGACATATTCAATTATAGATTTGTTAGATAATGCGTCACGTTCTTTATTTCTTTATCTTTGGATGCTTACTATGGGGGTACTCTTTTTTCTGCCAAGGGTTTTTCCCACAAGGGTGGGTTTTACCTCGGGAGGTTTTAACAAGGCTCCAACCATTCAGCCATTTGGTCAGCTTGTGACCATTTTGTTTTTGTTTCGATCTGGATTTTCATCTTGTTTCTTTGGCTACCTGATCAGCTTGTGATCAGGATCACTCTTTTTCATTTTTTAATATATCTTTGATTCATTCAAAAAAAAAAAAGAAAGTTAAGGGACGACATATTCATGATTGTATAGCCTTGGTCTCCGAAGGCTTCAATATTTTGCAGAATAGGGCAGATAAGAACGTGATCTTAAAAATAAAAACATTTGCAAGGCCTTTGATACTCTGAGTTGGGACTTCTTGCTCTATGTTTTGCGCAGGTTTAGGTTTTCTGATAAGTTTGTTGACTGGATTTTGGTGATTTTGAATTCAGCCCATGTCTCCATTTTTCTGAATGGTTCTCCAGTTGGATATTTTTCTTGCTCTCGCGGGGTCAAATAGGGGGACCCTCTATCTCCGCTTCTATTTTGTGTGGTATAGGAAGTGTTCGGAAAAATTATTGCTGAATTGGTCTCCTCACACCAGCTCATGCCTTTTGTTGCTCCCCGAACATTTAGTTTCCTTCTACGATGTTGTATGTCGATGATATCGTCACTCTTTGTGCGGCTAATGTTGATAATCCTCATCATGTTTTCCAATCTCTTCGATTCTATGCTTCTATTTTAGGTCAAGTGTTCAACCCAACAAATCCTAGGTGTGTTTTGGGGCTTCTATCTCTCGACACATTCACAATTGGATTCAAACTAATAGTGGGATCACAAATGGGCGATTTCCCAACAACTTATCTTGGAGTTCCAATATTCAAAGGGCGCGCGCCAAGCATGATGTTACGATCTGTGCTTGACAAAGTTCTTATCAAGTTCAAACGATGGAAAGGTTCTTCCTTTCACTGCAAGTTCACTAGTTCATACTATGCTTGTTTATAAATGGTCGACACCATGCGTAAGAAGCTTGAGAAAGCTATGCGTATTTTTATCTAGGCCGCAAGATTAATCAAAAGGGGACTATTGTGGTTAATCTTGGGCTCGTTGTTGTACTCTAGGAAAGAAGGGGTCTTGGGGTTCGATCTATTATTACGCCAACCGAGCTTACCTCATGAAATTGGGTTGGAAAATTCTTACTTCAGATTCCGTTGTGCACACTACCCTTCATACACAATACCTCTTGGAGAATGGGGCGATCCGTCACACGTTCTTGCCTTTATCGATTTGGACTGGTATCCATCCTCTGGTTCAGAGTTTCTTGACAGAGTCCCAGTGGGTTCTGGGAGCACAATCTTCTATGGGTTTTTGGACATATAATTGTCTGGGTTATGTTATTGTGGACCGGATTGGCATTCCCAACTCACTTTCAGGATAGGATCTCGGATTTCTATTATGATAATACTTGGCATTCCACTATTTTGTTTGTGGAGGCTTAATTGGATATCATTCGCGATATTATCCGTTGCCCGCTTACCCCGAATTCTTTGGATAAATGGGTATGGACGCATTCTAAAAACGGGGTGGTTTCTTCTAAGGAGGCTTATGTGTTCTGCGCGCCCTCTCTCCCGGTGGTTAGATGGGGATCTTGGATTTGGTCTATGATGAAGGTCATCCCGCATTTACAACTCAAGGAAATAAAGAACCGATGATGATTCATGGAGGGCCAATCACGAGAGCAAGAGCTAAACAAATTAAGCAAGCTTTGATGACTCTTGTTCTTTGAAATTAAAGAAAATGTGCAAGGGAGCTCAATAGAAGGCCAAGTAATGAATGTTAAAGTTGTTGGGCGAATGCATCTAATAAGTTGGGCTCAAGCATGGAACTGAATTGAAGACTTAATTTGGAGTTTATGGGCCATGATTTTCGTCCAACACCTCAAACCCAAGAGGAGTGATGTTTCATTTTGCTTAAAATGGTCAATTTTCAGCATTTTGTTAGTCAAAGTGTCTTAGTTAAGTTAATCAAGTATGATTATTCCATAAAGTAAGTCTAGTAGTCATTTTCCAAGTCTAGAAAGGTTGTCTAGTCTAGTAATCATTTTCCAAGTCTAGTAAAGGTGGTCTAGAGTGTCTCTTCACATGGGGAGTCATTTTCTATGTTGTAAGACTAGAAAAAGGGGTCAAGAATGTCTCTTCAAATCCCATGAAAAGCCAATTCGGGATTAACATTGAAGCATCATATTGTAACTATAAAAGCATGGCAGCCCATGTAAGAATGGATAATTGATTGATATATTGAAATTGGCATTTGCCTTTGTGAGTTGAAATTCTCTTTGTAGAGTTTTCAATTGTTTAAGAACTTATCAAGATACTTAAGCAATATCTTGTGGTGTTCATCATACCAAGGTTCTTGGCCGATCATATAGCCAACGGGTCAAGGTTATAAAGCTCTAGGTAAGATCAAACTAGATCATCGATCCGGAATATCCGCCGCATACTTGTATACGTTGGGTTCTTGAATCGATATATTCAATGGGTCCTTCGTACAATCCGTGACGCCTCGCACATTCCGGAATTTGTTCGGTGGTTGTTTGGAGAGTGATTAGGATGCTTTTCTCTCGAAGGTGGCAATCATCTCTTGCATCGGCTTTTTGGCACATTCGAACGACGCTATTTTTAATGACAAGAAATGGACCACGGATGCCGCTCACTGGTCCAATTACGGGCGATGATCTTGGAATTTGCATCTCTTGACAAGGGCTATATGAATGACACTTAAGATGATCTTTCTTGTCTTCACCGCCGAAGGTTCGGGCGTGCTCCTTGGGCACCTCGCGTCATCCCAATTACTTGGCATTTACCTCTCCCGGGTTGGATCAATGTTAACACGGATGGCGGTGCAACTAGATCCCCAGGACGTCTCACGACACCCAGGTTTACCGCACAACAATGAGCTCCTTCCGAAGATGTTTTGTGGAACAATGTGGTTCGAGATATGCTTTTGAGGCTAAACTAATGGCGGTTATGCGTGCTATCTTCTACGCTTTTCACAAGGGTTGGGCTAACCTTTGGGTTGAATCAGATTTGACTTTCGTGGTGGATCTCTTTCATAATTGGGATGGCTCCATTCCGTGGGGCCTTCAGGGCCAATGGCAAGATTCTTTGCATTTGATTTCTCAAATGAACTTTGTCATTTTGCACATTTATCGGAGGAAAATCGTGTGGCGTATCAACTCAAGGCAATTTTAATGTAAATGGTAGAATGCCCACGGAGGATATCATTACTTTACTCACGATGATTATGTTGGACGAGTACAATATAAATTTGTTAGATAACTATTGTTTCGTGCTTTTTATGGATCCTATGGCATTTTATTTTCTCGCTGGGGTACTATTTTCCTACTAGGGTTTTTCCCACAAGGGTGGGTTTGACCTTAGTAGGTTTTTAACGAGGCCCCAAATATTGTGCTACTTGATCGACTTGTGATCAGGACTCTTCTTTTCTTTCTATTATGATTTTCGAGTTTTATTTAAAAAAAAAAGAAAAAATGTACCCTTGAAAGACAAAACATCAACAGAAGAATGCATAAATAAAAGCATTAAACAATTACTCTAAAATCCTCATTATCAAATGAATCCACTTCATCAGCATAGTCCTCCCACCTTTTGGTAGCAGCCACGTTTAAGGATTTGAAGCTATTGGATTCAACATTATCTAAAAGAGTGAGATTATGAATTGGAGGAGTCGGGCCTTGTTGAACATCACAAAGAAGTTATTGTTTAGAAGCCTCCAACGACTTATCCCAAATAGCCTGGCAAAGAGGACAAATGGGCTTTGGCCAACTTGTATGAACGTCCGCGGCCACCTCCTCGATATCGAAAAAAAGCTGGGCAAGGTGTTCATCGTGAGGGGTGGGGGTACCCCGGATGCATCATTCATTGCGGTGTTATCCCGCTTCAATGTGCATCCAAATAAGCCAAATATGTCAATGGATAAGGCGAAGCAAAAGATGGACATGCATGTTCGCATAACAACCGTGTCTTCCACGGAAGTAGAAGTCGTGGGATATATCTTGATCATCCTTGTCATACACCAAGTCATCTACATCCTCTAAAGCGAAAAGAATTCCCCAAAGGGACACTATTAGACTTTGAGGTCATACGAGAAGCAACATTGGTAGAAGCATCAACATGCCTATGTGAATGAACCACGGTCAAAAGATCAGGATTGTGCTCCATAGTGCTAGCTATCCATGCGTTACCCTTAACTATGGAAGGACGATAAACTTTTGAACACAAGAACAACCTCGCCTAGGAGTGTCCGGGCGCCTATCCTCCTTGGGAGCCATATCCAAAGGATTATTTCGATAATAAGTCGCAATAGAGTGTCCCGTGATATTACGATGAGAACAAAAAGCTGCAAGAATTTCATAACTCAAAGAAAACGAACGAGCAATGACCCACCCTCTCAACCATAACATGATCCTGAAGTGGTTTAGACAAACTACCTCAACCGAACACGGGCAAAATGCCCAAGAGAACCATTAAGGGCCCCTTCACCAATTTGAAGGGGATTCCCAATCGCCTTGGCAATACCCATTATGATACTCGGACGTCAATATTCAACGCTCAATTCAAAAATTTGAACCCATACACTAGCCTTAGATGGACAAACCTTGTACGGATTAAAGTCTAGAGTCCAGGGAGATAATCGAATAGAACCTGGATTGATCTTCCATGAAGAGCGTATAGCCGCCCGAGCCCTATCCTCATCTGACGAAAATTTGATACAAAAGTACCCTTTACCCAAAGGAATTAACGCCCAATTATGTAGGATTTTCAATAATTCTGCTAAACGGGTTCGAAGGAGGATAAAGGCCAAGGCTTCTCCCCTTTACCAAGCAAGATGTGACCAATCAATGAACATAAAAATTATTAACACATTGCTTATAGAGATTTTTGTCAATGGTAACTTAAATAATCTCATTTTTCAACCGGATTAATAAAACAGGGTACATACTCGTCTTCCTTTGAAATCATTATATTTCTTTTATCTAGTTTAGTCACTAAAATGGGTTAATACCCTACAATAAATCTAATTAAATATATGAGAACGTGGTTATTTTGAGACTTCTAAATTCTCTCTCTAGGTTTTTCTCTCTTCTCTCTCTTGATCACGCTTTGGACGTTTCATCCCATCTCTCCGCGCCGCCGCCGCCATGGCTTCGCCGGTCTCTTGCTTTCTCCAGTTTAACATCGAACTTTGATCCACACCGTGCCCGCCCACGTGAACCATCGATTACGATCCTTCTTCTCCGCGCACAACGCAACCTGAGCATGGGAAATGATTGACGCCCAGAATTTCTCTTTCTATGGAGTTCCTTTGACTTTCTTGTCCTAGAATAATAAAGACGCAATGCCCCCTCTCACGCCTCCGCAACAACAGTGTGTCATCCTGCGTGCGACCCACGAACAACACTTAGCGCGCCCACCTTGTCTCATCGCGCCAAGACCTCTCCTCGCACTGTAATGCCTCTTGCCACGCGGCGTTTTCCTTGTACTGCCAACGCCCGCGACATGCGGCATGGTGGTCCCCCACGCCGTCCTTGCCTCCCACGTGGCTATTGATGGTGTGGTCCCCCACAAGGACAAGCGGCCGTTGGTTGTTATTATGGGGGCGGCTCCTTTTCCCCTTTGCCATCCCTTGGGGGTCGGCCGCCATGCCCACCTCCAAGCCCGCCCCTCCAGGGGTGATGACCTTTTGGGTCATTGTCTACCATCATCGCCCGGGATCCCAAGCACAAGCCTCCGTCGAGTTCGACTTTTTCCTCAAGGATAAACCCAATTTTGTTCACTCTTATGCTAATATTGTTTCGTGTTCTAACCATCCTGGATTCCACGTCTCGGGTTCCGGTAATCATACCCTATTTTCGACGATAGTTTCGGTAAAAATCAATCTATCCCCAAATCGGTTCTTTTAGGAAAAGGTAACAAGCCATGGGCGACTATGCTTTTGCATAAACGCCTTTCTGAATTATGGGGTATTAAAAATGACTGGAAACTAATTCCCTTGGGCAAGGGTTTTTTTGTGTCAAATTGTTTAGTGCGCAGGATCGTTCTTGTGCTCAACAGCATATTAGTTGGACACTTAACCCTGGTACTATCCGCCTATCTCCATGGGTACCGGATTTCAACCCCTATAAAAGTACAATCTTGATGGCCAGATTTGGGTACGCATCTTTGAACTCGATGCGAATATCGGGACCCCAATAACATCATGGGAATTGCCCGATTGCTATCGGGAATCCAATTCAGATTGATCAGCAGTCCTTGGATGGTTCTTTGGGTCATTTTGTTCGGGTTCTGGTGGATGGATATTGACCTCTCCAAGCCTTTGGAGGAACACATTACGGTTGAACGCACTGGCAAGTGCTCTTTTGTTTCCGTCACTTATGAAAAACTACCGCATTTTGCTCGAAGTGTAGTGTTACGGGCATTCCACAAAGATCATGTCGTTTCAACAATGCGGGAATCCGGCGTAAGGGCGCTTCACCAACCCAGGGACGTTCGCGGGCGCCTTCTCTGCAGCGCGGCCGCTCTAGGGTTCGCAAGGTTTACCGTCCTGTTCAGCAGGACAAGGGTAAGGTTGTAGATGACTCAATGGGAACTACGGGTTCGACTATGCGCACAGGATCTCCACCTCACGCAATAGTCACTTGTCGTCCAAGCATCCATATTGGTAATAGCTTTGAGGTTCTTGGTTCAACATTCCCAAGACCAAGAACTGAGATTATCAAGCTAATTACCCAGCCAGGGAGCCGTCTCCCAAAGCCAGTACTTCCAATAAGGAACCGGCTTCTACCATTATGCCCATTACGGTCCAGTATCCTTTGGGGAAGCCTATTCATGCGCTGAGCCATGCTTTTCGAGATAGCTCCTTGGACTCGGCTAAAGATAGAATTCTCCAGCAAGTTACATCGGGGTCGTCCCCCCGCTCATGATGTCACTATCGAGCCGGAACACCCAGCACCACATGAGATGAACTTTGCAGCTTCCAAGAGATGGGCGGATTACGCAGATGAGGTGGGTCAGTCTCAATCGTCTGATTCTGCAGCACATCACACGCCTGGTTTTACCGTGCGTTCGTCACAGGCGTCACCCCCCTTCATCTCAATGAATTGCATCTTCTGGAACATTCGGGGGATTGGGAATGTTGCATCTCGCAATGTTCTTAAGGCTTTATGTCAAAAGCATAAGCCTTCGATTTTGGCTATTTGTGAACCTAAAGTGGACTTTTCGAATATTTCTGATTCATATTGGCATAGCCTGGGTTTGATTCTGGCAGGTCAAAGTTTTCGAGGCATTGGACGGCCAGACATTTGGGTTCTTCACGACTCCACAATCTCAATCCTTAACCAGGTTTGGTCTTCTACTCAATGCATTGTTTTCCAAGTTCAATTTGGTGCTTTGATTTTTCATGTTGGCTTCACTCATGGAATGTGTGATTACATTGCATGACGTGAGCTCTGGCAAGATTTGAGGAATTCGGGTCTTACTGATCTGTTACTTGTTGGGGATTTTAATGCGGTTTTGGGACATCATGAGCGCTCGCGCAATGATACTCTTTCCCAAGCCTCGTGTCAGGATTTTAGGGATTTCATGGAGGACGCTGGTTTGTTTGCGGTGTCCACTACGGGGAATTCATTTACTTGGTGCTCACCCCGTAGGCCTCTATCTTTACTTCAGGCGAAGTTGGACAGAGCCCTCGCAACTTGTCCATTTTTTGCGCTCTGGCAGGATGTAAAGGGTTTAGTACTTCCTTGCATTGGTTCTGATCACCACCCTATTTTGGTTTCATGTTCTTTGGCCATTAGCAGGGGTCCGGTTCCGTTTCATTTTCAGCGAATGTGGGTTCATCAAGATTCATTCTGGGATTTGGTTACAACCTCTTGGGTCTCTCCATGCGACGTGCCCAATCCTTTATTGCGTGTCATGAAGAAGCTCAAGCGGTTGAGAGAAGTTATTAAAGATTGGAACAGGGATGTGTTTGGGGATGTTAACCGTAAGGTGGATAGTCAGATGGAGCATCTTCGTCAGATACAGACAGACATTGAGGCATTGGGTTATAACCCCTCTCTTCGAGATAGCGAACGAGACACCCAATTGAAGCTCGCCAGCAGACGCCGCAGCTTACAATCCGAATTCCTTAAGCAAAAGGCACGCATCTTGCCGGCTTAAGGATGGGGATCGTCTACAGACATTTTTCACCGACATAGCCGTTATTCGTAAGGGCGAGCATGTTTTCGAGGGCTTATGGTAGATAGCGATTTCGATAATGTTGCTATCCTTGGGGATCACATCGTTTCATTTTACAAGGATCTATTCATGGATACCGGGAGTTCCGTGAAATGTCGATTTCTCGTTAGTCGACCATGTTATTACCCCAATGGTTGGGGCGCAGGCGAATGCCACACTCACTGTCATTCCGTCGGATTTAGAAGTTAAGGAAGCAGTATTTGGTATGGATTCTGATAGTTCTCCGGGGCCTGATGGGTTCAATGGGATTTTTTACAGTCAGTTCTGGGATGTCATCTCCGCAGAGGTAACCGCAGCTGTTCGATTTTTCTTCAGTAATTCGTCACTACCTCTAGGATTGAATGCAAGTTTCATGGCGCTCATCCCTAAGACTAAGGATGCGAACGTCATTGAAAACTTCCGCCCGATTGTTATGAGCAATTTTATTTTCAAGATCATCACGAAGATATTGGCTACACGCTTGGGTTTGATTATTGAAGATTATTTATCTCCGATGCAGTTTGGTTTTTTTTCCCCGGATGACAAATTCATGATTGTATTGCCTTGGTGTCTGAAGGGTTCAATGTCTTACAGAGTCGCACGGATTCAAATATGATCCTGAAAATTGATATCCGCAAGGCCTTTGACACATTGAGGTGGGATTTCTTGCTACACGTCTTGCGCCGTTTTGGTTTCTCAGAGATCTTTGTGCATTGGGTGGAGGTGATTCTTCGGTCATCCAGGATATCTCAGTCTTCGTTAAATGGGACTCCGGTGGGTTATTTCCCCTGTTTCGGAGAGAGTCGCAAGGGGATCCTTTATCTCCACTATTGTTTTGCATTGCGGAGGAAGTCTTGGGGCGGCTTATTGCAATGGCGATGGAACAGTCTCGGTTATCTTCCTTCATGGCGCCAAGGGGGGATAGTTTTTCCTTCGTCCATCCTATATGCATTTATATTGTCATCATGTGTGGGGCGTCTTCTACTAATGCCCAGTCTTGCTTCGATCCTTACTCATTATGCGATATCCTGGGGCCAAGTGTTTAACCCACGTAAATCGAAAATTTACTTTGGTTCGCGAGTTTCGCCTTATGTCCGTGGAAGAGTGCAACACATTTTGGGGATACATCCAGGGCGTTCCCCACATGTATTTGGGCGCTCCAATCTTTAAGGGCGCTCCAAAGGTTGCGGATTTACAACCTATCTTTGAGAAGATAATCCTCAAATTCAGACGATGGAAAGGTTCATCTCTTTCCTTTGCTTTGGTAGAGTTTGTCCGTTAACTCGGTGATCACTAGCTCTTTCGTGCACACCATGATAGTTTATAAATGGTCAGCTACGCTGCTAAAACATATGAAAAAGCCATGCGCAACTTCATTTGGGGACGGGGGATGTGAATTCTAAGGGAAAGGTGGTGGTCAATCGGGACGGATGCTACACGCCCGGAGACGAAGGGATCAAGGCGTGCGATCTATTATGGTTGCCAACAAGGCCTTTTTGATGAAATTGGGTTGGAAGGTTTTGAACTCGGACTCGGTGGTTTACGAGAACCCTCGGTTAACGATACTTGGCGGTCATTTATTCCTTCTTCCATCCGGGCCGGATTAAACCCTGCATTTCCGATTGCTTGGATAGTTCTCATTTGGATCCTAAAGCTAATTCCGAGGTATTATTCTGGATTGACAATTGATTGGGATACACTATAGCAGACAGAATTGGTATTCGAGAGGAATATAGATACTTATTTCAACAGCGGATTTCCGACTATTTTTATGATGGAACCTGGAACTTCACTTTCGCTTTCGTGGAGGCCTATTTGGATATGGTGCATGTGACATTGTGCGCATCTCGATCGCTAAATACCCGAGATACACGTGTTTGGTTGAACTCGGAGGATGGCTCGGTTACCTCAAAAGCGGCTTACAACTATCTTCTCCCCAAGCGCCCGGCAGTCAAATGGGGCTCTTGGATTTGGTCGCAACATATCCCAGAACGGAGATCGGTGGTTACATGGAGGGCTATACACAACCGACTAGTTGTCCGTGACTCTTTACGTGCTAGGGGAAGTTTTTGCATCGCCCTTCGGTTTGTGTTCTTTGTAGGGAATCGGGGAATCGCTTGATCATTTATTTGTCTCTTATGCTTTTGTAGGGCATATATGGCGATGGATCTTCCACACTTTCCACGTTCACCCTTTTTCGGACATATAGCCTCAATGAGTTCTTTCAAAAGGCTTATGACTTTTCAATTTAGTGACCAGGTTGCTTTCCTTTGGTGGGTGGCGATACTCTCTTGCATCTGGCTCATATGGCATATCCGAAACGAATTGATTTTTCACAACAAAATCAATACTCGAGGCGGCGATCATTCATCTACAAGTACTCATTGTAGAATCATCATTATTGGACCGGGTTGCATGAACAATGATCAACAAGACTTATTTATCTTGCGGGATCGGGTTCATGGTAGGGCTAGACAAGCGCCAAGGATCGCCGAGGTTCTTTGGCAAAAGCCCTTCCGGCCGGGATCATGGTGAACATCGATGGCAGCGCCTCGGGGCGCCGGAAGGCTAACCGCATTCGGTGTTTTTCGAGAATTGTAGAGGCTTCTTTCGAGGGTGCTTTGTTCACCATCAGGATCGTGGAATGCATTTAAAGTCGAATTGATGGCAAGAATGTGGGCGATCCAAGATGTGTTTGCAAAGGTTGGACACAAATTTGACTCCACCTCCTAGGCCACATGGATCTCGTAGTATCACATATTTTTCGGGAAGGCAATCGGGTTGCGATATTCGAGCAAGAAGATGGACATCGGCACATGGTGGGCATCCCGCCCACGAGCTTTTACATTACCTCACCGATGACTATGTTGACCAATCCAACTATAGGTTTACTTATTAGTGTGCTAGTGCTTCTGGTTTCTTTCCCATTTTTTAGGCGTCTTATGTTTCCTGGGGGGTACTCTTTTTCCTTCCAAGGGTTTTTCCCACAAGGGTGGGTTTTACCTCGGAAGGTTTTAACGAGGCCCCAACCATTCACCATTTGTCCGGCTTGTGACCATTTATTTTGGATTTTGATATTATTTCCAGGATTCTCTTTGGTTACCTCGATCACTGTGATCGGACCACTATTTTTCATTTATATATATATATATATATATATATATATATATATATATATATATTCGCACTTATTCAAAAAAAACGGATTAATGCCATCAATGTTGGCCAAAGAATCTATAAACGCTTCGGATTAGCATGTTTAACCAAAGAATCCCTAAAACTAGGGTTAGTAGGTTTTATCGTGTTTTACTAAAGAATCCCCAAACGTTGGGTTTGCACTCGCGGCATACATGGGGCATCATTGCACCAGGGCCAACCCGTATCCTGGTATTTGGAGGGTGACCACCATAGAGGGAGTTGTGGATGCCATCAAGGAGGGAGATGGGAACACAACCGCATCTCCTCTTGATGTGGAGGCCACCATATGAGGATTGGTTGGGACCACCATGGGAGACAAGTTTGTTGTAACCACCTAGGGGGCATGTGAATCTGGGACCACAACGGGGGATGAATTGGTTGCAACCACCAAGGAGGCGTGTGGTAGCAATGGCGTCCGCCTAAAAGGGACCATATAGTGATTTGCCAACATCGCCGTCATCAACTATGCCTTAAATGCATACCTAGTACTGCAACAATCCACAAAACAACCCCAAAAGAAGCCTCTGGAATTTTGGAAGACCCCAGATGCCATAAAACGTCTCCGCACTCCCGAGGCATTGACGTCCATATTCACATTGATTCATCCTGGAAGGGGTTTTTTCGATCAACATGCACAATGTTCAAGCTTTCCTTAGCCGCCAGGATCCTGAAGTCTCCGAAGGATGAAAAGATCATGTGGATCATTATTCATGCAACCTTGATCTAAAGATGAAGATTCCACCATAAGGACTTGAAGCTAGATATAGCATCATCCTCCCTCAAGGCCTTATCGTTGAACGCCAAATCATTCTGGATATGCCGAATAAGCCAAATGCAAGATAATGCCGTTGCTTTCTTAAAAAGAGATATGCTCAATGAATCAAAAAGGCATCAAGTGCACCAAAATTCATTAAAACGTGTGGCAAGATGAAAATGAACATCAAAGGTACTAAAAATCCAACGCCAAAGAGTCCCTGCAAAGACACAAGAGACAAAAAATGATCAGTGGATTCAACATGAGCACAACAGAGGCCACAGACAGAGGGGCCGATGAAACCCCGATTGCACAAAAATTCAGGACCGCCGCACGGGTTGTGAATAGCACGCCAAACCACAATCGAACGCCTTTTTGGGATGTAAGGGGACCAAATCCATGAACCCCAATTGACCATAGGAGATGATGGACGAAGATGAGAGTAAGTAGCTTTCAAGAAATCTCCCCATCGCAGAGTGAATCCAAACCCATTTATCGTTAGAGGTCGGGGCAATAGGAAAATGGACAATATCCCGAACTAAATCCATGTAAGCCTTAAGAAAAGTGAAATGCCAGAAATCATCATATAAGTAATTTGTAATACGTTGTCTAAAGAGGTAGATGTACTCATGAGGAATTCCAATTCTATCGACAATGGCATATCGAGAGGAGAAAAACCCTAAGTTTTCATCCTGAAACTTTAGCAATTCCTTACCTTGCTCCATCGACGTTGAAGGATAGTCATGGGGGTGTGATTGCAAGGCACAACACTCAACCTTCTCATAGGGTGGCTGTCCCCGGATGTTTCTATGTCATCTCTTACCCCCATGGCTGCCAACCATGGAGGGCGTCCCAAAGGCTTCTCGATGGGGGCCGTTGTGCACTATGCGGCCCTGTGATGCCTCCTCCCAAGGGTGATGGCCCCGGTATCTCGTGGTTCTACTTGTCATACCATGCTATGTTCCTTAATAATGACGCCACAATGACATGGTTTTTGGTGCTCAGTGGATGTTCTTCTACAATGTCCTCTCATGAATTTAACCCGAACTTTTGGTTCATGTTATATCTAATAATATGGGTAATACTTTTGCTAAAGTTGATTCGAGTAATTCCCATACTATGGATTCTACTTTTCCTCAAGCTCCATGTAATCCTACATCATTTTCTAATATTATTTCTAGCAATATTAATTCTATCCCTAAACCTTGTTAGGAAAGGTGAATATTGTTCGTGACTATTGATGAAAACATTTGCCAGCAGCGTCTTCTTGAATTTTCTTATTCTTTGATTGGTCGGGTGATTTTGGGAAAGGGTAACAAGCCATTGCCTACTATGCTTCTACATAAATGACTTTCTGACTACGGAGTATTAAAAACGATTGAAACTAATTCCCTTAGGCAAGGGTATTTTCTGTTAAATTTTCTAATGCGCAGGATCGTTCTTTGTGAGTAATCATCTACCCCTCGGTTGCAATTCGAGCTATATGGTTCGATTCCTAAAAATAATAATGCGGACAGTGGAGGAGTATAGACCTATGGTATTAAGTAACTCTTTATTCAAAACTTATTACTAAAATGTTGGCTTTAGATTTGGGTCGATCCTAAAGAATCACGTTTATGGTATGCAATTCGGTTTCATTCCTGGGAAACAAATTCATGATTGTATCGCTTTGGTATCGAAAGGGTGAATTGCCTTCTTAATCAGATTCGAGGCCAAACATGGTTCTTAAAGTAGATATTCATAAAGTTTTCTATGTCCTCAGGCGTATGGGTTTTGCCAATCTCTATTCTGTTTAATGGTTGCCTCAAGGTTTATTTTCAGTGCATTAGAGGCGTCTGCCAGGGAAATCCATTTTTTTTGAATAAGTTGAGAGAACTGGTTGGAGGGGAGGAGATAAAACCCAAATAAACTGAAAGATACAATGTTAATACCCTTATAAAGGGTGAGTGATACCACTTGAGCTACAAGCTAGTGGTGCCTGGGGAATCCATTGTCACCCTTTCTTTTTTGTGCAGCGGAAGACGTTTTGGCTCGAGCTTTGGACACAACAGTTCAGCAGGGAATTATTTCTCCTTTTTTGGCGCCCAGATCTATTCAGTTTCCTCCATGTTTATTATATGCAGATGATATTCTGATTATGACAGAGGCTTCTTGAGGTAATTGCCAGCAGTTGCGACATATCTTGATGGAGTATGGCAAAAATTTTGGTCAACTCTTCAGCCCGAAAAAGTAAAAGGTTTATTTTAGGGATAACACACCTGCTCGACTTATGCTTCACATCCAGACGCACTTACGTATTAGCAGAGGCACATTTTCTTTCAATTATTTAGAAGCCTCGCTTTTATTTGGTCAGGGAATATTTGGGACCACTGTTGTGCACCCAAAGAACTTTATTTGGTCAGGGAATATTTTCGCAAAGGGCTCGGTGACCGTGAGTTTGGGACCACTGTTGTGCGCCCAAAGAAGAAGGGGGTTTAGGAGTTCGATCTTTAATCGCTGCCAATAAAGCTTTCCTTATAAAAAAATGCTTGGAAGATGATTAATTCAGAGAGTGAGGTCTTTAGAATTTTACGGAGGCGTTTTATGAATGAGGGGCCATGCACCACATACATTGGCTCGTCCATTTGGCTAGGTTTGCGCCCTATCACGATGGATTTAATTTCTCAATCTAGATGGATCCCGAGTGACCGCCATTGTTCATTTTTTTGCAACAACCTGCTGAGATATTCTATTGCCGACCGCATTGGAATTCCTAACAATTTGCGCAGATTTTTTGAATTCCCAATCTCGATTACTTCTTCAATGGAGTTTGGCATTTGACAAGATTTCTTGGGGGCTTATACGAGTATTGTGATTGACATCCTCCATTCCTATTGCTCATAACACCGAGGATAAACGTATTTGGACTCACTCGAAGGAGGGCGAAGTCTCTTCGAATGAAGCTTATATTTTTGTTCGAGATACATTCCCGAGGTGGATCACGGTAAATGGATCTGGTCGCCACACGCCCCCGAAGATCTATTGTGGTTTGGCGGTCCATCCGTGTCGTCTTGCGATTGCTTGATAACTTTTTTAAATAACGATCAAAATTATAATAAAAGAAAAGAAAGATCCTGGTCACAAGCCGACCAGGTAGCGCAATGTTTGTGGCCACGTTAAAAACCTACCAAGGTAAAACCCACCCTTGTGGGGAAAACCCTTAGTAGGAAAAGAGTACCCGACGAGAAAACCATATATCCAAAAGAGAAAACCATACATCCAAAACATAATTGCGGATGACAATACTATCTAACAAATCTATATTGCGCTCGTCCAACATAGTCATCCGTGAGCGGGGGGATAATATCCATCGGAAAAAGGTCCCACCAGTGGAATCACACGTGAGTTTGCCGAGATGATCCGCAACACGATTACCTTCCCGATATATGTGAGAAACCATGAAATTCATCCGGGAAATCATAAAGAGAGATTGACGCCATTGGCCAAGCATACGCCAAGCGATGGAACCAACCAGAGATCGAAAAAGGTCCACAACATAAGTGGAATCGGACTCGGCCAAAGGTTAGTCCATCCCTTATGAAAAGCATAAAAATGGCGCTCATCGCCGCAACTAATTCACCTCAAATGCATAGCCTGTTCCACACTTTGCTCCACAAAACCACCGCAAAAAAAAACCTCGATAGGTACGATAGACCCCGCCGCCGTATCCATCCGTATCAACTTTAATACTGACCAGGATGGGGAAGAGACCAAGGCACTGGAATGATGCAAGGGCCTTAGGTGGACAAAATGAACCTTCACCTATGTTGACAAAGTAAATCATCCTGGGTATTCTACATACACCCCTAGTCCAAAGAAGCGGACTCAATAATCATCGATCTCAATTGAACCGAGTCGTGTCGGTAGTCTAATTTTTGTCATTAAAACCAACATCGTTGTGGATGTGCCATATAAGCCAAACGCAGAAACGATCGCCACCTTCTAGAGAATTCATTGAATTCCATTAAATGAACCAGAAATTCATTGAAACTATAAACATTGCGAAACCCACAACAAATGAAGCGAATCCAATCCCAGTGCTCCGAAAATCACAAGAAACAAAAATGTGATCAATCGATTCGAGTGAGAATAACATAGCAACAAAAAGAGGACCGATAAAGCCTGTGTGACGGCGGACGTCCATAACAGCCAAACGTCTGTAAATAGCCCGCCAAGCCACAACCGTGTGCCTTTCAGGAGTGTGAGGGGACCAAATCCACGATCCCCATTTAACAGATGGGAAAGACGATCGTAAGAAGGTATAAGTTGATTTAGAGGTCACCATCCCATCCATAGAATGAGTCCACACCATTTTATCCACCGAGTCCGGAGTAATCGGGCAACGGATAATATCCCGAACAATGTCTAAGTAAGCCTCCACAAATGACATAGTAAGATACCAAGTGTTATCGAAAAAGAAGTCCAAAATAGATTCCGAAAGTTATTCCATAATTCATGCGAATACTAATCCGATCTGCAATAATGTACCCAAGCCGCTTGTTCTGTCCAAAAATTAATCGAAGAGTGCACCAAGGATCCATCTCGAATCGCTTGGCAATCCTCCACGCTTGGACGCAACCCCGCCCCGTATTGAGGAAGGCAAGAAAGAGCGTCTGATAGAACCGTTAGCAAAAAAAAGTCTACTGAGAGTAGCAAAAACCACTAATCCAAGGTAAGAACTTTCCAACCCATTTTCATAATAAAAGCCCGGTTCGTAGTAATAATGGACCGAATGCCAAGACCTCCCTCGGCTTTAGAGTGCAACAATGAGCCCAATTAACTCCACGAACCCTTCGATTAACATCACTGCACCAAATTAAATTACGCATAGCCTTCTAACCGCTGAGCATCGAGATATGCCATTTGTAGATAAGCATGTTGTGAACCAAGGAGCTGGCAATGATGGAATTAACTAAACAGACACAACCCGACAAGGAAAGAAAGAAGAGCCTTTCCATCGCTTAAATTTAACCATAATCTTATCAAACAAAGGCTGCAACACGCTATGCTTATGAGCACCTTTGAAGATTGGAACCCCAAGGTATGAAGTTGGGGAGGAACCAATCGACAAACCCATCACTTTGCCTGGATGTGGTTTTTGACATGCCGTGAAACTCGAGTACCAAAAATCACCTTCGATTTTGCAGGTTAAACACCGGCCCGAAAGAGAAACATAATGACCGAGGGTATCAAAAATATGGCGAGCATTGATGTTATCGCACAAAAATAACAATGTCATTTGCATAGAGCGTGGCGTATAGAAAGATGATATTACGCGGAGCCACAAAAGCGTGAGAAGATGGGATGACACCAATCGTGAAACAAGTCTCCCCAGACTTCTTTTGCGATGCAAAAGAGAAGAGGTGAAAGGGGGTCACCCCGACGCACCCCCTTGTGCATGGAAAATAACCAACTGGAGATCCATTGAGAAGAATCAAGATACGGGCCGATTTCAAAATCACTAAAATCCATTCCACAAACCTCTCCGAGACTAGAGCAATACAATCGTGAATGTAAAATGTTGAAACCCTCCAACTAACCATATCGCCTGAGATTTCTCGGCGAAAAATTTAGATTTGAGAAGAAGCGCTGATTTAGAAAATTTTGGGCTTCAAGCTCCCGATCCCGATGGGCGATATTATAACCCAAAGTCTCAATGTCCAATTGAATCTGCCTCAATTTCTCTAACTTATCATCCACCTCACGATTGACATCCCTAAAGACCTCTCGTATTCCAAGAACGAGCACGGGGCTTAACCTTTTCACCTTAATAATCAAACGAATCAAAGGGTTTGAGCCAAAGACAAGTTGAATCCCAAGAAGAAGCAATAATCGATCAAAACCCGGATGTTTGGTCCACATCGTTGAAAACAAAATGGAGACGGACTGTATAAACAAAGTGGTCACACAAATACTTGACCCTCCGCGGAGATTAAGAAATCGTGGATCGGCAATACCGATCAAGCCGAGCTTGAATGAGAGTCCGATTAGAGGCGTCGCACCAAGTAAAGAATTTGCCAACCGTGGAATGGCCATCAAACCCGCATTGTCAAAAAAATCCCAAAAATCTTGGCAAGAAGCCATAGAAGCCATCCCATGTCATGCACGCTCATGATTCCCGAGTACAACATTGAAATCCCCCATTAAAACAATATCATCAATACCCAGGCCGACAATATCCAACCAAAGCTGTCTACGAATCACATGATCGCAGATAGCATGGACAAACCCCACTTGAAAGATGTTATTAGCAAATTGAGCGTGAGAACAATGCATTGATCAGAGATAAGAACCTGTTAAAGAACCATGACGTCCGATCGCCTGAAGATCCAGATATCCGACCTCCCCGAAGCACGGAATTTCTGAGCCACAAACTGCAAAACCAAGATCGCCCAATAAGCATCGTAAATAGTACACAAGTCCACTTTAGGTCCTAACAAAGAACCAAAGAAGGCTTATGAAGTTGACATAGTTTCTTAAGGATATTGCGAGAAGCAATATTCCCAATTCCCTGATGTTCCAAAATATGCAATTCATTGAGAATGAGTGGTTGAGGGCATCCGGGTAGAAGCTTTCGTGACCAGGTGGGCGCAGAAGCATCAACCCCGAAATATTGTCGTCGTCCCACATACCGCCCATTGTTTCGAGTAGCCCTATTAGCATTATTGCCTAACCGTCGATAAGTGGAAGCCGAATGTCCCGTAATACCACAAGTTCCATAGAATAACTAAGCTTTTCATACCCAATAAAAGCAAACGAGCAATGACCCGATGTTCAACCATAATGTGATCCTACGTAGTTTAGCCAAATCGACATCCACCAAAACTCCTGACAAAATGTCCCTGGAGAACCATCCAAAGACCTTTCATTGACTTGCAGACTTTGGGGTGCCAATGGCCTTAGCCAATCCCATAATGTAGCTTGGATCCCGATTTCGATACTCAACTATAATATTCTAACCCAAACATTAGCAATGATGTATTCACCTTGTAGAGGTTGAAATCCGTAACCCAAAGGGATAAACAAATGGTTCCGGATTGAGAGACCAAGTTACCCGAGCTTGGGCACGTGAATGATCATAAGCATTGGAAAATTTAACACAAAAATAACTTTTTCCCAATCGTATTAGTTTCCAACCATTTTTAACTCCCCATAATTCAAATAAATCTTTTGTGAAGAGGCATAGTGGGCCAAGGTTTCGCACCTTTGCCGAGAATAACACGACCAATTAAAGCATATTTAAATTCAGCAAGTCGTTGCTGGTACACATTTTCATCCATAACAACAGAGCAATATTCGCCTAAATTTTAATAGGTTCAGGGATAGGGTTAGAGGGACTCGAAATGATTTTAGCAAAAGATGTGGGGTTACCTCGAGCCCGATTGGGAGATGCAAAGGTCGAGAATTTACCGAAACCATATTCGCAAAAGTAGCATCCACACGTGCGTAAGAATTAGGCCCATAATGAGCCGAATATTCAAGTTCATGTGTGATTGGAGATGAGCCATGGATGAGACGTCATGCACACAATGTGTTGAAGAATTGCCAGGGACGAGATTGCCATGCATAGAATGTCCTGTTAGATTGAGGCTATCATTACAGGGCTTTGTTATCGCCTGGGAATAGAGAGCACCATTGACCTAGGGGCCATCACCCCCCTGGGAGGAGGCAGCAATAGCGGGCTACCTCCTAGTTGGCCCCTCAACCAAAGTGCCAATAGGGTGGGGCCCTCCATGGTCATCCACCGTGGGGGTAAGAACATCATAAGTAGAATTCGCTAGGGGGTAGGAGCCCCAAGCAGCCGGCGTGTGTATAGGAGGCGCCAAGAGGGGACCGTGGGGCAAGGAGGACGGGATGGCGGCGGATCGTGCACCCAAGTATGATGCAAATAGTATCAAACCCAAACTAGGGTTTGGGGTCTTAACTTTGGGTGGTTGATGTTTGTGTGACACAAAGTAGGAGGAATGAATCCATAATGTGGCCAATAACTTATGAGGAGAGGGTGTTGCCAGTCCGATAGCGTCCGCGAACATAGCGTTGTTAGAACCAAAAGTATTGATCATCGTAGGAGGCATAGTCAAGTAGAGTGCATCAAAGTCGAACGGGAATTCTCTGAAACATAATTAAAAGTTAATCCATGAAACGATTCCACCATGGACAATCGAGAGAAGATTATCGGAGCGATCACCAAGGTAGCTCGTCAAGTCGATCACAAGAAAGAGGACGCGTGCGATGGGAGCATGCTAGGGTTTCGATCTATTCGCCAAAACCACATCGCGCCATCTTTTTTTATGCTACAATTACATAGTTTTTACTTCATGTGTTCGATATTAGAGCGTTGGTTATATTATGCTCATAGTGTTAAAGGTTAGGCTTCCAAAGGATGTTTCATAAATTAGTGAAGTTAAAATTCTTTTATGATTGTTTAATGAATTTATGTGCATAATTATTGTAGGAAACTCAAAGGTGCTTGATAACTTACGCCTTGGGGATTACCGTGGCCACTCAAATGTCCTTTTGCTATGGTGATTCCGAGTTTATATCTTTACTAATTGTTGTTTTGCTAGGTACATCTAGAAATGGGTCTACGATACCTTTGAAGTTAGTATTCCGCTACATGGGGGTGAACCATTTATACATTTCACTCTTCAACACAAGAAGGGGTTTTCTTTCTATGTCTAAGAACTCTCCTCAGTGCTTAAACGATATCTTAGTATTGATTCGAATTTGTCTATGAGTTTGTAATCAATGTTTGGCATATCTTTCGAATCTTAGGGGCATAATCGAAACTCGTTGATTTATGTTAAATATGATTATTTGTTTTCTTAATTAATTCATGCTTTCTATTTTATGAATTCGAGTGTTTATTCTTAATTGCTTTTTATTTGGCCAATAATTTGCATGTCATACTTCTAGTCCATAATCCGGAGGTCGGTTCTAGTAAGACAAAAATCGATTTCGATATAAATAGAGTAATGTATCGGAGTCTACTTCTATTTTTGGGGAGTTTTTCAATTCAAAGATCTTTTGGGAGTTAATAATAGTTGTGATGGATCGAGACCTCAATTATTATTAATCTACTATTTATGCGCCATCGTGGAGGAGAATAAACTATTTAAGGTATTGAACCCATATAATTGCATGAATTGATTTTTAAAACTTTAATTATATTTTTAATATTGAAGAAACATATTGAGATTATGTGTCTAAGGTTGCTCCTATATATGGTGAAAATATTTGTGGGGTTCGCAAATTTATTTCTTTTATTTTCTTTTATTTTCGATTTTTCTTAGTTAAAATACTCAATATTCATCGCTTCAATAAAATTGGAATATGATATTATTATAGACTAAGTGTTTCAATATCAATCCTTGAGGAATACGACCTTGCTTGCCATTATTCTATAAACTACACTCGTACACTTGCAAATTGTATGAACCAAATATTTTTGGCGAACAAGTTTTTGGCGCCATTGTCGGGGATTGATTGGATCCTACATAGATATAGTAATAAGTAGTTCAATCTTCACTGAAGCAATATTTTTTATTTCTCTCAAAATTTTCAAAATAGTCGAAATTATTTTATTATTTTTTATTTTATTCGGTTCTAACATTGTTTTTGTTAAGTGCGTATAGTGCATGATCACGCGTTCCGGATCGACCCACCAATACCCATTGATTTGGAAATTAAAAAGATAGCAACGCAACTAAGGAAGAGAGCCAAAGCAATGGCGGATGGGACTAGTCCGAACGCAGCTGGAAAACAAAAACAATGAGCGCGACTGTGACAGATTGTGGAAAGGCCCGCAAGAAGGCGCTTAGGGACTACTTCCAATCGGAGGTAATTCAAACTTATGGGGGTGTGGCCCATCTACCGATCAATGCAAATAATTTTTAACTAAAATCGGCATTGATCTTGATGGTGTCGAAAAATAGTTTTGTGGTAGAGCCGTTGAGGATCCAAACGCGCATCCGCACTTTTTTAGAAATTTACGATACCGTTAAAATGAATGGTGTTTACGAGGATATCATTCGATGTCGCCTTTTCGCATTCTCTCTACACGATAAGGTTAAGGGATGGTTATGCACTCTAACACCACCAGCCGCAAATTGGGCAGAACTAAGTCAGCGGTTTCTAGCCAAGTATTTTTCCCCCAGTAAGACGCTGCAACTGAAATCTGAGATCGCCTAGTTTAGGCAATTAGATACTGAGCCACTATATGAAGCATGGGATAGATTCAGGGAATTGCTAAGGAAGTGCCCTCAACACGGATATCCCGACTACCAACATGTATAGTACTTCAATAATGGTTTCAGTGGCAACACAAGAACAATTATAAATGATGCATCTGGAGGTGCACTACTAGGGAAATATCCTGAGGAGGCACTAGAATTGTTAGAGGACATGGCTAACAATAGCTACCAATGGCCATCCGAGAGGTCTACTGTCCGACGAGTGGCAGAAGTTCAGGATGAGAAGGTCGCCATGCTCACAGAATAGGTATCCGTGCTGAATATGAAACTGGACGCGATGCAGCAAGTGACTTCAAGGGATCTCACATTTGTTGAAGAAGAAGCAAACTTTGCGGGCCAACAAAAACTTCAACAACAATTACGAAATAATCGATACCCAACTACTACCATCCAGGGTTGCGAAACCATGAAAAATTCTCTTATGCTAACAATAAAAATGTTTTGCAACCACCGCGGGGATATAACGTGGGTAATCAAGGCAGAGCGGAGTCAAGTGAAAAGAAAGCATTCGTTGAAGAGATGCTATCCTCGTTTATCGGAGAGACAAGGGCGAGACTGAACAAAGATGAAGCCAAGATAGACAGGATAGAAGAACAGGTCACTCGGCTAAACACGAATGTAAATGCAAGACTAAAATCTATAGAATCACAAGTAGCCCAGATCGCAACTGTTGTGGGAGGCCAGCATCAAAAAGGCAAATTCCCAAGCGATACTGAGCTGAATCCGCGAGAACAATGCAACGCCATTCGTCTGAGGGGTGGTATTGAGGGTTCACAGATTTCAAATGACACGGTTTAGTAAAAGTGATTAGAAATCTAAAGTCTGGCTGAAGACGTAAAACTTAGCGCTGTATGGGAGGCAACCCAATTTATTTCCGATTTTCGTACATTTTCATCGCCTTCAATTTTAATTATTATTTTTTGTTTATTTTATATTATCTTAATTTTTAGTGTTTGTTTAGTTTTCTTGAGTTGTTGTATAGGGGGCATCACGGCAAACTCCCGGTTATCGGAAAAAAAAATGTAACTAATTCCACACACGGGCGTGTGAGATCACATGACCAGTCGTGTGAGAGGCCGAATCGCCTTGAAAGATCAAATTTAGCCTACTTAGTAAACGAGCATGGATTCACTCCGACGATGGGATTGTTTCTTCGAAGGCGGCTTACTCATATCTGCGCCCCCATTCCCCGGTGGTGCAATGGGGTTCCTGGATTTGGTCACCTAATATTCCGAACTGCCCAGCATCAAATTTAGCCTAAATTAATCCAGTTTACTATGAATATTTTATGGCATGGGATAACATACTTATGGGAATAATGTGATAAATTTTTAGGAGGAAAGTTATTTATTTGCTTGGCATTTATTAAGAAAATTGGGTATTTGGGCATGTTGCGAAAAATAAGCCTATGAGCTTTTGTGCCTTAAACGGTTTTATATTATGTAGACTTATTTTTTCTTTAGTGTGTCATCCATGATTGACAGAACTCTAGAACTTGCTCTGGTATCTTCATTGAAGCCATGTGTGTGTACAATTTTTGAAAATGATTTAAGGTCATCTTTGTTTAGCCTACTTAGCCTAAAAAGCCTACCTATAAACTCATGATTCCCTAGGTAGCCAATTTTGAGCCAAAACTTTTTATTGTTAGCCACATTGATCTTTAAAATTTGAACATGATTTTATCCCAAATTTCTTGAGATTATAGAAAATGAATAAGTTTGGGGGAGATGTGGTGAAAATTTATGAAAAAAGAGGAAGTTGGCAAAAGAAAGAGGGATGAGCAAGATTCGGGTAAAAGAAAAGGTATGAAGCTCGAAAAAAAAAAAGAACATCTTTGAAAAAGAAGAGAAAATCGAGCAAAGCAAAAGAATATTCTGAAAAATGGGAAAACAATGAGAGATTGAGGCTAAAGAAAAAGAAGGCAAAAAGGCCTAAGAATGAAAAAGGAGAAATAAAGGTAGAATTAAGTTGAAAAAGAAAATTGATATTATATTGAAATTGGGTTGGTGAATTGCAAGTCCGTGCTTAAATTATACATGCTCAAGTCAAGTCACTTAATCCAAATTTCCCTACGCTTACCAAAGAGCCTACATTACAACCAAATGAAAAGTCCTTTTTGATTCTTAAGTTGTGCACACAAAAGTGGTAGAGGTGTTAGACAATTTGCAAGCTTATGATAATTCTACTTTCACCGAATTGAATTTGAGCGTAAACACTTACCTTACAATTTTGGAAAGAACAGATTTTTTCTCTCTCTACAATTTTCTCTCTCTACAATCACGACTGGCCGACGCCTCTAATCGATACTTTCCTCAGGTCGTCCTTCTGGATGCTCCCATCCACAAGCACATATTGCCATACCCTTAGAGACATACAATATTCAAGACAAATACACAATTTGAACCAGATTACTTTTAGCCATCCACACTAGGCATTTTTTCATCTCTCTAATGAAATTAATTTTATTGTACAAGAATACTATTACCACTGTATGAACAAGAAATACCGAGGGGACCGTAGCATTTTAATTTCATATCCGATCGTATAATACTTCTTTCTCGTTGTACAGGATCCTCATACAGAGGCAAGTACAGAGCATACTTGAAGTCCATCTTTATACGTGGCATTGTTATACCTATTTAGGTTCAGGCTCTATTCAGAACTTTAAGGGACCAAGTTAGGTTTCCAGCCAATATACTCAGATGGAAAATTAGATAGGAGGAATAAGCCAAATCATATTTCTACTAATACTAGAGACTTTCTAGGAAAGAGAAGGAATTTAGAAACTCATATTTTTAGAACAAATGATTTTATTTCTTCAAGCTTGATTTACACAATCAAGGAGTGCTCTTTATATAGGAGCAAACTACGGACTTTAAACGGACTCATTTAATACAGACCTTGGCTCCACCAATCAACAAGAAACAAATGTGGTGGGGGACCACATGATATTACATCCCCTTTTACACGTTCATAACAATCCAAACAACTTTACATAATACAACATGACATTGACATAACGCAAAGTTGACAATGAAATAAAGCAAAACAACGACATAAAGTTGAAATGACCAAAGCTTCCATCCTTATTCAATGAATTAGGACAAAAAGATTGCCCACTTCTTTATTCAAACAATTTGGTTGAAGAAAATTGTTCCTGATCGTAAATGTGGTAATCATAGTAAGCTTGTGACCATGGTTCACCCATTAAAGACCATATCCATCCCAAAAATGAGGTTTTCCATCCAAAATTGGGAATCTTCCATGTAGGGATCTTGTGACTCTTGAAAATCATCTTCCATCATGTTTTCGAATCTTTTGCTTGCTCGACCTTCATCGATATCTTTGGAAAAACAAGAGACGATAGGCCAGTTCTTCGTAATCGCTTACGAGTCATCATATTTGAAAACAAAGAATAACATATAACTCTCTTTTTATATAAGCATCGTCCCGAATGCAACTGTAAATAAGTTTCCATCTTCTCAGAATTGGCAACGATCTCAAATCTTTTCCATTAGCATAAGGTTTATGGAAAAGTAATATGAGACGACGATCATTCATGGCATCACTTGTTTCAAAGGCGGATAATGGATCGATCGAAATTCTTTTTGTAAAAATTGAATCCAATTTTCAATAGTGTCGTACCAAGTAAAGAATTTCCATAAAAGAGTAGATTCATTTTCAGAATTTTGAAAGAAGGAATCATACCTTCTATGGAAATTTCAATTACATGAAAATATAAGGTACCAAGACACCATAAATACCATAAACCATTTTCTCGACAGCTTTTGAATTTATATCACAAGAAAGAATATTCGAAATGGTTTTTCAAGATTAAAACAAACTTAATCAAAATCCAGTTTAGTTTCAACACAAAGAAAATTTGAACAAATTATTTTTGCAAAATTTTTGGATTTCTTTGGGGTTTTCAAAGATTCTTGAGTTGGTGGAAATAAAAATGTTGGTTCTTATGGAACCCCGTTGGTTTTCGGTAAAAACTTTTGGAAGGGTATTTACCTTTCCCTTTTGGATTGGAGCTTTTCGAGAAATAATCGCACAATATTATCATTTTCTTTGATATGTTGAATGTGAACTGATATTTAGAGAACCAGTCATTCAACCGTGAGAAGTTGTTTTTCCTGAACGCTTTGCCTTTTAATTCCATAATCGGGAAAGAAGTATTGTCAAACCGGATAATGAAATGATGCCCAATTAAATGGAACTCAAATTTTTTAATTCCATTTTTCACAGCTAAGATTTCCTTGTAGACTGCATGGTGATGTTTTTCTGAATCTTTGAACTTTCCACTGGCATGTCCACAGTAATGATTCTTTCCATTTTCTTCTTCAAGAAGAACAGCTCCCCAATACTCATCACTAGCATCCTTTGTAGAATCCTTGTACCTGTACTTGGAATCTTTAAGGGAGGTAAAGATTTACAGACTTCCACCACTAGCTTGTAGCTCAAGTGGTATTACTAACCCTTTATAAGGGTGTTGACCAGGGTTCGAACCTTGTATCTTTCAGTTTCTTTGGAATTTATCTCCCCCCTCCAACCAGTACTCCCAACTTATTAAAAAAAAAGCTCTAGGGTTTCGATCTCTCTTCTCTCTTGATCGTCATTCGGGCGATCCGTCATCTTTCTCCGGCGCGTTCGCCCATGGCATCGCCGTGAGTCTCTTGGAATTTCGTGACTAACTTCAAACTTTGATCCGCATTACGCACAATCGCATGATCAATTCTCCCATCCGCACGCTCATCTTCTTCTTCGCGCGTCGCTCAATCCGATAAAGGTAAACCATCGGATTTGAGATCTCTAGCCTTTTTACGGTATGAAGTGGAATTTTATGCCATGCAAATCATCCAACAACCAGCCACCTCTTTCGCTTTGTTGCAACGATTGGTGTGGTCCCGCCACAATTCTACCTAACATCATCACCAACTCCCTCATGCAAAGGTCCCCGCACATGCACGCCATGCACCGCACGCCAACCTTGCAATCATCCAATACCTTTGCTCCAACGTCTCTTGCGTGGTCCCCCAAACATACTGCAGCAGCACATCGGGGATTACAAAATCAATGCCCTTTGTGGGCGTTTTTCTACCCCCATGGATTCCAACAACCATGGGGGGGCCCCCTCCATTGGGAGATTATGGGGGCCGGCGCTGGCACCACTAGTTCCAAGAGCCCCCCGGGGGTGATGACCCTAGGCCGCACCTGCCGTCTACATGGAATCTCGTCTTGAGTGCCCCGCAATATCCGGTCCCAAGGTACACCTCACATTGCGGGAACATCTCACTCGGTGCCAATTGTTCATGAATCGCAACCTTGACATTCGCTCATAATCCTAATGCTAAACCCAATTTAGGCCATTCTTTTGCTAAAATTGTTTCGTACTCACCACGACGAGGATTCAAATACGCAGTCAAGGTAATAGCAAAACTTTTGCGCATGCGGTTTCTCGTAAATCCAATTTTATCCCTAAGCTTTAGAAAAGGTGATTATTATTCCGTCACTATTGATGAACACGCTTTATCAACAACGTGTCACCAATTCGCTTATTCTTTAATTGGAAGAGTGCTTTTAGGGAAAGAAAATAAGCCATGGGCGACCATGCAATTGCATAAACGCCTATCGAATTATAGGGTATTAACACCAAATGGAAACTAATACCCTTGGGTAAGGGATTTTTTTGTGTTAAGTATTCTAATGCGCAGGATCGTGCTAGAGCTCATGCTCGTATCAACTGGACGCTCAATCTGGGTACTATCTGTCTCTCCCCATGGGTCCCCGATTTCAATCCCTACAAAGTGCACACGTCAATAGCAAGTGTTTGGGTTCGAATCTACGAGCTTGGTTTGGAATACTGGGACCCTAATACCATCTTGGGAATAGCCAGAGCAGTTGGAAACCCGATACAAATATACCATCGGTCGTTAGATGGCTCCTGGGCCATTTCATACGAGTCTTGGTGGATATTGATTTGTCAAAACCCTTGGAGGATCACATTATGGTTGAACGGGTGGGTCAGTGCTCATTTTTGTCAGTTACGTACGAAAAGTTGCTGGAATTTTGTTCCAAGTGTGGTATTACGGGACACTCGACAGCATCTTGCCGTGTCATTCCAAATGAGAAACCTACTATAGAAAGGCGAGTTTCTCCAGATCAGGGACGTGCAGGGACGTCAGTGGGACGTGGGAACTCGGTGCAGCGAGGACGTTCACGTGTTCGTAAAATATACTGTCCTGTTCAACAGGACAAGGGCAAGGCCGTTGATGACTCAATGGGAAATACGGCCTCGACTACGCGCGTTGTTCTCCTCGCCCGCGCAATTGTCACTATTTCCAACACATTTGAGGTGCTTGGCTTAGAAGATTCCCATGATCACAATACCACGATTTCGGTCCGATTATCCACTAGGAGTCTTCTCCAAGGCCAAGACATCAACACCGCACGGTTTGCATCGTTATGCCTATTACGGTTCAATATCCTTTGGGAAAGCCAATTTGAGCTCTCACCGTGCCTTCCCGGATAGCTATCTGGACTCGGCAAAGCTAGAATTCTCCGGAGCGTGGCGTCGGGTTCGTCCCCGCCGCCCACGGCATAACGATCGACCAGGAGTATACAGAGCCACATGAAATGAACATTGCAGATCCAAGATGGGCGGTATGCGAAGAAGTTGAAACCATCAATCGTCGACACCACAACACACCACATGCATGTCTTTCTTTATCAGACGATCGACACGGCGCCACCACCACCGCCTTCTCAATAAATTGCATCTTCTGGAATACCCGGGGGATTGGGAACATTGCATCTCGTAATATCCTCAAGGCTTTATGTCAAAAACATAAACCTTCTATTTTAGCCATTTGGGAACCTAAGGTGGACATTTCATCCATTTCGGATACTTACTTTGGAGAGCTTGGGGCTCGGTTTCACGGCTAAAATTTCTACCGAATGGCCGTTCAGATATTTGGGTCTTATGCGATGCGAGCATCACTGTCCATAATCAGGTTTGGTCTTCCTCTCAGTGTATTATTCTGAAAATTCAATTTGGTTCTATGGTTTTCCATATTGGTTTTGCTCATGGTTTATGTGATCATGTTGCTCGTCGTGCCCTTTGGTTGGAGCTGCAAAACTTGGGTATCGCTGATCTGCTGTTGATTGGGGATTTCAATGCTGTGTTGGGTCATCATGAGCGCTCCGGCACGGGCACTCTATCCCAGGCTTCTTGTAAGGACTTCAGGGATTTCTTAGAGGATACATGGTTATTTACTGTGCCGACTTCGGAAATCAGTTTACTTGGTGCTCCCCCCGTAGGCCTCTAGCTCTTCTTCAGGCCAAATTGGATCGAGTCCTGGCAACTAGTCAATTTTTCGCTTATTGGCAAATTGTTAAGGGTTTAGTCCTTCCGCGTATTGGTTCAGATCACCATCCCATTCTGGTCTCTTGTTCTTCTTCCATCACCAAGGGCCCGTTTCCTTTTCGGTTTCAGCGCATGGGTTCATCATGACTCTTTCGGGATCTTGTCACTACCTTGGCGCTCCCATGCACGCGCCTAACCCTTTGCAATGTGTCATGTGGAAGCTCAAAAGGTTGAGACAACGATCAAGGTATGGAACAAGGAGGTTTTTGGGGATGTTAATCGTCACGTGGACTATCGCTTAGAAAGGGTCCAACAGATTCAAGCGATATCGAGTCCGGGGCTTCACGAGGACCTCGAGGGAAAGGGAATTGGAAGCGCAGAAGGAGCTTTCTCGCATGTTGCTCATGCGATGATTTTCTTCACCAAGGCTCGTTCGCTTGGTTAAAAGATGGGGATCGTAACATGACATTCTTTCATCGCCGCCGCCATTAGAAATGGGCGTTGAGAATTCGGGGTATGATGGTTGATGGACATACACATACAGGATCCTGTGGCCCTTGGAAATCATATTATCTCATTTTATATGGATCTTTTTGCGATACTGGTCATACTAGATCGGATTACACCCTGGTCGATCATTTGATCTCTCCTATGGTTACCACAATTGACAATGCGCTCTTGATCGCTATTCCTTCCTGAGTGGGAGGTAAAAGAGGCAAAGTGTTTGATATGGGTTCGGATAGTGCCCTGGGGATGGTTTCATGGGAGATTTTATCAAGCATTTAAAGGGAAGTGGTGTCGACGACGAGGTACAAGCGCCGCGTTATTTCTTTGTCACGGTCTCCTTTCCTCGGGGATCAACGCTAGCTTCATGGCGCTCATCCCAAAGACCAAGGCGGCTAATGCGATGGAGGATTTTTGACCGATCATCATGAGTAACTTCCTTTTAAGATTATCACGAAGATTTTGGCTACTCGTTTAGGCTTCATTGTTTTTTCTTACTTGTCTCCGACTCGGTTTGGTTTTATTCCTAGGAAGGCAAATTCACGATCGCATCACGTTGGTTTTGGAAGGGTTTAATATTTTGCGGGGTGGAATGACAACAACATGATCTTAAAGATATCCGCAAGGCTTTTGATACTGTTAATTGGCGATTTCGATTTTTACGTGTTGCATCGCTTTGGTTTCTCCGAAGTGTTCATTCACCGGATAGAGATTATCCTCCATTCTTCCGCATTTCGGTCCTCCTTAATGGGTCGCATGTGGGTTATTTCTCCTATTTTCGAGGGGTTAGGCGGGGGATCCGCTATCTCCCATACTATTTTGCATCGTAGAAGACGATATGAGTAGATTTGTGGAGGAGGCGGTGAGGATGAACCAACTTCGTGGGATTTATGGCGCTGGCGGTGACTTTCCCTTCATCGATTATGTATGCGACGATATTGTGATTATGTGTGGGCATCCATGAGCAATGCACGTTCCATTATTCAGTGCTCAATCTTTATGCGGACATTTCGGCGCTCTTCAATCCGAATAAATGTAAAGTTTATTTTGGCAAATGTGTCTACTTATGTACGAGGCGTATCCGACGACACAGGATGCATTTGGGCACCCTCCTACGGTCTATCTAGGCGCCCCAATCTTCAAAGGGGCGCCTAAAGTGGCGGATCTTCACCAAAGGTGTTCGATAAGATTATTTTTAAATTCGGGAGGTGGAAAGGGCCCTCGTTATCTATTGCTTTGGTCGCATTTGTTTGGTGAATTCGGTGATTACCGGCTCCTTTGTGCATACTATGATGGTTTACAAGTGGCCTAAAACATTGCTTCGGCAAATGGAGAAAGCCATGCGTAACTTCATCTGGACTGGGAATGTGAACGCTAAGGGTTCAGTAGTGGTTAGTTGGAATCGTTGTTGTATGCCAAGGACGGAAGGAGGCTTGGGCGTCCGTCCATCGTTGTTGCCAACAATGCCTTCCTTATGAAGATGGGTTGGAAGATTATGACTTCAAACTCTTTGGTTTACAACACCCTCGTAAAGCGCTTCTTCACTTCTCGAGGTTTACCTCGATCATACATCCTCTCTTCCATTTGGAGGGGGTTCGGCCTGGGATCACGGGATTCTTGGAGGACTACCTCGGATTCCCTGATGCAACTCCGCATCTTATTATGGCTAGATAATTGGTCAAGTTACACCATTGCAGATAGGATTGGTATCCCGCAAGAATACAAATATTTATTTCGGCAACGCATCTCGGATTACTTTTATGATGGGACATGGCACTTCACTCTATCGTTTATAGAGGCATACTTGGATATGGTCCGAGATATTGTTAGAATCCCCATTGCCCCGGATTCGTCGAACGCGCGTGCTTGGATTCACTCTGATGATGGGACCATCTCTTCGAAGGCGGCTTACTCATTTCTGTGCCCTCACTCCCCGATGGTTCGATGGGGTTCCTGGATTTGGTCACCTTACATTCCGGAAAGACGATCAATTGTGACTTGGCGGCGCCATTCACAATCGTCTGGCGGTTTTGGATGTTTTGCGACCCCAGGGTTCCTTTACTGGCCCATCGGTTTGTGTTCTTTGTTGTGTTGACGTGGAATCTGTTGATCACTTATTTGTTTCATGTGCTTTTGCAGGGGCCCTATGGAAGTGGATTTTCGACTCCTTCAAATTCATCATTTTAGGCTTATAGTTTCAATGAATTCTGGTGCGTTTAATGAGTTTTCATTTCGTTGAGCAAGTTTTTTTCTTCAGGCGGGTTGCGGTGTTATCCTCGTATTTGGCTCATCCGCAAATCGTAAATGACTTGACCTTCCATGACAAGATCCGACACTTGAGGCAGCCATCCTACGCCTTCGTGTTCTTATTCTTGAGTCATCTTCCTTAGGTAGAGGTTGCATGCATAATGACCAAAGGGACCTTCTCATCCTCCATCGACTACGGTCCCCGGGCGCCTGACAGTCCCAAAGATCGTGAAGGTTAATTGGAAGAAACCCTTGCCGAGTTGGATTAAAGTGAACATCGATGGCGGTGCATCCGTTCCGCCCGGGCGTCTCACCGCTCCGGGTCTTTCGCATAGCAGGGGTTCTTTCGCGGATGTTTTGTGGAAAAATGTGGTTCGATTTTGCTTTTGAGGTGGAGTTAATGGCAGCAATGCGAGCCATCCATTATGCTTCGAAAAGGGCCGGAACAATCTATGGCCGAGTCGCACTCCGTTTATGTGGTGGAATTGTTGCGGAAGAGATCCACAATTCCTTTGAGACATTTGAGCGGTGGCGACACACTCGCACCTCCTCTCTCGGATGAACTTCGTGGTTTCGCACATCTTCAGGGAAGGTAACCGGCGGATATTCTTAGCAAGACGTCTCACGAGGATACGTGGTGGGGCGCCCCGGCCCATTATCTCATCCCTTACACAGGATTATGTTGGCCAATCCAATTATAGATTTGTTAGCTAGTGCGATTGGTCTTCGCTATGCTTTGGGCGATTTTTCTTCGTGGTGTGTACTCTTTTTCCTTCCAGGGTTTTTCCCACAAGGGTGGGTTTTATCTTGGAAGGTTTTAACGAGGCCCCAACCATTCACCATCCGTCGGCTTGTGACCATTATGTTATCTGCATTGACTTTGTTTACGTGCTTTACTTTGGCTACCCGATCGACTGTGATCGTGGATGACTGTTTTCATTTTTATATATATTATCGCATTTATTCAAAAAAAGATTTACAGACTTCCTTAAGATGTTTTACAACATTAGGTTGTTCTCGATTTCCATGGTGGAGGATTCTTTTTAGCAACTTCAAAGTTTGCTAGTATGCTTAGAACAATCTGAATAAATTCCATGAGATAATTAATTATCCCAAGAAACTCAAGAATTTCTTTGATCAAAAATCGAATTCGGGAACTTCAATAGTTCTTGACAAGAAGATGAGACCAGGTTGATATGTACCATTTGTAACCTTCATTCCCGTAAAATCAATATCAAAAGTACCAATTGTACTCTTCTTTTTCGAAAGCATGACCCCATATTTTTGAACAATTTCGAAACTCGCTGTAGGAGGACTTCATGTTCTTCTTTGGTTTGTGAAAAAGAAGAATATCATCGATGTAAACAAGGGTATTATGAAGAATTGGTTCAAAAATTTTAACCATAGCTTTCTCGAATAAGGATGGTGCGACTTTTAATCCAAAGGGCATAACAATCCCCGGTATTGTGCGCGTGGGTATGCAAAATTTTATGCTCGATCCTTTGATCAATTCCGATTGCCAAAAACCGGACTTTAAATCAAACTTTGAAAATATTTTTGCTTTAGCAAGATGGGAAAAAAGCATTTGAGTTCTTGGTAAGGAAATTTATCATCAAGTAGAAAAAGGTTCAAAGGTTTATAATCAATCACCAATCGTTTCTTTCCCGATTTGCTCGTGATTTATTCTCATAGAATCTTGGACCACGACCAATTTGATTTGGTTGGCTCAATTAACCCGAGTGAAAGAAGTTTATCACATTCTTGTCTTCGGACTCAACTCTTCAGATTCATTCCTGGATGTGTTGCCTTTGTAGCATTGATATCTTCATTCTTCTTGAAAGGCAATTGAACAAAGAATTTTTATTTTTCCAAAGTGGAAATGGATGATCAATTCTTCATGAGACTCGACACAACATTCTTTTAAGCTTTGAGCAATTTCTTCAAAATCTTGTGGGACATCGATGAGCGAGAACAGTTTGTGAACTCGTGGAATAGGGCTTAAAATTTCTTTTGAATTTCAATCCATTAGGATGGATTCAAGTTTTTGTGCTTTGAAGAATAAATCAAACCCCATCAAAAGATCATGTCCATGAAGATTGCTCCCTATTACCTTCATCCACACAACAATCGGGAAAATTTGAATTCCAATTGGTTTTCCGTGATCAAAGAAGTATGAAATGTCTCCGTCCGCCAAAGATAGAAATATTCATGATGTGTCTGCCATGCATCTTCAGGAAATATTTTTGGATTCAACATGGTTCTTCGAGCACCTGTATCAAGAATCCCAATTGCTTTTATAGAATTTTCATACTTTGATTGCAGAATCTTTACTTCTTTGTTTGGCGTTGGAATCCCTTCTTGTATTGTTAAACCATTTGTAAGATGGGAACAGGTTTCATCATAAAGATGACAGCATTTCGATGAACTTTCGTCATCTTCGTCTTGAAGATACTTCAATAGCAAAGACAAGATCTCATTTTGTTCATCTTGTTCGAAAAGAAGGATTCAACATCGAAGATCATTTGTATCAACTTTATCATGCGGAAGACACTATCAGCAAGTTTTGCAGCTTTTCCTTTTTTGTTAGGACAATTTTTTGCATAATGTCCTTCTCTTCCACATAGATAGCACCTGTTGGAAGTCTTTTTCCTTAATGGCTTTCTTCCGAAAAACCTGTATCTCTTTCTCTGTAATTTCTTTTTGGTTTTCTTTTCTCCTTCTTTGAAGTTGTACACTTGCAGGCTTTGTCCTGACACTTGATTTGTAAATGAGATTTGCTACATACGGACTTGGAAATTTTCTTTCTTTCAATGACTTCTTTCAACATGTTTTGTGTCTCACAGATTTTATCAATTGCAACATGGCACATCTGATTAATTTGCCCAAGACTTAGATTGTTGAGACTTCTCCCGAAGATTGAATCAATCATTAATCTCTGTTGAACCTCTTTAGGAAGTGAAGCGATATAGACATTTTGATTTGGATCATTATACCCGTTGAGAAGGTAGAATAATTCAGACATCTTTTTAAAATGCTTATCAAGATCCTTTTTGCTTAAGGAACAACATCTTCGGCCAAAATACTCATCAGACATAGGCTTGGTGAAAAGATTGATATCACCAATAAATTCTCTGTGAATTTCTCCAAGTGCAGTTGAAACTGTGGGCATATTAAAGAACTGGATTTTTCTGTAATCACCGAAGGAGGTAAACCAATCCCTAAAAATTCCAACAAATCTAGTTGAAAATTCTTTTAGGACTTCACTGAGATGCGCATCTTATTTATTGAGCTGGTTATCTAACCGGGCAGACATCTGGTACATCCTTTCTCGCCTTTTATGAATAGGAACATCATCAGAAGAGAACCATGGACCATTGGTAGGTTTGGTTGTCTTTTCTTCCATTGGCCTGTAATTTGTTGTAAAACCTTCTTCAATCATCGGTTTCACTAACCAATGGTTGGGTATCATCGAGAGGTTACTGATGGATCATCACCATAAAAATAGTTGAGATATCGGAACTCCATTAACATATTCTTCTTCCGTTATAGCATCGAAGATTTTTGACTTGAAAGATCATCGAGACTCAAAATTCTGTAGTGAGAACGAAATGAAGGAACTAATCTTCCTCCGGTATTTGCCCACCTTGTTCTCCTGGCGGATGAAGAGACCATGAGAGTATCAACTGGTCTTTTTCCTCGACTTTGGATTTTTGTTTCGGCTTTCGATATTTTTGTGGATTTTTTAGATCTCCCCACCGAACACTTGAAGCCATTCCAAACATTTTTGAATATTCATCGAATCGGAAAGCGAGTCAAATATACCTTTACTTGGGAACAAGGAATCGGGTTTAGAAAACAAGGACTTCTTTTTATCTTGTTCAATACGAGCAAGCTCCTTTTTCAAGTTTCGATTTCACTTTATTTTTTTGTCAAACTCGGATCCAAAACTACCTTGGAAGATAAGTTGTCTCGAGTTCTTTGTCCGATTGAGAAATTCTTCCTCGAAAGTTTTCTTCAATCTGTTGTAGTTGATATTCTACATCATTTACTCTCGCTTTGCAAAGATTTGTTACGTGCCCTGGCATTAGTCGTTTGCCAATTAAGAACTTATTCGCCTTGAGAGAGTGGTTTAAGTTGTCCAGAAGGTTCAATAACAAGTTGTTGGACATAGGGCCTTGAAGACATCTTCGAACTTGGTTGTTCTTGTCTTTCAAGAGGTGGGAAATCAGTATCATAGTTTTGAAACATAAAAATTTCTTTGAAAAGGTGTGGAGTTGGTAATGGCGAAAAAGCTTCTGTTTTGCACAAATATCCTTCCTTTCGAAGGATCTTCAATTCTTTGTTGTAGCAAGCGAGTGGAGCACTTGGAGGTGGCTTTGGAGGTCTCTGAGAATAGACCTTCTTTTGTTTGCATTTTGTCGGAGGTTCTTCTCCTTCCTCATCATCAGAATCTATTCATGTTCTACAAGAACATTCTGATCGCACATCATAGATCAACATCCCAAACAAAATGTCCATTGACTTTATCAAGATAGACATGTTTTCCATCTGGTTCAAATGATGAAATAGGAATATTTTTTTCATTGGCCATATAGCAGAGTGATCATGAGTTGGAATTCAGAGGGAACAGAAGAAGACCCAGATGAACCATCATTTTGAAAATTGTTTTTGTCCGTCCATCCGATAACCTCTCGAACTCAAAATCGATTGACTTTATTGGTTCTGATGGTTGATGCAATGACTCATAATTTGTGATCCATTCAGTGGGAACAAGTTGCTCCAAATGCTTTCCTTCCAATTTATCTTGGAATTTTCACAATGGTAGGGACATCGGACCGTTTCAGAAGAACCATTAGTGCATCCTTTATGGCTTGATTTTTCGATCTAGTCCATGATTTTGGAGCCTCGTAAATGATCGGTGATGAAGAGTCGCCATAACCGCATCTTGTATTTGTGTTGCTCCGAGAGATTTGGATTTGTACTTTAATAGCAAAGGCAAGAGAGGCGTCTTGCAAGGATAAGGCAAAGTTTGGGAAGAAAGTAATCACTACACTTCCAAAGATTTAGTGTAGTAAGAACTGCTTCCGATCGAATGCTCATACTTCAAATACCTTATATCCGAAGGGCAATTCTAAACCGGTAATCCTTTCCTACCATGATATGATAGGACAAGTCCGATCGCTCCAAGATAAAGGTGTGAGTACCCTTGATTGCCATGTACGGATGTATTCGGAGGTATAGTAAGAGTAATATATTGCTCCTGTGTAGTAGACGGAAGACCACAATGATCCATTTTTGAAGACTGAACAAACTCTTTTATTGGAGGATTTTTACCATAAATAAGAGATCTAATTCCCTTAGTAAGACTGCCATGTTTACAATAGATATTATAAGGACTAATTAACGGAGGGATTGTATTTTCAACAATAGCATCTTCTGGAATAGTAGAATACTCAATAAGATTATCTATTTTACTAGTAGAGAGTCTAGGAAGTGCTAAAGATGAAAACTTCCTTAGAATTTGACTGAAATTTGAGAACCCGAACTAGGAAAATCCATGATTAAGAAGTTTTTCCTATACTTGTTGTCTAGATTAGCATAAACATTCATCAACATACTCCCCCAATAAAGAAATATCAAGCACAGCCTGGCTCTTATACCAAAAACGGCCGAGAGCCCCACAAGCACATACTGCCATACCCTTCGTCTCCTTTGCACCACCCCCACGACCCAGATATCATGACCGATCGCCCATGTCGGAACGGCTACAAATTGCGTCGTCTTCTCCGGCGGAAGGTGCAGCGCTGCAATCTCGCTCGACGGTGATGACGAGTTCCTCTGAATCTACAGCTGCTCCAATATTGAATGTTCACGTTTCTAGGGTTTTTGATACTAAAACCCTTACCCATCCCACGTCAGCCACGCACAAAGTCTCGCAGCACGGCGACAGGAGATCTTCATCTTTTTCATGTTTTAGGATTTCGACGAATTTTGTTCCCTCCAAGCACCACTCTGGTTCATCTTCTTCGACCTTTCCAACAAGCAGCCTTGTCCCACAAAGAAGTTTACATGCAGCCCATGCATGCCATCCCTCCGTCCGTTATTGGAAAAGGGACTAAATGGGCCTCGCCCCACATCCACATCTGTCTGCAGACATTCCTATGCCCCCATGGCCGCCACCTTCCATGGGGGTGCCGCCCCTCCATGTGCTCTTATGAGGGGCTGGTGACTATCCTTCCTTCTAGGGATGCCACTCTCAGGAGGTGATGACCCCCGGGCCACCGTCTCACGATCCGCATGGAACCCCATCCACGGGCTCACATCCTATTTCGATCCTAGGAATGCGCCTCGTTTGCTGGAATATCTCCGTCAATGACATCCAACTACGATACGAACCCACCACATTCGGCTCATATTCCCAATGCTCAATCCAATTTTGGAAACACTTTTGCTAACATCGTTACAGGTACCCATCATACGGTTTCAACTACGCAGGCCCTAGGTAATTTTACCCCATGTTCCCAAATGGTTTTCGTAAATCCCATTCTATCCCTAAACCTTAGAAAGGAGATTATTATTTTGTTGCTATTGATGAAAACGTTTATCAACAACGCCTCGCATAATTTTATTATTCTTTAATTGGAAGGGTTATTTTGGGAAAAGATAACAAGCCATGGGCGACAATTCTCTTGCATAAATGCCTATCTGATTTATGGGGTATTAAAAACTATTGGAAATTAATTCCCTTGGGCAAGGGATTTTTGTGTCAAGTTGTTTAATGCGCAGGATCGATCACGAGCTCTTCAGCGCACCAACTGGTTGCTTAACCCGGAGACTATTTGCCTATCTCCATGGGTGCCGGATTTTAACCTTTACATGGTGCAAACTTCAATGGCTAGCATTTGGGTTCACATTTTTGAGCTCGGTTTGGAATATCGATCCCAATACTATTCCTGGGATTGCCAGATTCTTGAAACCCCCTACAAATTGATCGTCATTTGAATGGTTCTCTGGTCATTTCATTCGGGTTATGGTGGATATCGATCTCTCAAAGCCGTTGGAGAACCACATCATGGTGGAACGCATTGGTCGTGCTCTTCGTGTCGATCGATTATGAGAAACTACCGATTTTTGTTCAAGGTGTGGCATTACGGGACATTCAACACCTTCTTGTCGCCTTAATAACGTGGGTAATTTGGCTCCGAAATGGCGTCCATCTCGATAAGGCGTTCCCAGCGCCGATTTCTGTACTAATTGATGCGGCCGAGACCGCCTCCAGGGTACATAAAGTTTATCATCCCGTGCAAAGCAGACAAGGGCAAGGTCGTTGATGACTCATTGGGAAATACGGGTCCGCTATGCGTGCAGGATCTCCTACCCGCGCAATAGTCACTTGCTCTTCGGATATCCACCTTGGTAACACCTTTGCGGCTCTTAGTTCATTCGACCCCCAGGATCAGCAATCCACAGATTTTCAGGCCGATTATCCAGCTAGGGAGTCATCTCCCGAAGCTACTACTTTCCAACACCGGCACGGTCTCCGCCATTATGCCTATTACAGTTCGGTATCCTTTGGGGAAGCCTATTTGAGCTCTTAGCCATGCTTTTTGGGGCAGCTCCTTTGACTCGGTTAAATCTAGAATTCTCCGGAGTGTTACGTTGGGTCCGTCGCCCCGACCCATGACATTACTATCGAACCAAAGCGCCCGAGCCACATGAAATGGATTTTGTAGCCTCCAAGAGATGGGCGGATAATGCGGATGAAGTGGGTAACTCTCAATCGGACTACGCAATGCACGACACGCCTATTTTTACCGTGCGATCGACACGGGCGCCACTCCCCGTCTCAATGAATTGCATCTTCGGAATATCCGGGATTGGGAACATTGCATCTTGTAATGTTCTTAAGGTTTTATGCCAAAAATATAAACCTTCTATTTTAGCCATTTGCGAACCTAAGGTGGGCATCTCATCCATTTTGGATTCTTCTTTGGAGTAGCTTGGGTCTCGGGTTCGTTGCTCGAGTGTACGAATGGGCGCCCGGATTTTGGGTCCTTTGCGATGCGAGTATTTCGATCCAAAACCAGGTTTGGTCTTCTTCTCAATGTCTTATTTTGCAAGTTCATTTGGTCCTATGGTTTTCCATGTTGGCTTTGCTCATGGTTTGTGTGATCACGTTGCTCATCGTGCCCTTTGGTTGGATCTAAGGAATTTGGGTCTTCTTCTCTGGCTGCTCATTGGGGATTTCAATCTTTGTGTTGGGACATCATGAGCGCTCTGCGGTGGTACTTTATCCCGCTTCTTGTCGGGACTTCACGGACTTCCTGGAGGATGCGGGGATTATTTGCGGTGCCGACTTAAAAATTCATTTATTTAGTGCTCCCAAAGACCTCTATCTCTCATTCAGGCTAAGTTGGATCAAGCCCTAGCAACTAGTCAATTTTTCTCTTTTTGGCAAGTTGTTAAGGGCTTAGTTCTTCCGCGCATTAGATCCGATCACCATCCTATTTTGGTTTCTTATTCTTCTTCCACTAGCAGGGGTCCGTCTCCTTTTCATTTTCAAAGCATGTGAATTCATCACGATTCTTTCCGTAATATTGTGATCGCTCTTGGGCGCTCCGTGTCGTCATCCAATCCATTGCAATGCGTCATGTGGAAACTCAAGAGATTGCATCAAACGATTAGGGTTTCGAATAAGGAAGTATTTGGGGATGTTAATCGGCGGTGGATTATCGGATGGAAAGGGTCCGTCGATTCAAGCCGATATTGAATCCGAGGGTTTCACTAAGGCACGCAGGGATATGGAGTTTGAGGCGCGAGCCTTTTGTCTCGTCGTTGCTTATGCAATCCGATTTTCTTCGACGAAAAGCCCGCTCGGCTTGGTTAAAGGATGGGGACCGCAACACAACATTCTTCCATCGCCGTTGCGATTCAAAATGGACGCTCGGGGATACAGGGTTTCATGGTTGATGGTAGTTGCACGAGATGATCCTGGTTCTTGGGAATCATATTATTTCATTCTATACGGACCTTTTCACGCACATACAGGACAAATCGGTTCGGATTACACTTTGGTCGACCAACTTATCTCCACTACGCTTAGCATGGTTGATAATGCGCTTTTGATCGGCTATTCCTTCGGAGTTCGAGGTTAAAGAGGCAGCGGCGTTTGATATGGGTTTGGATAGTGCTTGGGGCCGGGGCGGTTTCAGTGGGAGATTCTATCAACACTTTTGGGATGTTGTTTCAGATGAGGTGGTGGCAAGATCCGTTACTTTTTCATCACGGCGTTTTCCGGGATTGAATGCCGCTTTTATGGCACTCATCCCAAAGACTAAGGAGGCTAATACGGTGGAGGACTTTAGGCCGATCGTGATGAGCAATTTTCTTTTTAAGATTATCACCAAGGTTTTGACGACCCGTCTGGGCTCTATCATTTCTTCTTACTTGTCTCCTACTAAGTTTAGATTTATCCCGGGCAGGCAGATTCACGACTGTATTGCTTTGGTTTCGGAAGGGTTCAATATTTTGCAGGGTCAGAATGATGCCAATATGATTTTAAATATTGATATCCGCAAGGCATTTGATACAGTTAGCTGGGGTTTTCTGATACATGTTTTACGTCGCTTTGGTTTCTCTGAGGTGTTCGTTCACTGGATTGAGATTATTCTTCAATCTTCCAGAATTTCAGTCCTTCTAAATGGGTCGCCTGTGGGTTACTCCTCTTGCTTTCGAGGGGTTAGACAGGGGGATCTGTTATCACCTCTGCCCTTTTGCATCGCGGAAGACGTTTTGAGTAGATTGGTTGAGGAGGTGGTTCACAGAAATCAGCTTCAGCCTTTCCGGGCGCCTAAGCAGGTGGTTTTCCCCTCGTCTATTCTGTATGTGGATGATATTGTGATTATGTGTGGGGCCTCCACGAGCAATGCACGTATCATTATTCAGATGCTCAATCTTTACGCGGACATCTCGAGTCAGATTTTCAATCCTAACAAATCTAAAGCTTATTTTGGCAACCGGGTTTCTAATCATGTGCGAGGACGTATTCAGACAATTACAGGAATGCATTGGGGCACTTTCCCTACGGTCTATCTAGGCGCCCCCATCTTCAAGGGTGCGCCTAAAGTGGCTGATTTACAACCGGTTTTCAATAAGATTATTTTCAAGTTCAAAAGGTGGAAAGGGACTTCTCTGTCTATTGTTGGCCGCATTTGTTTGGTGAATTCGGTGATTACCAGTTCCTTTGTGCATACGATGATGGTTTACAAGTGGCCTAGAACATTGTTACGGCAAATGGATAAGGCCATGCGTAATTTCATCTCGACTGGAAATGTGAACTCTAAAGGGTCAGTGGTGGTTAACTGGAGTCATTGTTGTATGCCCTGGGCGGAAGGAGGCTTGGGCGTCCGCTCCATCGTTGTTGCTAACAATGCTTTCCTTATGAAAATGGGTTGGGAGATTATAACTTCAAACTCTTTGGTTTACGACACCCTCAGAAAGCGTTTTTTGACTTCAGATGGATCTCCACGCCGTTCATTCATCACCTCTTCCATCCGGGAGGGATTCGATGCGGATCTCGGGATTCTTGGAGGATCGCACCGGATCCCCGGATGCAATCAGGCATTTTATTCTGGCCGGACAATTGGTCAAGTTACACCATTGCCGATAGGATTGGAATTCGTAGAGTACGAGCATTTATTTCGCATCGCATTTCGGATTACTTTTATGACGGGACTTGGCACTTCACTTTCTTGTTCATAGAGGCATATTTGGATATGGTCTGGGATATTGTTAGAGTCCCCATCACTCCGGCATCATCGGATGCATGGGCATGGCTACATTTTGATGATGGGAGTATCACTTCGAAGTCGGCTTACACCTATTTGCGCCCTCACTCCCCCGTGGTTCAATGGGGTTCCTGGATCTGGTCACCTCATATTTTGGAAAGACGTTCGATTGTGGCATGGCGCGCCATCCATAATTGACTTGCGGTATTGGATGTTCTACGATCGCAGGGTTCCTTCACAAGCCCCTCGGTTTGCGGTCTTTGTGGTGCTGACGCGGAATCCATTGACCATTTGTTTGTCTCATGTGTTTTTGCAAGGGCCCTCTGGCAGTGGATTTTTGAATCTTTTGATATCCATTATTTTAGGGCTTATAGCTTCAATGAATTCCTGGTGTGTTTAATGAGTTTTCTCAGTGAGCAGGTGGCCTTTTTATGGAAGGTAGCAGTGTTATCCGTTATTTGGCTCATATGGCAAATCAGAAATGACTTGACCTTCAATGACAAACACTGGACAGTAGAGGTGGCCATCATACGCCTTCGTGTCATGATTCGGGAGTCTTCCTTCTTATACCAAGGTTGCATGCATAATGATCAAAGGGACCTTTTCATTCTCCGATTTCGTGTTCCGGGGCGCCCAAGACAGGCCCTGAAGGTTATGCAGTCACTTGGCAAAAACCTCTGTCGGGTTGGATCAAAGTCAACACGGACAACAGTGCCGTGGGAGCGCCTGGGCGTCTCACAGCATCCGGGGTGTTTAGAAACTGCAGAGGCTTCTTTCGTGGCTGCTTTGTGGAAAGTTGTGGTTTGGGTTTTGCTTTTGAGGCGAAGCTAATGGCGGCCATGCGAGCAGTTCATTACGCTTTTGAGAAGGGCTAGACTCAATTGTAGCTGGAGTCGGATTCAGTTTATGTGGTGGAGTTGTTGCGGAAGAGATCCACAGGGGTTCCTTGGCGTCACTTAAGCAAGTGGCGTCACACACTTCATCTTTTGGCGCACATGGATTTTGTTGTTTCACATATTTTTCGGGAAGGCAGTCGGGTTGCAGACATGCTGAGCAAGAAGACGGAGTACGGCACATGGTGAGCATCCCGCCCGAGCTTGTACACTATCTTATCGATGATTATGTTGGCCAATCCAACTATAGGTTTGTTACTTAGTGCGTCACCGCTTCAGGTTTCTTTTCCTATTTTTTGGACGCCTTTCTCTTTCCTGGGGGATACTCTTTTTCCTTACAAGGGTTCTTTCCACAAGGATGGGTTTTACCTTGGGAGGTTTTAACGAGGCCCCAACCATTCAGGCATATGGTCGGCTTGTGGCCATTTTGTTCTTGACAGTATTTCCAGGAACCTTTTCATTTTTCACATTATTTCCAGGCTTATATTTGGTTACCTGATCAGCCTGTGATCAGGACAACTCTATTTTCATTTTTATAGTATTTCGCATTCATTCAAAAACTTACCATACACATTTGAGAGTAGAGTGATACACTATTTACTTGTGAGTCCCGATGTCAAGTACCCGAGAGAGTATTAAATTATGTCGAGTTTATGAATAATGACGTCTTGATGATGATTGCATGGTTTCTTTGAGTATGAAGTCAATTGCTATTTAATGTTCATAGTGTTCTTGGGTGCTCATTCGTTTTTATCCCTTGTATTATTTTTTAAAATTTGCTCAAGGACGAGCAATGCTTTAAGTTTGGGGGATTTTGATGTGTGTAAAATATACGTGCATTTTGGGGCTTAAAATGATATATATTTAATGCATTTTCACGCATATTTACTATGTTTTACTTGGTTTCCTTAAAAGGGCATGATACTGCGCATTCTTGTAATTTTTGCAGGAAACGGAGCTTAAAATAAAGAAATATCAGTTGGAATGCCCCAGATAAGATTAACGAATGCGAAGAGAAGATCCAAACGATGAAAAAAGTGGACAAAAATACTTCACACGGCTAGATCGTGTGGTGTCACACGGCCGTGTGGAAGTGCCGGTGTGAAATCACACAACCGTATGAAGTTGGGTAAAAACAGAGGACAGAGCAGGTCCACACGGCTGGACCGTGTGAAGTCACACGGCTGGACCGTGTGAAGTCACACGGCCGTGTGGGAATGGGAATGCATCGCACCACTGGACCGTGTCATCTCACACGGGCGTGCGACTGATGACTGAAGACTACACCACACGACCAGGTCGTGTGGGACTCTATTTTGACGCATTTTTCAGAGTTTGCTTCTCGTTCCAACTCTACAATTGATCTCTTCAAGCATCTATAAAAGGGACCCAAGGCTTGCATGAAAATACATCAATTAATACAGAGAAAACACATCAAATAACACAGGAACGAAGGAATCAAAGAGCTTCTGAGAGCAAAAGGCTAGATCGCGAAGAACACCACAAGGCTTTCGCATCTAGGGAGCACAAGAGCTTCGAAGGCTTGGAAGGAGAATCCATCCTGACAAGAAGGGGTTTTCTTTCTATGTCTAAGAACTCTTGTCTGTGCTTAAACGATATCTTAGTATTGATTCGAATTTGTCTATGAGTTTGTAATCAATGTTTGGCATATCTTTCGGATCTTAGGGGCATAATCGAAACTGTTGATTTATGTTAAATATGATTATTTGTTTTCTTAATGTATTCATGGTTTCTATTTTATGAATTCGAGTGCTTATTCTTAATTGCTTTTTATTTGGCCAATAATTTGCAGTTCATACTTCTAGTCCGTAATCCGGGAGGTGAGTTCTAGTTAGACGAAAATCAAATTCAGACATAAATAGAGTAATCTATCAGGAGACTACTTCTATTTGTGGGGAGTATTTCAATTCAAAGATCTTTTGGGAGTTAATAATAGTTGTGATGGATCGAGAGACCTCAATTATTATTAATCTATTGTTTATGCGCCACCCGGGAGGGGGAATAAACTATTTTAGAAATTGAACCCATAGAATTGCATGAATTGGTTTTTAAAACTTTAATTGCATTTAATATTGAAGAAATGTGTTGAGATTATGTGCCTAAGATTGCTCCTATAGATGGTGAAAATACTTGTGGGGTTCGCAAATTTATTTTTTTTATTTTTGATTTTTCTTAGTTAAAATACTCAATATTCGGTCGCTTCAATAAAATTGGAATACGATGTTATTATAGCCTAAGTGTTTCCAATATCAATCCTTTAGGAATACGACCTTGCTTGCCATTATTCTATAAACTACACTGTACACTTGCAGTTGTATGAACCAAATACTTTTGGGAACATTCGTCCACTTCTATCAGAGGTTCAACTCCGTTTTGTTTTCAATGTTTGTGGATTTCTCATGACTTCCAACCCTCTTTTGCGTATGATGTTGAAGCTCAAAAGGTTGCGTGAGGCTCTGAAGAGTTGGAACAAGAATGTTTTTGATGATGTTAATCGCATGGTGGATAAAAATATCTGTCGGACTTGTTGGGTGTTCACTCTTAGTTTGGACTCAAGTTAAACTTCATTATAGAGAAAACCCTAATATGCTCTCCCCGGTACTGCGGACGGATGAAGAAGTATGGGAGCTAATCCGATGTAGAAATATCTGGCTTGTCTTATTGTATATCTTGTCTTGTCTTTGGAGAATCTTTGATCACTTTGCATAAGGACACTTGGAGGGAAAGCTTGGGACCATGTCTTCCAAAGGTAATTTTTCTCTCTCTACCTCTAAACTTTGAAATTTTTGCTTTGTAGACGACTTAGGAAATTTCTTGAAAGTGATAGGTGAGGTGAGACTTGAGGTGAGAAATGATGTGAAAATCTATGGAGAGTTGGAGTGCATCGAGCGGAGAGAGAGAGATGAGAGCACTTTGAGCCCCTCCCCGGGCGGCCACAAGGGCGCGCCACCGGGGACGTCCCAAGCCCCTCAGTCCATTTTCCTTCTCATTTTTCTCTGTCTTTCCCCAAGTTTTTGTATATTTTAAGTCATATCCCAGATTCTGGTATTTCTACCATTCCACTTGGAGGTCGAGGTATTACCGGGGCATTCAGTTCCTGGTTCAGTCATTCCATGTCTACCTTTCTCCACAGAGTTTGATATTCCTCCCCTTGCTCCAAAGTTGTGCTTTGATGGTGAAGGGGAAGTAGAGATTGAGCTGGATTTGAGCTCAACTAACGAGTCTTCTAAGGCAGAGTCCGAAAAAGATAGCCCTGAAGAGGTCTGCCCTACCAAGTACCAACATAGGCCTCCTCCTGGGAGTCAAGCAGTTGTTTTGGGAAAGTTGGCCAGTCGAGTGTCCTCTATTTTTCTTCGTAGACTGCAAGAGTGGCTTGAGCTTCCTTCAGCGTTTGTGATGTTGGCCCCAGATTCGGGCAGCAGGCTCACTCATCCTCCTGATGGGCTTCATCACGGTGTACCTTTACAGCTTCTATGTTGGCTTTGTGCTTCCTCTAGGTACTTTCCTCATCTCGATCCTTAGATCGGTGGGAGCATGTCTTGGTCAATTGATTCCCAGTGTCTATGCATGTATAGGAGGTTATCGAAAGATGCTATGTGACATTGGTCTTGATTCCGATCAGTAGATTGATTTCATTCCTTGTTCTATTCCCCTAAGTCTCCAAGTGACACCTTCTTACGCTTCTTCCCCCATCCTCGATAAGTCTCTTGATGGATTTCTTTCTCCTGGTGGGTCAGTAGAAGGAGGACTTCTTCTATGTGAGGGATAATGGTTGGGAGCTTCCTCACGAGTGGGTTTCGGAGGTTAAGACGCTCGGGTACTTGTTTCCTAGAACGAGATGGAGGAAGCTTATAGGTCTTGAGGCTTGTTTAAAAATCTTCCGAATGTTAGGGAGTTATTGAGTATCCCATCTTGCTTTACTTCTTTACATTGCTTCATGTTTTACTTGTACATATTGATCGCTTCCTTTTATGATATTGCTTCTTCTTGCTTTTTGTGGCAAGAAGAGTTACAACATTGCGAGTTGATAGGCATTAAGAAGAAGAAGGAGAAGGCTAAAGGGAAATCTGCCGTGGTGGAGCTCGAGTGTTCGCCCTTGAGTGATAAGTCACGCCCTTCTCCCCATGAGAGTGATAGGTGCCATTCTCGCCGGGAGGGTGATCGGCACCGGGATCATGCTCCGATGATCAAGATGATGTTGTTCCAACTTATCGTCCTTCTTTAGGCCCTTCGGAGGGAAGAGGCCGAGGATGGAGCCTGGAGTTGCTTGGTTCTGAGAGTGTTGGTCCCGAGCTATCTTCTCTCGGTGGAGTGAACCATCGTGAGGCGATCCAATCCTATTGGGACTATACTCGATTACGGCTTAGGCTATGCCAATACTCGAGGAGCTTTGTTGGGCGATGATCGGTCCCCGCTTTGGGTCTTTGTCCTTCAAGGGCATAAAGACTCACCTTTGCGAGACGTTGCTCGGGTAAGCTTCCATAGTTTCTTTGCATTTCCATTCCTCATGTTTTGTCTCTTTACTTTGCTAAAACTTGTGTCAATTTCCTTGTAGATTTTGATCCTCGCAGGTGACTTGAACCATTGAGGCGAGGTGATGGAGGCGAGAAAATTGTCGACTGCGGGTTGAGGTGAAGGCGCTTAAGGTCGCGGCTAGCCATCATAAGTGTGAGATGTAGGATTTGTCTAAGAAATGTGGCTAGGCGAAGAGTGAGCTTGCCTATGAGGCCGAGACGGTTGAGTTGTTTTTCCAAACTCCCGTTGGTATCACGTTGTTGGCCAATGAGAGGTCCAGTTCAATTGAGGCCTACAAAGGTTCCTTGTCCTATCGCTCGACATGATGAAAGAGTCTTTCTCTTACTATGATAAGGCGGTGCACCATTGCTGGAAACTTCAACGTCATAGTAGAAAGGCTTCCAGTGGGCTGATAGACATCCTAGATTGCGGCATTTCTAATGAGGAGGAGGGATATGTCGAGGTTTTGGTGGATCTTCTCGATGATGATGGTGGCGATGGAGATGCTCTGCGATGGAGATGAGGCACCTCCGCTTGAGTTTTGATTGTTATTTATTGGCACGATGGTGATTACTCCCGCCCACCTTTGTTTAGGGCTTGCTTTATGTATTTGAATATTTCTCTTTACGCACTTGGGTATTTCATCTTGCGCACTTGGATATTTCTCCTCTCTTTTGCTCTTGAGATGTTTTATTTGCCACGTGGGGCTGGACGATTTTTCCATTTTCCTTATGCATATTTGATTTGTCTCGCCGTGCTCTTACCATGCTTATGTAGTGCTTTGATATAACTTCTTTCTATAGAAGACTTGTTCATTTTCCACCTTGAGGTGGATCTTTCCTTCATAGGGAAGTCTTGATTTTTTCAAAATAGCCAGAATACTTGTGTTCAAGGTTAATATGTGCCATCCCGCGAGTCCTTGAGGGCACCCTCCCGAGCCTGCTTGGGGGCGCAAATTCAAATTTGGAGACGGCTCTCTTTTGGGGCTCGGAAGAGGATCCTTTCTAGAACTCTTCTCTAGATTTACTTTATCGCTTTTGATGTCTTTCCTCAGGTGTTAGAGTTGTTTGCCTTCTTCTTTTGCTGGGGAGTAATATTTTGCGGGATCATAATTTTCGCTTTATGCTTTTGATCACTTCCCCACATGTGTTAGCTTTTTTGCCTCCCATTCGGGGTCTTAGCCGGAAAGGGTCATCCCACTCGGAGTTTTTGCTGAGTGAGGCCATCCCCTCTGGGGTCTTAACCGGAGGAGGTAAATTTACGAGGACCCCTATGAGGAGGACTCTCTCATCCGAGGCGTTGGCCGAAAAAATGGGGTTTATTGAGGAGAGCATATAACTGGTCATTGACTTTGGTCATATGTGGCCATTAACTGTGTTCACAATATCAAAGTAAAAACGTGAAAGTGTTTTTGTTCATTATAATGAAAAGCTTTACGTATGTGGGCGGAAACAAGACTGAAAGATAAATACATGTTTAACGCCTCTTGGGCAGAGATAAACTAAAAACGATAAACAAAAAATACTAAGGCCCTCGAAAGGCCAAGGAGTGTTGTGTAGGCAGAGGCTATGAGATCTTCGACTTTCATGGAGGTGTGATGTCTTTGCTGGTTGGCTGGGAGAGTTCACTTAATCTTCGATGTCGTCGGTCAATGTTTCCAGATAGTCCTTATGTCCCCAGTAGTGTCGCCTATCTCGCACTTCTTGACAAGTTTCAGAAAAAAGGGGAAGTGCGGGTAAAGTGAACCGAAGCCAATCCCAGAGGTGCTGTCTGGAGCTCATGTTGAAGGGGCAAAGTATTTTCAAAGTAGTGAGTCAGATTGTCCTACGTGAGTAGTGTAGGGCGTCCCCAGCTGCTATCTTCCCGAGTTTGATTAAGATTTGGGTAATCCACATACTCTTGTAGGTGGCCTTTCCGAATAACTTTTGACCACGGCTCTCAACGGATACCGCCTCGCTTGTGTGCCCTTTGTCATAATGGAAGTAACAAAAATGTTTGCAACGACATCGTCCAAAGTCAGTCTCTCGTCTCCGTGGGGACTATGATTTTTTGTCTCCGAGTGGTGGCTAATATCTCCAATAGCCGTACATTTAATGGGATTATTACTTGTGGGGACCCGAATTCTTTCTGCAGCTTTGAGGTTGACTCTGGACATCATTTTCGGCCTTACGCTTGTTCCTTCGTGGTGGCTTTATCGCATCTCGCTCGCGGTGCTCACCGAGTGGGCGGTTTTTCCTGGAGTGGGGAGAGTTCCTTCCTTTGATATGCCATTAGCACGCTCCTGGAGGACAACACGTTGTTGAATCCATGTCAGGGTTTCTTGCTGGATGTTGGTTACTTCATTTACAGCCTCCACGAGTTGTCCAATGAAATTGGATAATGGCTCTCCCAACTTACGTTGGAATAAGTTTGTGACGATCTCGTGGTTCTCCATGTTGATGGAAAACTATTGTACGAAAGCCTCCGCGAACTTGTGCATCATAGTGATGGAGTCGTCTGGAAGCTGATTGAACCAAGCCCGGGCTTGCTTGGTTAGGGTACTTAGAAAAGTTTTGCAGTAGGCAGCATATGTCATCTCATAGAGGTCTGCCTCCGCATAGAACTTGTTCAAATGCTCCTGGGGATGTTCAGTTCCATTGTACTCCGAGAGATTAGATGTCCTAATTCTCGGGGGTCATTTCGAATTGTATTTCTCTTTGACTGAGCTCAGAGAATTTCCTTGTTTGGTCCATCGGAGATGTAGAGATTGTTGCTCCTTAGTTAATCTCTCAGTGGAATAAGACACCTATGCGGTGGGTTCAACTCCCGTAGGGGCGCACACTGTCAATGTGCCGACAAGTCACCTGCTCTACTTAGTTTTAAGAATATTTGTAAGTAGAAAAGCCATTTCACTGTCATTTACTGCGTGAACTCATAGACATACTTTGATGTTAACTCGAATCCGCCCAGTCGGGCTACAACCGTCATCATCTGTGAACTATGAGAAGATATATCCGAAGTGACTGTAAAATCATGCACTTGATGGATTTGTAATAACAAACATTGACCTTCGCTATTTTCTGCTGTAAGGCTTGCTGACTAGAAGAAACCTCACGAAACTTATATAGCTGCTCACCAAACAATCCATTGGTTCGTAGGACTATTTACTCGATCGCAGACATTTCTGAAACACCTCTAACAAAGGGACAAACTGTTCTGCCAGGATATCAGGGGTCAATGGACTCCCTTTCTTCGAAGCGGTAGCTTGTGAATGAGTATGGATGGACGTTGTTTCTTGAGCTTCTTCTGCTACTGACGGCCCTTCTTGGCTTTTGTCGCATCATTCATCTCTTTTTCCTTGACCTTCTAGGTCAAGGTCTTCAATGGCGGGCGAAGCCCGGGATAGTGTTCCCCTAGTTCCAATCGCAGCTTGATGCCTCAAGGCATTCCATGCAGCTTCTTTTAATAGTATTCAGAGAGTCTCCTTGGTTAGACGAATTTCTTCACAGGGCGGAGTGCATCTGGAGGGAGGCAGCGGTGCCCTTCTTTCTTGCGGGAGTGGCGGTGCCTTTTCAGTGGAAAGGTCGCTGGCCTCTCGCTGTCTTGATGGTCTTCCTTCATGCTGGCCTTTGGCACCATGGCATGCAGCTTGAGATTCAACTTTTTGTGCAGGTGATCGGGTTTGCATCTTCGTGTACTTTGGATATTCCCACAGATGGCGCCAAAATAATGCTCCTTTTTAAGGTAGATCTTCAAGTCAACGGGGTTGACCAAAATCCTATTCCCGAGAGGGAAGTCTTCACGTCACTCATCTTTCCAAGTGGGATGTCTTCACTTCTTCTTCTCCGAGAGCTAGGATATCCTTCTCTACCGAACTTTCCCGCATACACGCGTGCAAGCGTTAGAGGCCCCCAATGGTTTTTCCAGGGAGGCCCCTCCGACTCTCTAGTCGGCACGGTGAACGAGAGAATAAACAGTAAATGAATATTGTATAATAATGCGTAAGAGAATAATTAATTAATTAGATTACAGATAATAAGAGGGACCTTTTTATGTCTGGGAGATGGGCCTTGTGGGCCGTGTAGGAGAATTTGGTCTATGAGTCACCCGTAGGAAAAATCGGCCAATGGGCCAAACTCGACCCCATTGGGCGCTTTATTTATTAAGATCTCATTGGACAATTAATATTAAATAAACATACATAAAATAAATTATATATTAATTAATGATATACCATTTTAGTCCCCCCACCGATTGATTCACCTTTCTTGATTCTCGTATATCATTTCTCATATACGAATTTTCCTTCCAAAATATTTTTCAAAAAGGAAATTCAACATATCTTGGATGATGTAAAATAAGAGGGCCATGTGGAATAACATATTTTATGATTTTAATATTAAAACATATCTTTGTCGGTGAACATCTTTCAATGTAGCATAAAATTTACAACACAATTCACAAAAGTATAATACATGATGAATCTAAATTATAGGATTTGAACGGTCAAATGGTGCATCCGTAAAAAAAAAAAGTGTATAAATAAATGTTAAAGAAAAATTAGTTCCTTACATTGTTTCTTCGTGGAACCAATTTTTCAATTTAGCCTCAAAACTATTAGTATTATTTGTTTTGTATTGTTATTGTAATTTTTGCTGTAAATTATTTTTCTTCATTTTTTTATTTAGTTTTACAATAGAAATATACCAAACCCTTAAAAAAAAGTAAAAACCTATAAATATACAATTGTGAATAATCAAAATTAAACAAAAATACTCATCTCTTCCACTTCACCTTGAGATTTAAAATCTCGTTTCATTAATTTTAAACACATAACTCTTAGCAAAGTTTATTTCATTCTTAAATTTTAGAGTATGTACTTATAATATATTTATTTTGCAAATTTAACTTTACATTGTCACAATGATCGAGTTGTTTTTTTTATCAAAATAATACATGAATACAATATACTGATAATTCAATGTAAATCATGTTAAACCGTATATCCATTATTACAGGAAAAAACATACATAAAGATTAATGAATAGTTCTTAGAAACAAAATAATATTTATTCAAAATTAGTAAAAAAATTATATTTAACTTATCTTAAAAACTAATTATTTTTTATGGGAAGCATAAAATTCATGGAAATTTTTAATGGTCGCAAATTTCCATCTTCCCATCCTAAAAAATGTATCACTTACTCCAACCAGCCAAAAAAATATTATCTCACAATTTAGGGTGTGTGGTAGATGATAAATTTATTATTGTATGGATATTCTCAACCAACATTGAAGTTTAGAAAATGTATTTTATCCTGCTATTTATTTTGAATAAAATTAAATTAATTATTTATTATTTATCTCTTCGTTTTTTGTAAATTCATACTCTTTTTTTTTTTTTGATGTATTTAATCATTTCAAAATTAAAGAAAGATATTATAAATGTACATCTTGCATAGCACCAACTTGAAATGGCTAAAATTCTCTCATATAAAGTCTTTTATATATGCTTATGACATATGATTGGAAAGCTCTCGACATCTAGTATAATATAAAATGAATATTATCTAAAATTTAAAATATTCTAAGAATTAAAATTGAAATAAATCATATAAGAAGGGTCCTGAATATAAAGAGACACTTGTCAATATTATTAAAGAAATAAAATCAAAATCAATATGAAAAACTACTTAATTACCCTTGAAGTTAATTTTATCATGAGGACATATTTGGCAAATCAAAATTTTCAAGAAACCTTAAAACATATTCACACTTTTATAATAAGTATAGATATACACGGATGTGTGTGATCTGAAGTTTGTGCAAACTATAGGTGGTAAGAAGTATTTCAATCACGTTCACTGATGATTGCACAAGATTTTGATACTTATATTTGTTAAGAAGCAAAGATGAAGCTTTGGAGGCTTTTAAAAATTATAAAAATAAAGTTGAAAATCAACTTGACAGTTGGATTAATATAATTTTGAGTGATAGGGGTGGCGAATATGTTGCACCGATTGAAGAATTATGTACCCAGTCAGGAATAATTCATCAAACAACGACTCCATATTCACCATAGTCTAACGGTGTTGCTGAACGCGAAATCGGACTCTTAAAGAGATGATGAATGCCATGTTGATTAGTTCTGGATTACCAAATAATATGTTGGGGAAAGTTGTTTTAATAGCCAACCACATATTGAATAAAATACCACTTAAAGGGAAAGATAAAACTCCTTACGAATTGTGGAAAAATCGTAAGCCTTCTTATACATACCTTAAAGTGTGGATGATTGGCTAAGGTTGCAATACCCGAACCAAAGCACGTTAAAATTGGTCTTAAAATGGTCGATTGCATGTTTATACGTTATGCACTTAGCAGTAGTGCATATCGTTTTATGGTATATAAGTCAGAAAATCCGGAAATGACAATTGGTACCATAATTGAAGTCAAGGATTGCTACATTCTTTGAGAATATTTTATCCTTGTAAAGATAAAGGCAGGATGTAAGTTTCACGTGGATGTATTCATATGTTGCTAAACGTGTTACTTTGGGTGTTATAACATCCGGAAACAGTGCAGTGTTCTGGAGGTGTTTCTTTGGGTGTTATAACATGTGGAACAAAATATGACACATGTTGTCACACTTGATTGAAACACTTAGTTCAACACCAAATGGTGAAGAACTAAGATGAAGTAAGAGGCCTGTGATGGATAAATACTTTGGACCTAACTTCATAATATTTATGTTAGATGGTGAGCCAAACTCGATTAAAGAGGCTCTAAGTAGTCCAGATGCTCCGTTATGGCAAGATGCTATTAATAGTAAAATTGTGTCCATTCTGCAAAATTATACATGGGTATTGGTTGATCTCCCTGCTGGTCATAAACCTTTAAGAAGTAAATGGATCCTAAAGAAGAAGTATAAAGCGGATGAAACTATTGATAATTATAAAGTTCGGCTTGTGGCCAAAGGCTTTAAAAAAGAAGGGTACAATTTCTTTGACACCTATTCTCCAGTAAAGATGATTGCATCTATTTGGGTGCTTCTCGCGATTACTGCTTCGCACAATCTTCAGATTCATCAGATGGATGTCAAGACAATATTTCTGAATGGAGAAATAGATTCAAATATACATGGAACAACCTCAAGGATTTGTTTCACACGGTCAAGAAAAGAAGGTGTTCAAGTTAATAAGATTCTTGTACGGAATGAAACAAGCTCCAAAATAATGGCATCTTAAATTTGACAATACAATGTTGTCAAATGGATTTAAATCAACGAGTGTGATATATGCGTATATGTCAAAGGAAATCAGAAACATTTGTCATAGCTTGTCTATATGTAGACGATTTGTTAATCATGGGCAATAGTCATGATACTATCATGGACACTAAAAGAATGTTAAAGAGGAACTTTGACATGGATGATATGGGGACTGATGATGTGATCCTAGGGATAAAAATCAGCAGGACTCTTGATGAAATTATCTTGTCACAATCACACTATATGGAGAAAGTGCTCTAGAAATTCAATGCTTTTGATGGATCGGTCAAAGACGCCCATTGATTTAAGTGTAAATCTGGTTGCTAATAAAGCAGAACGAGTAGCTCAAATGGAATACTCACGTATAATAGACAGTCTGATGTACATCACAAACTGTACACGTCCAGACTTAGCCTATCTTGTAAATATGTTGAGTAGGCACGAGCAATCCAAGTCATGAACATTGGAAAGCGTTAACCAGGGTGTTAAAATACTTGAAGTATACCCTGGATTATGGGCTATAATACTCGAGATATCCAATTGTACATGAAGAGTATAGTGATACTAGTTGGATTTCGGATTCGAAAGATTCTTATTCAACTAGTGGATACATATTCAATTTGACAAATCCTTTGACGAAAGCGTTGAATCGAGATCAATTGAGTAAATTGCTAGAGGGAATGGGATTAAAGTCCACAAAGTAAAATAACCATCCTAGTGGTAACCCAACCATGATGACTAGAGATCCCAAGAACTTGGTTTAATGGGAAAAGTAAGTTATGAAGATTATGTTGTAACACTTGGAAACAATGTTTCAACCATCCCTAAAGAGCAATACCAAGTGTTGGAACACCTGCAAAGTTGTGGTGAGGCTAAGTCATTTGACTTTTAATAATTCATACACCTCATCGAGGTTGAATATGGCAGGATACTCGGATAGGAGATCACCTATGTAAGTGAGAAGTATGGGCCGCCTCAAAGTAACACTTATGAATCCAAAGAAGTGTCATTGACTGAAACATACACAAAACATGAGAACAGAAGGTGTTGAGACCTTATTGTGTTAATAATGTAGACTCGATATACACCGTGGAGGAATAATTCAAGGCATTGCGTCCACTAAGCCGCTAGTGTGCCTGATGGTATTGACTACGGAAGGTTCAAAGCTACAAGCTATCTATCCGGATGCAATATTATCTTTTGAGGACTGTTTGCGTATCTGCATTCATGCATGCATTAATTTCAACAAATGTGGGGAATTGTTGGAAATTTAGTTTTGATGTGGGCATTGACCCAACTTTGACCAAATTTCCGGTGGTTAAGTATTTAATTCGGAGGAATTAAATTATAAATTATTAATCTATCGTTCCCGATATTCGTAGTATTTTTATTTCTCAAACCGAATATCAGTGAGTGAGAAATTAATACACGAAGTTGGTCATACGAATGGGCATTATGTAAAGGAAGATGAAATGTTTTTTCTTCATCCCACATAGATTATAAAAGCATAGTTTATCCTAGTATAATTACTAGAAGATGTTATTAGTTGGATATACTACAACATAGGTAGATGATCATAAGTGGTCCACACGCGCGCGTGAGACGGCCCGGGTCCTAGTCTACTACACTTTTGTCACTCGAAAATGGGCCCGACCTGTTCAAGTGATCAAGGTGGGCGCATGATGAACCTGGACATTGCAGGTGTCGAGATTCGTATGTGTCTGTTGGAACCTGTAACTCCTCAGACAGTGCATTGATGACGTTGTAACTCCCTAGAAAGTGGTCATTAATGGGGGTTGTAACACCTGGTTGTTTTTGTTACATGCAAAGTAATTGCCCACTCACTTACCAGATTTAATTCCTTGCAGGTTGTATTTTGTTGCCTGTAAATAGTCTGGTTTCCATTGCAGAATTTACACTGAAAAAATCACATATCTCTCTGCATATTTGAAACTGCTGTTAAAAGTGTTGTAACATTTCCAAGAACACTTCATTCTGCATTCGTGTCCAGCAACTAGTTCTCGCTCCTTCAAGTTCGAAATGTGTTTTTGTGCGGTGGTGCTCTTTGCGCACAAAAATGTTAAGCCGTTTTATCTTTGGGGATATTACATCGTCTTGTGAGTACTAGCCGGGACGTTTTTGTCTTGTGGAAAGAGTACATCTCGACTCGGTTTCTGTCCAAGACAAGTTGCTTTATATTTTCTTGTAATTTTTCTTTTCTGTTTGTAAAAGCTATTGTTGAAGGCTTCCCGTTGTAACATTCTGTATTCAACAGTTGTTTGGTTTTATATGTGTATAATTTTTAATTTAAAATACCGTATAAAAAAATTACCATTAAACACGTAGTTTGGTTTATATGTATATAGTTTTTAATTTAATCACAATGTTGGCCAATTGACATAATATTCAATCACTAGTTCATCTTTGTTCATGATCAATTATTTTTGTTAATTTTAAACAAATATGTGCATCAATCTCATCCCAAAAGATTCTTACAAAGATATGATATAGTCAATTAATGATTTCCAAATTCAAATATCTAGTAGTAACGACTTTTTCCAATTTAAATATTGTAATTTCACTAACTGGTTCTAAAGTTTGTTATATTACTTGTTGACGTGTGGATTTGTACTCCCAACTTGTCAAATAAAAAGATACGATCATTGTGGGTTAACAACTGTTAATAGCAACATAAAAAAATATGAAAGCAATAAGAAACACATATTTGCCAATTTGGGACAGGTCGAACCTAATATTTCTTTTTATTATTTAGTTCGGAGGCTTAAATTCAATAAATGTTTTATAATACAAAGTTGTTCGAATTCTTTTATAGTCATAAATGAGGGTGTTTATAAGGAGGGATAATCATCATTCTAATGTATAAGTGGCACATATGGCCATAGAGGTAATGATTCCTTGTCCATAGGTCTGTTGAGATACTGCATTTTAGATATCATGTATCAGATGGTGGTTTAACTGATAGATGTGACAAATTGCTTGGGCATCAGCTGTCTGACATTCCTTGGAATATAAGTTTCTTCTCCATTAAGTTACGGAGAATGGGTGAGAGGGACAAGCATTTCTAGTTGGTTCCTCCGTCAGGTCGGTCAAACGAGCACGGGCAACTGTTGCTATTGCTAGTCAGGTCAGTCTATTCCGAGGTGATTGCTCTCATCCATATATTGCGTCGGTGCAGGTCGGGTTGGATTATTGACTAGGGTCCCTCTTTTACTATACTTAGTGTTGACGTGCGTTTTGGTCAACAAGTAGAAATATGTAAAAGATTTAACACGTGGAAATGAAAACGTGCGTAACGTATATTTATTTCGGCTAATTATGCCTTTTTGTATTTTGCCGAGGAATATTGGGGTCGGTCTTTTTATAATTTGTTACTATCTCCCTTTTCTTTTCTCCTTTTCGGACTTTTTATACCCCTTTTGAGTAAGTGGGTTTACAATAGTCATCTTTGCACTAACTATTCATTAATTAATAAAATAGCTAAAAAACGACACATGTCCCTCTATAGTTGTGCATGTCGGCCAAAACTTGCCACTTGTCGACTTCTCTTCATAATTCTCTCGACATGTGGCGCTTCACGATACCAATAAAGTGTCAAGCATGGGCATGTGTTTATTTTTACGAAGTTGCCGCGCGCGTGCGTTTCATTTCGAAACTTGGGCTCGGGGCTCGGGGCTCGTGAGTCGTGTTGCGGTTGGGCTCGGTGAGCCGTTGGGCTCGTGAGCGGGCGAGCTTAATTCGTGACGTGTTGTCGCACATCATTGTTTGACGTCACCCGTAGGTCACCTATTCGAATATGTGTCGGCCGATGACGTGGATTAATTTCTCAAATACTCGGCTCGGGTATCATCAAAGGCCCCCAAGTTTGATTCCGAGAGAAGAATCTCTGAGATCGGAGTTAAACTTTAATGCTAATGATGAACATTTAATGGGAAAACGGATTTCTCCAAGGTTTTAGTTCTTTCCTGGCACCTGTCGCGTAGCAATTAATGCTTGAAACGGCGCATTAATTGGGTTGCCATAATGACAGACACGTGGCATCTTGTGTTTGGACCAATCTTGCGCTGAACCGAAAAAGGTACGTCGATTAATCGGGCCAGCGTGGGGACGCGACATTTTTTGACATGTTTGACGGTTTTTGAGTTTTTAAAAGGCGCGTCTTTTTCGAATAATTGTCGCGCCTATCGAGGAACCCTATCTATAAATACTCGCGTTTCCCTTCATCATTCATTTTCGCAACCATTGACCTTTGAGCTAAAGCAACTAGAACCGAGCAGAAGTTTCGAGTCGGCTTTCCAAGTTCAGAGACTTCAAACTTAGGTATTTTTTCAAAATACTCTCCCTTTACCTATAAATGTCTTCTTTTGAGGATAGTAGGAGTCGTAGTTATAGTGTTGAGGTTGAAATCGAAGACCCTCCCTCTGAACCTTCTGTTTCTTTCTCACCAAAGACGGCCATCACCGCCTCGTAGTCCGAGCGTTATTCGAATATCTTCTCTGGATTCTCCACGGCGGAACGTCTTTGGGGCGGACTCATACTATCTTCAATCCGACACCGATGACCGTCTTTAGGGAGGAACGGTGTATCAACCCTGACCGCACAAGCAAGTTCCGACGAAGACTCGCATAAGCGTTGATTCTAGACAACGATGCCAGAAGAAGAAAAAGACATGGACCCATCGGGCCGGAGCGTGACAACGTGAGAGCGAGTAGATGAACCATCCGCGATTCGAGGCCGGAGAGGCCGCTAGGGCCCATAGGCCACCGTAATGGCGACGGCCGGCCGGGAGAGGCCCTCGTCTCCGTGTCGAGCCTCGGTGGACGCCGAGTGATATAAACGATATCCCGAGCATGTTGATGCTCCGAGAGATGGGAGAGCTCGGCAGCGAAGGTATCGTATTCCAAGTGGTATCCATTTAAAGTGCCGGATGGCACCGAGGTCCCCGAGATCCGCCCGTGGGTTGCGTGGGTATACATACCGCCAAATTTCCTTCTATTCGGACTGCGGTTTTCGCCGCGGTTTTTCTCACGCGGTGGCTTTGCAAGTGGGGTATACATCCAACCCAAGTGCATCCCATTCGTGGGGTAGGATTATTGGCCTCGTGGTGATGTTCCACCTAGAGAAGTACCCTCGCCCTAAGTTCAAAGAGATGAATGAACTCTTCGTCCGCGGCGACTCCTTCATCAAAAGGTCACCGTCCGGATGGTATTATGTACAAACCCGATTGGGGTATCCGGATAGTTTAGTGGAAGGTCTTCCTTCATCGTTGAAGGACTGGAAAGAAAAATGGCTCAGGGTGAGCGCGAGTGGCAATCTCGCGTGGAGAACGAAGGAAGGAGACTCCCTTTATCCTCCTTCGATTTTGTTTTTGGTTATAGTAAGTCTTGTCTTTTTTCCTTTCTCTCGCTTTTGCTTTTTTCGCTTTCTTTTTGTGACTCGACTTGTGTCTTTTTACCTTTGTAGAGAACCGGGCATCAAAGGGGGCTCGCCACTTTTATTCGAAGGCGTGGAGAACATCCAGGCCCGGGAATCATGGACAGCGGATTGAGAGGTTGGCCACTGAGGCCAACTTGGCCGCACTGTTTGAGGCTCTACTTCTACCCGCCGACCCCGGCCGAGGGGTGGCTCGAGACGAGGCGGCCGAGCGGGGATGTGGAGGTCGAGAGAGGGCCTCAACAGAATCCTCTCGTTAATGAAGAAGTACGGCCCCATTCTCCAGGGGGGCAGCCGGCGAGAACTGAGCGAGCTGCGCCGCCTCCCGTGACTAGTCCCGTGGCGAGATCATCCGCGCCCGTAGGGCGACACCACTTTCCCGGAGCCGCCGAGTGCGGCTGTTCGAGGTAAACACTTGTATTTTTACATTTCCTTTTGAATTGTCTTTTTGTTTTCTTTTGATCTTTCTTCTAATTGGTGGTCACTTTATGCGGGCGTGGCTTGATTTGCGTGCACGTCTTCGCAGTGTGAGGAACACAAAGACGGCGAACTCGGGTGGCCGCGATCAACTGCGGATGTGGAGGCGGCTCGAGAGAAGATATCCGGGCCGGTAAACGTCCTGGCGATGGAGTGCCGGGCGAAAGTGCGTCCCTCCTCTTCAAAGGAGAAGAGGAGGGATTGTGATGGAGGAGCCGATCGACGAAAGGGTTGGTCGAGCGGCGCCCGAACATCCTGAACAGCCCCCAGAAAAGGAAGGTCCGCGAACTTTCTCGGATGACCTCGGCAGGGAAGGTCATTTCATTCCTCCAAACCAAGCAAGAGATGAATATTGCGAGGGAATGGTTGGACTACGCCCTCGGTGGTTTGTGGAATTCGTTCGATGTGCCACGCCGACAGAGGAGCAATCGAGGGTCTTACCGGAGGCAGGTCGGGCCGCAATGATCGCCCCGGCTCGTGCACGGACAAAGGCATCGAGCAGTGCGCCGCTCGATCAAGCCGAAGAATGTAGTTCGGTATGCCATGGCCATGTCTGGGCGGATGATTGGGCTCTTATGGCATGCGGTTGGGGGGACTCGCGAGCTAGAGAAAAAATATGCCGACCTGGAAAGACGGCACGGGGATCTGCAGGAAGCCTATGCTACCCTTCAAGGGGTACAAGAATCTTTTAAGACTCAAGCGGATGAGGCCACAGCTCGGGCCAATTCTGAGAGAGAGGCTGACTGCGAGGGCCGAGGCAGAGCGAGATCGGGCCCGCAAGGCTGAAGAAGAGCTCAGGGTTAAGGTCGCCGAATCGAACGTCTTTGCCGCCACCGCTTGCGAGCCGAGGAAATGGAGAGGTGTCTAGCCGATGTACGCAGGAGAGGTGAAGAAATCGCCCGTCGGCAAACCGAGGAAGTTCGTAGAGAGGCCATTAAAGCTTACAAAGACTCAGGAGTATGCATTCATGTTAACTCAGTGGCCATGCGACCAGCCTCCAAGAAATTCTTGATTTACTTAAGGGCGGGCGTCCTGTTGCTCAGCTTGAGGAAGATTTGGCCCTCCTGGAGGCTGATCTCGATACCCTTCGGCCGAATTTTGCAGAGGCTCCTAATGCGCAGGGCTCTCTTCCTCCAGACGTGGAAGAAGTCGCTTCTAGCGGTGCCGTCGAAATTCCGCCCCCTGCTCAGTCTTGATGCTTTTATATGTACTCCTAGGTAGGTAATTTGGCTTCACGTGCCTCGAGATGTAATGGGCTCCGGCCTCCCCTATGTAATTATTTTTGAAGTAGAAATGAATTGTTATTTTCCTTTCCTGTGTATGTGTTTCAAGCTTTTTGTGGATGCTCGGCTCTTTCCTTTTTTGTAAGATTGTTGCTGTCTTCTTTTTTCCTCTTATTTTCCCAAGTACGGGGCTCGGTTTTGATTTCCGAATAAGGGGATCCGCTTTCGCTTGTCGATTCTTGTACCCAGGATATAAACCTGTCCTTGATTTTGTTTTTGAAATTTCGTTTATGAACCGAGTCTTTATTGCGCTCGGCGCATAATCAATCCTTATTTTGTGCTTGGTACATGGCCAAGTTTTCACTTTATGCTTGTGCGTAACCAAGTCTTGATTTCGGTGCTCGGTGCATAACCAAGTCTTTATGTTGTGCTCGATGCGTAACCAAGTCTTCACTTTATGCTCGGTGCATAACCAAGTCTTGATCTCATTGCTTGGTGCATAACCAAGTCTTGATATTGTGCTCGGTGCATAACCAAGTCTTGATATTGTGCTCGGTGCGTAATCGAGTCTTTATTTTGTGCTCGGTGCGTAACCGAGTGTTTATTTTGTGCTCGGTGCGTAACCGAGTCTTTATTTTGTGCTCGGTGCGTAATCGGTCTTTATTTTGTGCCTCGGTGCGTAATCGAGTCTTTATTTTGTGCTAACGGTTAATCGAGTCTTTATTTTGTGCTCGGTGCGTAATCGAGTCTTTATTTTGTGCTCGGTGCGTAACCGAGTCTTTAGCTCGTGGTGAGTAAAAACTTCGTTTTCTTTTAGAGAGCTCACGAAATACCGATGAAAGGATAACTCTTTGGAATCCTATTTGGATCATAGATCGACCCCAAATCTTCACTTTATTGATAATACCGCTTCAAGTATGCTACATTCCATGGATGCATAAATTTTTCTCCACTCAAATATTCTAACCGGTATGCCCCACCGATAAGACGTGGCTGATCCGAAACGGGCCCTCCCGGGTTGGCTTCAATGGGCTCGGTTGAATGCCCGTTATCTTTTTCAATACAAGATCGTCGACTGAAATCTTCTTTCCTTTACTTTCGAATTGTAGTACCTTTCACTCCTTTGTTTATACACCGCATTTTCATCTCAAGATCGCACCTTTTTCTTCGAGCGAGTCTAGTTCGGCTCGAGCGCGCCTCATTACGCCTCTTCTTCAAAATTTGCAATTCAAGGTAGGGGCTCCAATCTCGACAGAATCACCGCCTCGGCTCCATAAGCTAAAGAAAAAGGTGTTTCTCCAGTGGCGCTCGATGTGTCGTTCGTATGACCATAGTACGCCCGGGTAGTTCCTCCGAGGCCAATTGCCTTTAGACTCCTCCAATCTCGCCTTGGGGTATACTTGAGTATTTTATTAACGGCCTCAACTTGTCCATTCGACCGGGGTGGTATGGAGTTGAGAAATGGTTTTTATGCGGAAACCTTCACAAAATTTCGGAACCTTCGGTTGTCGAACTGTTTCCCATTATGCTGTAACAATCGAATGTGGTATCCCAAATCTACTGAGATGATAGATTTCCATACAAAGCTCACAACCTTTTCTTCATCTATTTTTGCGGAGGCTCCGCCGGCCCATTTTGTGAAATAATCCACCGCCACAATGGCATACTTGACGCCCCCTTTGCCAATGGGTAATGGTCCGATGAGGTCCATTCCCCATTTGGCAAACGACCATGGGCTAAATACGGAAGTAAGCTTCGAGGATGATATCGACTGTGGTGCAAATCTCGCACCTCTCACATCTTTTGACGAGGTTGGTTGCATCCTTTCTCAGGGATGGCCAGTAGTATCCTTGCCGTATTAATTTATAGGCCAACGTTTGGCCCCCAGCGTGGTTGCCGCATATTCCCTCATGAACCTCTCGAAGTGCATAATCTGCATCTGTCTCGGAAAGGCAGCGTAGAAGTGGGATGGAGTACCCTCGTTTGTAGAGGATGCCGTCTACTAGTGTAAACCGAGCCGCTTGAGTTCGTAGTGTTCCGGCCTCAGCTTTGTTTTCAGGTTGAACTCCTTTCTCTAAATATTGGATGATTGGGGTCATCCAAGTCTGTTCGACGGTTTCGGTTGTATATATTTTCTTTGCACCAAGTGACGGGGCAGACAGTTGTGTGACAGTGACATCCGTGATGACATCTGTCCCTGGACTGGAGCCGAGCCGAGCTAAGGCATCTGCTTGCATGTTCTCGGCTCGGGGCACATGTAAGATTTTTGTCTTAAAGTGTGATAATCTTTTCTTGACCAAATCCAAATATTGTGCAATTTTTTGCTCTTTAAGCCGTCGCTACTCGCCGTTGATTTGATGAACGACCAACGAGAGTCACCGTGAACCAATAGTTGTTTTAGGCCCATAGAGGCCGCATGAGTCCATGCGAAGACGTCAAGATTATCACAGCTCGGTTCGGCATGTCTGCATGAGTCCATGTGAAGACGTCAAGATTATTTCCCAAAACTTCGACCAACTCGCCCGATATGGTTCTCGGAAGATCATGACCAATACGTAGTTGGCGCCCCTCGCTTGCCTACCGACATTGATTGTATCAACCTGTTCTCTCGGTTCCGCTCGTTTTCTTTTCTTGCTTTGCCCCTCCTTGATTTGCGGGGGCAATTCGTCTTCAGCGGCCGGCTCGGTTTCGATTGCCGCTCGCCTTCTTCCATCATTGCTCCTTCCCGGGCCCGACGACTTGGATTATCCTCCGAACGATCACCCCTTCCTCGGACTTTGGATGTTAAGAAATGTGTCGTAAAGGCGGAGGCTAGATCCCCCATGCTTGAATGGATCCCTGCGACAGGTCCTAAACCAACGGTGGGCTCGGTGCCCCAAAGTCGAGGAAGGCCCTGCGAGATGATGGCATCGCTTGGGTCGTATAGTTCCATCCATGCTAAGTACTTATGAACATGAGTGGTCGGGTCGGTTTTCCCATTATAGAGGCCGACCTGGGGATTTTCAACTTTGGCGGTAACGGGATCGCCAGGATTCCAGGAGAAAATGGCGACGGAACAATCGGGCGCTCCATACTTGGGGCGGTCTTGAGACTGACCGCCATCCGGACCGCCTTTCCAATTCGTTGACGACGACGTAGGCGGTGTATTTCTACATCCCGTTCTCGCCATAAGCTAGGGCCTTGGACCGATCGATCTGAGTTGTTCCCGCTCATCCTAAAACCTGGCCGAACTTATCGATCGAGTAGGGCGAAAGGATCAACTCGGTCGTCCGGCGAACATCGAGTGGGCACGACGATGTCGTGTTTGCTCGAAATGACTCGCTATACGACTTTGCTCCTCCTCATTTTCTCTTTGCCGCCTTCTCGTCATGACGGACATGTTGTTCATTACCCGAATCGGCTTCTTGGGCTTCGTGGCGAGGAAATCCGGGAATTTGAGGATTAATGTTAACATTTAGTTGTGGGTTGAGTGGGTTAGTATTTGCAAGGAGTGGAGGAGGTGCTTGAGAGTTCGTGGTGGCAAGAGTTTGCGATATAAGTTGGTTCATTTGTTGTACAAAGGTTGGGTTGGCGATTAACGAGCGAAAGGGAATAAAGTAGTACTCCCCGCCTTCCGTTTGGAGCATATTGTGGCCATTCGTAGTTTGGCCAGGTTGGTTGTTCAAATGTTGCTCTTGATCAAACGGGCATTTCTCGGCGATTGACTCATTTTCTTCCCTTATCAAAAGGTTCATGTCAAATTTTACCTGGTTTTTGTTTCACTTGCTTTTTGATCGAACTCGATCGACCAATACGGGCCCTCCTTCTAGCGCCAATTTGTTGACGTGCGTTTTGGTCAACAAGTAGAAATATGTAAAAGATTTAACACGTGGAAATGAAAACGTGCGTAACGTATATTTATTTCGGCTAATTATGCCTTTTTGTATTTTGCCGAATTTAAATATTGGGGTCGGTCTTTTTTATAATTTGTTACTATCTCCCCCTTTCTTTTTTCCTTTTTCGGACTTTTTATACCCCTTTTGAGTAAGTGGGTTTACAATAGTCATCTTTGCACTAACTATTCATTAATTAATAAAATAGCTAAAAAACGACACATGTCCTCTATAGTTGTGCATGTCACCCAAAACTTGCCACTTGTCGACTTCTCTTCATAATTCTCGACATGTGGCGCTTCCCGATACCAATAAAGTGTCAAGCATGGGCATGTGTTTATTTTTCTGAAGGCGTCGCGCGTGCGTTTCATTTCAAAACTTGGGCTCGGGGCTCGGGGCTCGTGAGCCGTGTTGCGGTTGGGCTCGATGAGCGTTGGGCTCGATAGCGAGCGAGCTTAATTCGTGACGTGTTGTCGTACATCATTGTTTGACGTCACCCGTAGGTCACCTATTCGAATATGTGTCGATCGATGACGTGGATTAATTTCTCACGGCTACTCGGCTCGGTATCATCACTTAGTAACCTTATTGTCGGCGTGGATCATGATTGATTTTTCCACGTCTGATGGGGTACAACATTAAGGGCGATCATAAATTGAAAAGAAATAGTCCAAATCGCACCAAACGAGCACCGTTCATAATAATTTGTCTAAAACCACAATTTGAAATTTCAAATAGAAACTGTACCGCCTTGTTGGTGCAACTATGGTTTTGGATTTAGAAAAACTGCCAAAACCGCACCACACCTCTATAAGCTAGGGTAAAATAAAATATCATTCTATATTCTTTAGTTAAATAGTTAGATAAATATATCAAGATTTAGTTTTGAAGGAAAAACGTAAATACATATACATAATACACATCACTAAAACTCAATGAAAGAAATGTAAGATTCACAATAAATTATGATAAAACAGTTGTTGCATTGAAGAACAACCAACTACACAAATAGAAACTTTGTCCATATACTAATAACTAATTTTGTGAAGTTATATTTAGATTCACACTTTGGATATTAAACATAATGTATTTTACTTTTTTTCTCTAATGTTGTTAAAATGCATTGTATTTTGCATCAGAATAAAACAATATTACAATGTATTACACTTTTAATGTAAGTGAAATAAAAGAGAATGCAATGTGCATTCTATTAGGAAAATGCTTGTTTCAAGGAAAAAAAAGGCATGTTTCAAGTTTACTATTTTTCTGGCTTTTTTTAAATATCCTAAGAAAATTATATTATTTTATTATTTATATAATTGTGTTGTTCATGAAAATTGCCAAAGCGTCCGCCACTGCTTAAAACCATATATTCGGTTTGACTTTGTAAAACCGCGGTCAGGAGATAATAATTAATAAAACTGCATATAGCAATCGGATTTAAAATTAACTCAAAAAACTGTGAAACTTACATAACATTAATATTCATTGTTCATTTTTATATATAATTTAAATCGCATTTTCCATGTCTTGGCAATATTTTTTGGTTAATCTAGATACTAATATTATTAATCCTACTATAGGAAAAAGAAAAGGGGCTCTGAAACTGAGGGATAAAAGCACCAAGAAGTTGAAGAACCATTCAAAACTCCAAACTACCTGCGATTTTTTTTGTATGAAAACCCTCTTACTTCGCTTCAACTACCTTCTATTATTCCTCTCTCTCTCTCTCTCTCTCTCTCTCTCTCTCTATATATATATATATATATATATATATATATATATATATATATATATAAAAAGCCATCACCTTCCTGTATACTGTCATCTAAACTTTATCCTCTTATCATTTTATAAGCACAATTTGTTAATTACTCATCAGAACTGCTTCATCATCCAATTAGAAAATGGCATTAAATGCTCTGGTTTGTTATTTTGTTCCAATTTCACTAGTTCCCATGTTTGCATCTCTTTTCAGCATATTTCCCTTTTCTGGTTTCTTTTTGCAGTTTCGAATATCAATAACGTACCAATATTTCTGTTTTCCAAGAAAACTGACAAAATGTATAACTTACAACAGAAACAATGCAGATCATCAATGCAAAGCCATTCATTGTCCATTCGGAGTTTGGCCACTGGTGCTGCAATTCATCATCAACATTCGAGCGGCCAAGGCGTCGGGCTATTTGGGAAAATGAAAGCCAAATTTGGACCCATGGTGGTGGTGATTGGTATTATGGGAGGGATGGTCAGTGTGGCATGCTTCATCGAATTCACACAGCCAAACAACAACTCCTCCACTCACCGTCCGTTCGGTGACGAAAAGAGGAGGGAATGCGTTCGGAGGTGGATAGCCCTGACGCCATAATCCGATCAGCTGACAAATTCCAGAACAAATCTTTCCTCAGGAAAGTTGCTCACATCCAAGACAGGCACGCTCAAATCCATCCACGACGGCGACACCGTTACACTCCCGACCGGTACATATTTCTTTTATCAAAACTTCATTTAGACAACATATATATATATATATATATATATATCTTCCGTTGATTTTCTCAAGCGTTGGTTGTCGTCTTATTCTGTTTTGATGCAGCTCCAAGGAAGTTGAAACCTTAAAATCAGTGGGCGTACGCAATTGAGAAGTAGTAGTAATAAATAAATGGCAATGGAGTTAGATTCAGAAGCCGCCCCGTTTCCCTACCCTGAATAGTTTTAGTTTTCACTTTCAAATGTACCCGTCCGCGCTGTTGAATGCAATAGCAGAGCAGGAGTGAGGTCCTTCGCTTTGTTTTTACTTGGTTTATAATAATGACAGTTGTGTTGTTTTTCTATTTGTTATATTGGAGAATTATAATTCTTCATCTTTGTTATATGGAATTTCAATGAATTCAATCAATAAGAACCCACAAAGTCCTTCGTGGTATTAAAAAACAATCAGAGTCATAACTCTCAGATTTCTCACCTATTCTAGTTTGGCAGTTCGATCGTTGAATTTATTTATTTTAGCATCATAAAGGGAAAAAAAAATTGTTGTAATGTCACCCTTCTTAAAGGACAATATTCAAAATTGTCCCTTTTCTTCTCAAGCGAATGTGCAAATCCTTATTCCCTTTCTGGTGCCCCCGAGCCTAAGCACCCAACACTGTCTACGATTCATCCTTCTTCCCACCTATTTCGGCACATACCACCAAAGTAATTGCTCACTCACGGCACCCAATAGTGAAGTGCAAGTTCAAACAACAGATGACATAATTCCAGCAATCTAAGAGGAATTTCAGTCGATTCGTTAAAGGTTGAAAAACGGAAAAGAGAAAACACAGAGGTCACAATATTGCATCTTTACCTATTTCCTGTAGTTAATGTACTGGTTTTTACTTGATAATTTGAAATATCACCAATGAAACAACAGGCTAGGGGAGGCCACTGCACACCTAAGGACAAAATCTCCAATGTTGACATCTCATCAGAGCAAAAAGTGTCTTTAGCTACAATAACTGGTGATCTAAAACAAAAATATCATCAACAGAATCTTCAAGATGAAGCATAAACTGTAGACGGGTCCACAATGCCAAGCATATCAGCAAAGAATGCAAAAACAAGTTAAAGAATTATAGCTATCCCAACAGCAACAAGTTCACCAACTAGAATACCTGCCCAAGGATGCTATATGAGCAACAAGCATTTTAATCAATTTACCAGCAAACAATATGTCAGCATTTAACCGTTTCAAATTGTGGTTAAAGTCTTGGGAAATGTTTTGATTTGTTTAGATTTGAAGTTTGGCAAATGAATTGAACAATGTGATATATCAAGATGAAAACGTATTAGAAAATATAATATATGCTTGATTTTATTCTTGAAGCATGAATTGAGAATGAAACTATTTCAGGACTAAACAATAAACATTCCCTTACAATTGCAATTTATCATAGTACCGTGACTAGCAAACATACCCACTTCAACTTTAGGCCCTTGTTTTCCCTGACATTTAATATACATATAAAGAGATATAGAATTAAGATACAAGTTTCTTATGCATGCATGTCAATCCCAGCCTCAAAAAACAAATATTTACATCTCAAACAAACATATGAGAAGTGCCAAATCAGAAAACAACTCTTTGAATCCATCATTATTCCCAGCTAGTCCAAAGTAAAACAAAGGCATTGATCGCAAAGACTCGAAAAACTACACATGATGCGCAATAGTAACCTAAAAACTACCAGTCATAAAAAATTTCATAAGTTTAATATCTGTCAACCAAGGTGGTCTTTGCGAAACATCTAATAGGTGACAGACAACCAATAAACAATAACAAAAGGTCAAATTACATATATCAACCACAAGACGAAAGAACTGGTTTGTAGGTTAAGGTAGGTTTATAAAGCACGAAAGCAATACTATATATAACTGGTACCGCAATTTCCTACATCTGAGATGCTGGGCTTCCAGATGCTCGCATTTCTATATCAACCCCTTCTTTCCTGGCTGTAATATTGGGACCCTCAAGTTGAGGGATGAACAAATACTAGCAACTTGCAGCATCAATGAGTGAAGACGGTGTCGTTCCGCCTGGGTGGTCTATCAGGAATGGATCCGGGCTTAAACTTTGAGGCCTCGTGTCTAGCAAGCTCCGGAGGGACGGGACTATTGCTCTGAATTAACATTTGCTTGAGATCATAGAAGACTTCTGTGTCATGCATAGTCAAGAATGTAGTAGCTACACCAGTCTTCCCAGCACGACCTGTTCTTCCAATACGATGAGTGTAAGCTTCAATATTATTAGGCATGTCATGGTTTATGACATGTGCCACATCAGGTATATCAATACCACGACCAGCTACATCGGTTGCAACCAACACATTATATCTCTTAGTCCTAAAACCTTCAAGGCTTATTTCTCTCTGTTCTTGCGACTTCCCACCGTGCAATGTAGTTACCCTATAACCCTCTTTATCCAAAACTTTAGCAACATTGTCAGCAACCTTCTTTGTGTTAACAAACACAATAGCTGTCTTATCTCCAAGCTCATCCAGTAATCTTTTCAATCTATCCATTTTATCATTCTCCCTTATCATGATAACATGCTGGGTAATGAGGTCAGTTGCCTTTCCTGCAGTGCCAATATTGACAACAACTGGATTTCTCAAGTACTTCCTTGCCAGCCGCTCCACAGCAGGTGGCATGGTAGCACTGAACATGTAAGTGGTTCTGTAAATCCTTTTCTCATCGAGCTCTTCATCCTCATTCTCAGGTTTCATGTTACTCGAAGGCATTGCATCTAATACACCAACTACTTGTGGTTCAAAACCCATATCTATCATACGGTCAGCCTCATCAAGAACAACGTAATTACACTGGTTGAGAACTGCATACCTCCTCTCCAAGCAATCAAGAAGACGTCCCGGTGTGGCAATCACAACCTCACATCCCTGTCTAATCTTAAAGCCTTGTTCTTCTATGGATTGCCCGCCAACAATAGATACAACCTTTATTCCCATGTAATGTGCAAATTTCACAGTCTCATCCTCAATCTGCTGAGCAAGCTCTCTTGTAGGTGCCATCACAACGGCATAGGGTCCTCTGCCTCATTCTCCTCACTTATAGGAGGAAGTCTAGTTATGTAAGTCAGCATAGGAAGAACAAAAGCAGCAGTTTTACCCGAACCGGTCTCTGCAATGCCAATCACATCTCTCTGTTGTAAACCAAGCGGGATGGCAGCCATTTGGATAGGCGAAGGAGTCTTGTACCCAGCCCTCTCGACCGCCTTCAGCAACTCTGAACTCAACTTGCTCTCGGCCCAACTCCTCATAGGACGAGGAATTCTGGAACCCTTGTATGAAATGTTAAAATCTTCCCTGAATATTCTCCAGTCCCTCTCAGTCATTTCCTCAAGCTGCTTCTCAGACCAATGGCGATCAACCCTCATATCAAAGGTATCATACGCATCAGCAGCCTGCTCTTTCTTCTTCTGAGCAGCAGCTTCCTCATGAGTCTCCTCCACGCCTTCCTTCTTGCGAATCTCAACCCGGAGATCCTTCTCATTCTTGGCAGCAAGTTTTTCTGTTCCCTGCGGTCCATCCCAGCTCGGAAGCCGCGGCCAAATAGGAGACGAGCCTCATGGGGGTTTTGGTAAAGGGCATTCATGTCGCGAGAAGTGTCCTCGGTGTTCTCCCAATCAAAGGAGAATCGAAACTTCTCACTGGGCTTAATCACCCTCTTCTTAGGCTTCTTCGACCCTAAATACTGTTCCTTTATAGCAGCAAGTTCAATCTCATGCTCCCTCTCCGCCAATTTCTCCAAGCGGGCACGTTCCCTAGATTTCTGCTCGTCCTCGCGTTCTTTATCACGGTTCCGACGTTCGGAATCACGCTCGCGCTCGCGGTTCCGACGCTCAGTATCTCGGTCTCGGTCACGGTCACGGTCGCGGTCGCGGCCGCGGTCTCGCTCGCGGTCTCTATCAGCTGAGGTGGGGGGGTTAGAGTCATGGCCATTGTTAGCTTGGAGAAGAAGCTCGGTGCGGCGTTTCTGCTGGGCTACTTCTTCCTGGCGGCGTTGGAGGGCTAGCCTCTGACGCTCCTCTTTCGTGAGAAAGACCGGCTTCTTGGCTCCGTCCACGACGTCGTCTGCGGCCCTCTTCATCTCTCGACGACGAAGTGAAATCGAATTGGGAAATTAGGGTTCTGCAAGAATTTGGGATCGCTTGGGAGATTGCAGGAGGGGATCGATTATCGGAATACGCGAAAACGAAATACAACTGTTTACTCTGGAGGCTTTGTTTGGGTTTGGGCTGTGCTGTAATCTGCTTAATTTTTTGGACTGGCCCAGGCCCAGCCACGAAACAAATTTTCGTCTTTTATTTTAGGACTTTGGATATATTCCTCCTTTTTTTTTCTTTTTTTCTTTTTTTTTTTGAGATGAGGATTTATTCCTTTATCTTGCTCCAAATTTTCTATAGAAGTATCGGGTTTATGTAATAGGCTTAAATGAAGTAGTTATTTTATTTTATCAGTAATATTAGAATTTTTCTCTTAAAAGATATGGTTAAAGGGCATTTGGTTTTTAATTATTCTTGGGCTATTGATATTTAAAAATAAGAAAGGGTAAATTACATAAAATACACTCTTTTTGGTAAACATACCATAAAGTATTCTTCTATCACTTTTGTACCTATTTCTTTCCTTTTATACCTACTTTTTTCTTTTTTTAAGCTCCTGTATATTTTTTTGATTATTTTTATTTATTTTCATTTTTTTGTTCCTATATTACATTATATGTTATATATGTTGTTTCGATGTTGTTTAAATTTGTTTCTTTGTTGTTTCGATGTTTCTACAACTTTTACCTATTTTTTATGATGCTTTTTGTTCATGTATTATTTTGTACACTGTTTCTATTATTTCGGTGTTGTTCTATAATATTTTTAATGTTGTTCTAATAATTTTTGTTGTTGTTTCCATGTAGTGTTCAATGTATAAATACAATTTTTACCTATTTTTAAGCTCTTTTTATTCATGTGGTGTTTTTAATATTTTTACGTTGTTTCGGTTGTTACCATACCGTTTTTAATGTTCTTCCGATGTTTCTTTGTTGTTTCTATGTAGTTTTCAATGTTTAAATACAATGTTTACCTATTTTTAACTCTTTTTGCTCATATGGTGTTTTCTATATTGTTTCTGGTTTGTTTCTATGTTGCTTCATGGTTGTTTTCCATGTTTTATTTGTTTTTCATGCATTGGATCAAAAATTAAATTGTGTTTTTTATTCATGTTATTTATATAATATTTTTAATTTATTTATTTTTAATATGTGTTGTTTTATGTGTATATTTCTTGATTTTTTATAAAACCTCGAGTATAAAATGTATTATTTAACGAGTGCAAAATTTATTTTTCACTTTGAAATTTTTATTAAAAGAAACATGTTTGAAACATGTTAGAAACAATCTTGAAACAAAGCGTAAAGAAGTCCTAATCTTTGGCGGGAGTGTAAATTTGTGTAAAAAAAGAGCGGGAGCGTAAATTTGGGTAAAATAGTATCGGAAAGTATAAAAGGCGACATTGTCTCCAAAAAATGGGACATTTATGTCAATTGCCCAATAAGAAAACAAAGAATAAAAGGCACAACTATTCTCGGCCATTAGGGCTATCTATATATCGAAGGATTAAGAGTTTGATTTTGACCTAAAGTATAAATAACTAATTGTTACTCTCCGCATTAGATCATTTTCGATGGTTTGCACCATTTAAGCTTTAGATTCGCCTTATGTTAGTGCATAACGATATTTCGTCCCCATCGGTTTGTATTAAATTACGCACTAAAAATGAATATTCTATAATATTCTATTTTAATACATATTTTAATACACTAAAACCATTAATTTAAAATAAAAAGAAAAGAAGAAATTTAGCACAAGTATAGTGTTGCCATTTCTGACATAAAATTGTTCATATCTTTAAAATAGCGCAGTGCTTAAGTAAGTTTTTGCTCCAAATTTAAGATATAATACTATCTTGGAGATACTCTTAGACAAGCAAAATTAAAGACATAAAAAGAGAAGAAAAAAGGACAATCGACAAATCTCATCATGTAAATATGTTCAGATTATCTATATATATAAAGATAGACTATTATAAGAATAGTGACCTAAAAATTTGCGGCCCAAATTACATTACTAAAAATGGTAATAAAAATCTGTGGGGAAAACAAGAAATAATTAGTGTTTGGGATTTATTATTTTTGGTAGTCAACGATTATTGTGCCAGCTTGTACTTATACTTTCTTTAAATAAATCGAGTTTTAAAATCATATAAAAATAAGATTTATTAAAATTGGCTTTCCAAATTTGTATATGCACAACATTAGTTATTATATTTGTCTTTTTCTTTTTAAAATTTAATTCATTTTTGACATATAATATATCTAATTAATCATATTTTTACGATCTTCAGTTTGACACTCATATTGCATATATACAATAAAAAATAAATATAATTAATAAAAAATACAAAATATATTTACTCATTATTTTGTAATGGGCATTAAAAATTATGTATTCGAGTTATTGGATATTAATTTATATATTCTGTCCTTTAGCTATTTATGAATTATGTACAATTGTTATTTGGGCTTAACTTATTTTTACATAATTATATATAATTATATATATTAGGAAATTTATTTGTATAGATTTTGATGATGCTTAGAAAATTATGTATTAGCTAATTTGTTGTAATTTTTGTTTTTGTAATAGATAGGATGATAATTGTCTTAAATCAGCTAATTCGGAGTTTCAGAATACGCTAAGTTGAATATCAAAGCTTCAGAAGACTCTCAGCAGAATAGTGTCAGCTAAGTCATAGCAGAAGACTAATAGAAGAGTCGAAATAAGAAGACTGTCAGAAGATTTAATATCAAAAGTTTATTGAAGATCAGTTAAATATGGTAAAGCAGTTGAAGGACTCAAGTCAACTATACATATTTGTTGCACAGAGTTCAAGAAGTATTTTCATTGGAGAAATCAAAAAGTACTATGTGATGAGAATCCATGGACGAAGGACTAGTGATGAGCAGAGCCGGTTTGCCGTGTGCGAGGGCTCGAGCAAGAAAGTTCAAGGATACGCTCAATGAGTTGATTCAAGTCATTCGAAAGAGACCGAGAGTGCACTACCGACAGAGGAAGATGTTCGGTTGGTCCAGTTGATTAGCGTCATCAACGTTCCAGAGTTCACCTCAGACTGAGCAAGCGAAGGATGCTAAGAATACGAGTCACTTTGCGTCTTGAAGACATTGTAATCAAGTTCTCATTAGTGTCTTGTATTCGTCTATCTTAGTTAGTTGTAATTTCATTTTGTTTAAGCCGTTTTGATGTTTTGCAGGCCAAGAAAACCTTTGAGGCCGTGTCTTAAGTTGTAATTTCGAGTTTGGTCGAGCGGGGATCAAATTCAAGGGCGAAGTCGCAAGGAAGTGTTCGCGACCGACGACGACAAGACGCGCACGCCCGTCGTGCGCGCCCGTCGCGTGATGGCATACGATTTTGGAGCCCGACTTGGCCGCGGACCAACTCATGGCCGTGCGTGGCTGCGAACAAAGTAAAGAACGTTCGACTTGACGCACGACCCAACGCATGGCCCGTGCGTGTGTCTGTGCGTCTGTCCGTATATTGAGTTTTTTGTTCAGGTTTTATTTCCTTTTCGATTTTAAGTTGTTTCCTAGTAGGGTTAGGGTTTGGATCCCTTATAAGGGTGAACACTTATTATTTTTTAGGAGTTATCAATTGAATACAAATTTTTACTCTCAAATTGAGTGTTTCTCCAAATGCTTTAAGATTTACGTTTCTTGTTGCAATTATCGACTTATTAGACAATAATCCATAATTTCTTGTGGCGTCTTCGCATACCGAGGTTCTTGCTTTGCTAAGCAACGGATCGAGGTTTCCACCAATCTTTAACCAAACTAGTGAAGATCTTGGGTTAGCAACATATTGTTGTTGGGTCGTATGCACAGTTGTTGTTGCGGTTCATATCAGTTGGTAATTAGAGCCATCTAGCAAGGTTAAATCTGTCATTGTTCTTTGATTCTTGTTATTTTCCAAAATTTCTTATAAACCCTAGTTCTTCAAAGGTACAAAAAAAAAAAGAAATTTCACAGAAAAAATCAGTGGGTAAAGAATCATAATCCGCGTGCACAAAAAAAAAGAAATTTGAAAATTCTGGAAAAATCGGAATTACAAACTCTAGTTTCAAATTTCATCTTATCGAGATCCATTGTTTGCTGGGCGATTGTCTTGGTTGTTGAGACGTACTTCAATAATCGTGACAAGTGCGGGTACTTGGAGATTGTGAGTTGAGTGAAACACGAGCGTATACACGTGAGAGAGTGAATCAACCATATCCGAGGAAAACCGATAACCGATGGATTTAGGTAACAAGTTGGATATGGAGACACTTAGAAATCTCATAAAGAAAAGTGATGATCGAGATGTTAGGGGATTCCAGGGAGACGCCGAAAATAGAGGAGCCCTTTACTAGGGCGCGGAGGCCTAGGAGGTTCGAATTGGAGGAATGGGCGTATGAGATTGATGATTTTGATTCCGAAATGGAGCAAAATTACAATCCGGGCAGAGGTTGGCGCGAAAATAGGGGTGATAGGGGACGAGAGGATGGCAATTTGAGTAACATCAAAATGCAAATTCCAACGTTCCAGGGAAGAGTGATCCGAGCGCTTATCCGGATTGAGAGAGAAAAATCGAGAATGTATTTGAGAGAGAAAAATCGAGAATGTATTTGATTGCCAAAATTATTCCGATTTGAAAAAGGTGAAATTGGCATCAACTGAGTTCTCGAATTATGCAAGTGTTTGGTGGGATCAATTAATTTTCTCGAGAAGGAGGAGCGGCGAGCGACCCGTTTCCACATGAGAGGAGATGAGGAGTTTGATGCGACGTCGTTTTGTACCACATTATTATTATTATTGAGGTGTCTATCAAAGGTTGCAGAGGTTGACTCAAGGGTCTAAAAGTGTGGAGGATTATCATAAAGAGATGGGGGTGTTAATGGCGAGGGGCAATATAGAGGAGGATCATGAGGTTATGATGGCGAGGTTCATTGCAGGACTGAGCACTTCTATAGCGGATGCCGTCGAATTACATAATTGTGTCGATCTTGATGAGATGGTGCACATGGCTGTGAAAGTTGAGTAGCAGCTCAAGAGTAGGGGTTTCGACACCGAGTTCTAACTCAATGCATGGAAGTCAAACACTAACAAAAAGGAGGAGCGAAATTTAAAGGTAGCGGTCAAAGAGGGAAGGCGGCCGAGCCTAAACCCGCAGGTAAATTTGAATCCTCTACTACTCAAACGAGGGACATTAAATGCTTTTTTTAATAAATTCGAATAATATATAAAAATGAAAAAAGAGAGTTGTCCTGATCACAGGCTGATCAGGTAACCAAATGTAAGCCTGGAAACAATGTTATAAAGAACAACAAAAAAGGTCACAAGCCGACCGAATGGCCTGAATGGTTGGGGCCTCGTTAAAACCTCCCAAGGTAAAACCCACCCTTGTGGGAAAAACCCTTGGAAGGAAAAAGAGTACCCCTAGGAAAAAGTAGGCGTCCAAAAAATGGGAAAAGAAACCTGAAGCGGTGACGCCCTAATTAACAAACCTATAGTTGGATTGGCCAACATAGTCCTCATTGAGATATTGAGCTAGCTCTGTGGGCGGGACGCCCCACCATGTGCCATACTCCGTCTTCTTGCTCAACCTGTCAGCTACCCGATTGCCTTCCCTAAAAATATGTGAGATAACAAAATCCATCTTAGTGAGGAGATGTAAAGTGTGGCTCCAATGACTAAGGTGGCTCCACGGGACTTCCACCGATCTCTTCTCTAGCAAGCTCACTACATACATGGAATCCGACTCCAGCCAAAGATGTGTCCAGCCCTTCTCAAAAGCGTACTGAATTGCCCACATTGTTGCGACCAATTCAGCTTCAAATGCATAACCCGAACCACAATGATGAACAAAACAACCCGAAAAAACCCTCTACAATTCCGGAAAACCTGGGAAGCGGTGTTTCGGCGCCCGATGAACGCGCCATCGCATTTACCTTGTCCAACCCGGAGAGGTTTTGCCGCTAACCTCCATGATCTTCGGTGCATGTCTAGCCCATCCAGGGATTCGCAGGTTGCGCAAGATGAGAAGGTCTTGTTGGTCGTTGTGCATGCAACCCCGATCCAGTGATGATGATTCTATAATGAGTACTCGAAGATGTATAGTAGCCGCCTCCACAGTCCAGATTTTGTTGTGAAAAACCAGCTCATTTCGTATATGCCAGATAATCCATATGCAGGAGATGATAGCCACATGCCAAAGGAAAGTAACCTGTTCACTAAAGTGAAAGTTCATTAAACGCACCAGAAATTCATTAAAGTTATGGGCCTCAAAAGGGTGAACGTTGAATGAGTCGAAGATCCATCGCCAGAGAGCTCCTGCAAAAACACAAGAGACAAATAAATAATCAACCGATTCCGCAGATTCGTGATAGAGCATGCAAACCGAGGGCCCCGTAAAACTGCCCCTAGCCCGTAACAAATCTAAGACGGCCAGTCGATTGTGTACAGCCCGCCATGCCACCACCGATCTCTATTCCGGGATATGTTGTGACCAAATCCAAGACCCCCACTTAACTGCTGTATATTGGGGACGGATATGATCATAAGCCGCCTTCGAAGTGACCAAACCATCATCTGAATTCAACCAAACACGTGTATCCCTTGAATACAGGGTAATGGGGACGCATACAATAGCATGGACCAGATCCAAATAAGCCTCCACGAAAGAGAACGTGAAGTGCCAGGACTCGTCATAAAAATAATCTAAAATGCGCTGATGAAATAAGTATCTATAGTCCTCAGGGATGCCAATTCTGTCTGCTATAGAGTAACCCAGCCAATTATCAATCCAAAATAATACCTTGGAATTAGCCCCTGGGATCCAACGAGAGTCATCCAAGCAAGCCGAAATGCAAGGTCTAATCCCAACCCAAATTTAAGAAGCAATGAAGGACCTCCGAACCGCGCCATCCCTAGTAAAGTAACGTCGCCTAAGGATTTTGAAAATTAATGAATCCGAGTTCATGACCTTCCAACCCAATTTCATCAAGAAAGCTGTGTTAGCCGCCACAATCGAACGGACGCCCAGACCCTTCTTGATGCCTGAGGCGTGCAACACTTATTCACCACCACCACCGACCCCTTAGTATTCACATCCCCTGTCCAAATGAAATTACGCATGGCCCTTTCCATTTTATTGAGCAAGGAGCTGGGCCATTTGTAGACCATCATGGTGTGCACAAAAGAACTAGTAAACACCGAATTAACAAGATAAACTCTACCCGACAGGAGAGCGAAGAGCCTTTCCATCTTCCGAATTTTAGGATTACCTTGTCAGACAAGCCGTAGGTCCGCAACCTTGGGGCACCCTTGAAGATTGGTGCGCCTAGGTAAACAAAGCGATTTAAGCGCACCGGGCTGAATCCCCAATATCGTTTGCACCCTTCCCCGGATGTTTTCCGAGGATTAAACACTTGGCCCAAAATATTCACATAAATGTTGAGAATCTGAAGAAGAACACGAGCATTAGCTGAAGAAGCCCCACACATAATAACAATATCATCCGCATATAGAATCGACGATAGGAAAGTAATACATCTAGCCGCTGTAAACGGAACCAAGCGTCTCTGATCCATCGTCGTTTCCATAAACCTACTAAGCACTTCTTCCGCAATGCAAAACAATAAATGAGATAAAGGTTCACCCTGTTTGACCCCTCTAAAACAAGGAAAGTAACCAACCGGCGTCAGTACTGAAATTCTAGACGACCGAAGAACTATATCCACCTAGTGGACAAAAATCTCTGAGAAACCAAAGCGGCGCAAGATGTGCAGTAAGAACTCCTACCTCAATGTATCAAAAGCCTAACGGATATCAATTTTCAAGATCATATTTGCATCTAAGCGACCCTGCAATACGTTGAACCCTTCAGAAACTATGGCAATACAATCATGAATCGCTTTCTCGGAATAAATCAAATCATGCGTTGGAGATAAATGGCGGCAATGATCGATCCCAAGCGAGTAGCCAGAATCTTAGTAATAATTTTGAACAGAAATTACTCATAACAATCGGGCAAAAGTTTTCAATAGTATTGGCGTCCTTGGTCTTTGGGATGAGCGCCATGAAGCTAGCATTCAAACCCAAAGGGGGGACGAAGTGTTGAAGAAAAATCTGACCGCCATGCGATAACCTCGGCGGAAATGACATCCCGAAATGGCAATAAAAACTCCCGTTAAAACCGTATGGTCCTGGAGAGCTAACCGAATCCATATCAAAAACTGCTTCCTTAATCTCCGAGTCTGAATGAGTGACAGTGAGGCATGCATTTTCCTGCGCCCCTACCCAAGGGGAAATTACCTGGTCAACCAAAGAATAATCAATCACATTACCCCGGTGTCCGCAAAGAGCTCCTTATAGAAAGAAGTAATATGGTCCCCAAGAATCGCGGTGTCATCGATTAATCTGCTCATTCACGAAGACCACGAATCCCCGTGCATCCATTACAAATCTAGCTGCGAAAATGAAAGAATGATGTATTGCGATCCCCATCCTTAAGCCAAGCCGAGCGCGCCTTTTGCTTAAGGAATTCGGATTGCAATAGCAATATCTGGGAAAGTGCTGTTTGGGCGTCCAACTCTTTGTCCCGAAGAGCAGCTGTGTAGCCCAAAGTCTCAATGTCTGCTTGAATCTGACGAACTTGCTCCATCTGATAATCCACCTTACGATTGACGTCCCCTAAGACATCTCTCTTCCAGCCCCTGATAACCTGACGCAATCTTTTAAGCTTCCACATGACACGCAATAGAGGGTTGGGCGTGTCACAAGGAGAAGCCCAAGAAGTGGTGACTAAATCCCAGAAGGTGTCATGAAAAACCCACATACGCTGAAAAGGAAACGGAGCTGGCCCCCTGCTCATGGAAGAAGAACAATGGGTGGTGATCTGATCCAATGCGTGGAAGGACTAAGCCCTTGACAACTTGCCAAAAAGAGAAAAATTGACAAGTTGCTAGGGCTCGGTCCAACTAAGCCTGAAGTAATGATAGAGGTCGTCAGGGGAGGGCCAAGTAAATGAATTCCCCATAGTTGGTACTGCAAGCAAACCAGCATCCTCCACGAAATCCCTGAAATCCTGGCAAGAGGCTTGGGATAAAGTACTACTGCCTGAATGCTCACGATGTCCCAAAACTGCATTGAAATCCCCAATACTCAGCAGATCAGTAAGACCCAGATTCCTCAACTCCATCCAAAGGGCGCGCCGAGCAGTATGATCACACAACCTATGAGCAAAAGCAACATGAAAAACCATAGAACCAAATTAAACTTGTAAAACAATGCATTGGGTAGAAGACCAAACCTGGTTAAGTACAGAGATTCCAGCATCGCAAAATACCCAAATATCCGCCCGTCCATTTCCCCTAAAGCTTTGAGCCACGAAAGTCAAACCCAAGCTATGCCAAGAAGAATCCAAAATCGCCGAAATGTCCACCTTAGGTTCACAGATAGCCAAAATATAAGGTTTATGATTTTGAAATAAAGCCTTAAGAACATTGCGAGAAGCAATATTCCCAATCCTCCGGATGTTCGGAAGATGCAATTCATTGAGATGGTGGGGTGGCACCGTGATGACCGCACCGCGGTGAAGACATGAGTGTGTGTGAAGCCGATTCCGACGGTTGAGACTGTCCCACTCCATCTTCATAATCGCCCATCTTTTAGAGGCACAAAGTCCATTTCATGTGGCCCTGGCGATCCAATTCAAGATAGTGATGTCATGAATTGCGGTGATGTACCATTGGCGACACTGCGGAGTAATCTAGTTTTAGCTAAGTCCGCAGAGCTGTTCGGAAAGCGCGAGTAAAGAGCCGAATAGGCTTTCCCAACGGATGCTAAACCATGAGAGGAATAATAGTGGACACCGGTCCCGTGTTGGAAGTAGAGGCTTTGGGAACTGGATTCTTTGGATAATCGTGAGTGAGAATCGGTGGCCGACTGACGACGGTGTGTCCTCTAAAACAAGAGCCTCAAATGTATTACTCGTATGTATGTCGAGTAAGGCAAGTGACTATTGCGCGGTAGGGGATCCCACACGATAGTCAAACCCGTATTTCCCATTGAGTCATCAACGATATTGCCCTTGTCCTCTTTGCGGGGGCGGTAAATTTTACGGTCTAGAGCGACCACTGTTGGCTGAATCGATCAGCGTCTGTTGAAGTCCTGGGACATTCCTGATCAGGCGAGGCACACCTTTCCATAGATGGTTTTCCTGCCGGAGTAAAACGGCAAAAGGTGATGAATGTCCCGTTATCATCTTACTTGAGCAAAATTCGGCAATTTTTCATAACTTATCGACACGAAGGAGCAGATCGACCCACTCGTTCAACCATGACGTGATTCTCCAACGGCTTTGGCAGATCAATATCCACCAACACCCGGATGAAATGACCCAATGAGCCATCCGTGACGGTGGTCTACTTGTATCGGGTTCCCAATCGCACTGGCGATCCCCAAGATGGTGTTAGAATCCTAGTATTCCAGACCAAGCTCGAAGATTCGAACCCAAACACTTGCCAAAGACGTGTGCACTTTGTATGGATTGAAATCCGGGACCCATGGAGAGAGACGAATAGTTCCCGAATTGAGCGCCCATTTAATACGAGCATGAGCTCGAGCACGATCCTGCGCATTAGAAAACTTAACACAAAAAAATCCTTTACCCAAGGGGATTAGTTTCCAGTCAATTTTAATTCCCCATAATTTAGATAGGCGTTTATGCAACAGCATGGTCGCCCATGGCTTATTTCCTTTCCCTAAAAGCACTCTTCCAATCAATGAATAGGAGAATTCAGCGACGCGTTGTTGATAAACATTTTCATCAATAGTGACGGAATAATAATCACCTTTTCTTACCGGCTTAGGGATAGAACTGGATGTACCAGAAACCACATGTAAAATGTTTTGAAATTACCTTGGGCTTGCGGAGTGGAGTCCATGTCGTGTTGAGTACATGTGACCTGTGAGAAAGTAGAAACTGAAGGATGGGGATTTCCCGAAACTATTTTCGCATAAGAATTCACCAAGTGAGAATTAGTGTTGGATTCATGAGCCGATTGTCGAAGGTTCGATGCATGGGCTTGAGCATATTGCTAGTCAATGTCCAAATAAAAGGGTGTTAGTGTTGCGTGATAATGGGGATTTGGAGTCAAAAGTGAGGAGAGCCGATTATCTTGGCATGCGGGAGTTGGAGGATATTCGGAGGTTCTAGGGCGGCGAAGGGAGAGGCATTATCCTTAGTGTCTCGGAGGGTCTTTGAGTATTGACCTAAGTCGAGATGAGGAGTCAACGAGAAAACATCTTTCATACAAGGTGTTTTATAAATGGAAAGGTGTGTAGTGTCATTATAGACGGTGGTAATTGCACTAATGTAGCTAGCACGGGTTAGTGGAAAGATTGGGTATTCCAACAATGAAACGCCCACAACCTTATAAATTGCGGTGGTTGAGTGATTGAGGGAGATGCGAATTAGTAGGCGGCGAAAGTATCATTCCAAATAGGGGATATAAGGATGAGGTGTTGTGTGATGTTGTCCGATGCAGCGGGCACATCCTGTTAGGTAGGCCATGTGATTTGATAGGAGGTACAACATGACGGTTACACCAACCAAGATATACTCTTGTTCATAATCAAAAACATTTTGTGCTAATTCTTTTGACTCAAAAGCAATTTATGAGGATCAAATAAAATCGAGCCTCGGAGAGGCAAAAGAAAAAAGAGAGTTCGGCTAGTGAGAATAAAAATCAAAATAAAGCCGAGAAAAAGGAGAGTTTGAGGGAAAACAAGAGTGAGGGTTTGGCTAAGGGTAGAAGTGAGGTTCGAGAGATAGCCGGAAAAAGGTGAGTAACATTAATGAGAGGGCGAAAAACAAAAGGGGGAATGAATGGCCTTGAGGTAAGAAACGAGGAAAAATAAACTTAATGGCAAAAATGAGTGACTTTAGGAAAGCCACCACGAGTGGTTGTTCGATGATACTCTTGGTTTACAAGGGCGCTTATTTATCTCATGACATTCTTAACCTCGATTTGCCTAGTTCTGTCTTGTCTTTGTTGCGGAATTGAGGATGTGTTTCCAAACGAGATGCGGATGGGTTACCGCCTATTAGGGGATTGAGCACCGTTGATTTCATTCCGGGGCATCATTGCTGAACCGACCGGTGTACATGACCAATCGAGAAGAAACCAAGGAATTGTAGAGGCAGTCGATGAATTGTTAAGCTATAAACTCATTCGGGAGAGTATAAGTCCGTGTGCGATTCGGTGTTACTAGTTATGAAGAAAGATGGGTCTTGGAGGATGTGTGTGGATTGTCGGGCTATTAATAACATCACTATCAAATGCCGACATCCCATACCTCGCTTGGATGAGCTCCATGGGTATAACATCTTCTCCAAGATAGATTTAAGGAGCGGGTACTATCAGATTCGGATGCGAGAAGGGGATGAGGGGAAATCGGCTTTCAAAACTAAACATAGTTTATATGAGTGGTTAGTTATGTCGTTTGGGCTAACTAATGCGCTTAGCACATTTATGAGATTGATGAACTATGTTATGAGGGCATTCATTGGGAAGTTAAGTCGTGGTCTACTTTGATGATATCCTCATCTATAGTAAATCCTTGGGCGAATACTTAGACCATTTGCGAGCTGTCTTAGAAGTGTTGAAGAAGGAGCAGCTAAATGCAAACGTTAAAAAGTGCACATTTTGTTCCGAGTAATTGATATTCTTGGGGTTTGTAGTGAGCTCGAGGGAATCACAAAGGTGGGCGAAGAGAAGATTAAGGCTATTCAGATCGCCCAAACCCACGTCGGCCGGTCAAGTTCGTAGCTTCCATGGCCTTGCGAGTTTTTATCGATGTTTGTACAAGACTTTTGCACTATCGCAACACCATTGATGTAAACGATTAAAAAGAGTGTTGCGTTTTAGTGGGGTGAAGCCCAGACAAAGCGTTCGAGTTGTTAAAGGAAAGGCTAACACACATGCTTCTTTGCTAGCATTGCAGATTTTACCAAGGTCTTGAGATCGAGTATGATGTGTCGGGAGTTTGGATTGGAGCCGTATTAATGCAAGAGGGCAACCGACCATGTTCTTGACAAGAAATTGAGTGGGCAGCTTTGAACTATCCGACGTACGATAAGGAGTTGTATGCTTTGGTCCGGGCCTTGAAAACATGGCATCACTATTTGTAGTTGAAGAAGTTTATAATCCACACTGATCACGAGTCTCTAAAGTATCTTAATGGGTAGCAAAAGTTGAACAAACGACACGCCCACTGGCTTGAGTTTATCGAGACATTTCCTTACGTCATCCGGTACAAGCAAGGTAAGACTAATGTTGTAGCAGACGCACTATCTCGGAGGTACACTCTTATCTCTACTTTAGATGCTAAAATCCTTTGATTTGAACATATTAAAGAGTTTTATTTGCATGATCTATATTTTTCTGAGTCGTTTGTTGCATGCGAAAAGTGGGTGGTGGATAAATTTTATAGGCATGATGTGTTACTTGTAGGCAAGCTAAATCCCGGGTTTAAAATCAGGGTCTTTACACGCTCCTACCCATTCCGACGACACCCTGAGTTGATATTTCTTTGGACTTTGTCTTAGGACTTCCGAGAACTGAATATGGGTCCGACTCTATATTTGTTGTCGTAGATCGTTTTTCAAAGATGGCACATTTTATTGTTTGTCATAAAACTGATAATGCATATTTGATTGCTGACTTGTTCTTTAAAGAGGTTGTGAGATTGCATGGTATGCCTAGAACCATAGTTTCGGATAGGGATGCTAAATTCTTAAGTTACTTTTGGAAGACCTTGTGGGGAAAACATGGAACTAAATTGCTATTTTCTACTACATATCATACCCAAACAGACGGTCAAACTGAAGTAGTGAATAGAACTTTGTCTATGCTGTTAAGGGATATCATTAAAAAGAACATTAAAACTTGGGAGGAGTGTTTACCGCATTTTGCGTTTGATTATCATCATGATGTACATGCTGCATCGAATTTTTCACCATTTGAGCTTCTTTATGGTTTTAATCCGCTAACCCCATTGGATTTGTCACCTTTATCTGTTTCTGAGCATGTTAACTTAGATGGGTAGAAGAAAGCTGATTTTGTGAAATAGTTACATGAGAATGCAAGACTCAACATCGAACGGCGTACATAGCGGTACACGGCGCATGCTAACAATCATCGTAAGAAGATGGTGTTTGAGCCAGGGATTGGGTTTGGGTACATATGCGCAACAATTTCTGGCCCAACGAAAGTCCAAGTTGCAGCCTCGTGGAGATGGTCCATTTCAAGTGCTTGAGCGGATCAATGATAATGCTTACAAGATTGATTTGTCGGGCGATTATGGGATTAGTGCTTCTTTCAATGTTGCTTGATCTTAGTCCATTTGATGCCCATTCGGTTTGAGGACAAATCCTTCTCGAGGAGGGGAATGATGAGAATCCATGGACGAAGGACCCGGTGATAGTGTTAGTTGGCCCGGTGACGAGGCTCGAGCAAGAAAGTTCAAGGATGCGCTCAATGGGTTGATTCAAGTCATTCGAAGGAGACAAAGAGTGCACTACCGAGAGAGGAAGATGTTCGGTGGTTGATTAACATCATCAACATTCTAGAGTCCACCTCACACCTGAGCAAGCGAAGGATGCCAAGAATACGAGTCACTTTGCGTCTTGAAGACATTGTAATCAAGTTCTCATTAGTGTCTTGTATTCGTCTATCTTAGTTAATTGAAATTTCATTTTGTTTAAGTCGTTTTGATGTTTTGCAGGCCAAGAAAACCTTTAAGGCCACATCTTAAGTTGTTATTTTGAGTTTGGCCGAGCAGGGATCAAATTCGAGGGTGAAGTCGCAAGGAAGTGTTCGCACTGACGCATGACCAGACACACGCCCATGCGTGTGCCCTTGCATGATGGCGTACGATTTTTGGAGCCTTCGACTTGACGCATAAACCAACGCATGGCCCGTGCATGGCTACGAACAAAGTAAAGAGCGTTCGACTTGGCGCACGACCCAACATACGGCCCATCCGTGTCCGTCCGTGCGTACATCCGTTTTGAGTTTTTGTTTAGTTTTATTTCCTTTTCGTTTTTTAAGTTGTTTTCTAGTAATGTTAGGGTTTGGATCCCTTATAAGTGTGAACACTTATTATTTTTCAGGAGTTATCAATTAAATACAAATTTTTACTCTCAAATTGAGTGTTTCTCCAAGTGCTTCAAGATTTACATTTATTGTTGCAATTATCGACTTATCAGGCAATATTCCATAATTGCTTGTGGCGTCTTCGCATACCGAGGTTCTTGCTTTGCTAAGCAACGGGTCGAGGTTCCCACCAATATTTAACCGAACTAGTGAAGAACATGGGTTAGCAACATATTATTGTTGGGTTATATGCACAGTTGTTGATGCAGTTCACATCACCATGTTTGATCTTAAAAGTGCTAAACATTACTTAAAAATCAAAAGGATACAATTGATCGTGAAAATCTTTTCACTAAACCGCAAGTGTACGGTGTAGCTAGCATATAGCAATGAGCAAGGTCGTATTCCTCAGGGATTGAATACGAAACACATAAAATACATTAAATATCATACTCTTATTTTATTGAAGCGATCGAAAACTAAAATGTGTTATCTAAACTAAACCTAAAATTATCAACTAAAATATCTAAGTATTGTAAAAGACCCAAACATCACAAGATTTCAAACAATTACGAAAAGCAATCCTAGGAACATAATTGTAACTTTTTTCATCAATATTAATTCTAATTAATGTTTCATCAAAATCAGTTTCTGTGTATCTATGGATTCAATTCCTAAAGTAGTTTATTCCTTCTCCCGAGTGAAAACAAATCGTTGTTAAATAAGAATTGCAGGTATCCCAACTCAACAATTAATATCAACTCCCAAAAGCCTTTAGGATTGAAGTAAACCCCCACAAACGTTTATAGGTCTCCCGACTCAATACCCATTTATGTTCTGAATTCATTTAGCAAAAGTAAGATTTCGTCTCTCGAATTTTGAACTAACAAATAAAACATGCAAATTATTGGTCAGATGATCTACAATAAATAAGCACATGAATTCATAAAAGAACACAAGAAACAAATTAAGAAGAAATAATAAAATTAGAATTAACATGAATCCACAGTTTCGATCATGCTCTAGGATTAAGAGATCTAGCCTAACATATTTAATTGCAAATTCATAGACAAATATGAAAACAAATAGTTTGACATTGAATTAAGTACAAAACAAAAGCTCTAAAATATAATGATGGAACCCTCTTGTGTTGGAAGAGATCTTGTGTTGTTCTTTGTTGTATTGTGTTTTCTCTCTAAGAATTTCGTGTGTAATTGTGTAAACTTTCGTGTGTAGCTGTACGTCCAACTTTAGGGCTTGGTATTTCTTTTATCGATGCTTTGAGAGATCCCTGGTAGAGTCCTAATGAAATTAGGAAATAAATTCAGCCCACAGATAAAATACACGACCGTGTTCTTTTACACGACGAGGTAGTGTATTTCATTTTAGTCTCTGTTTTTGCTCGAATCACTTCACACGGCCGTGTACTTTTACACTGGTGGGTCGTGTGTTTGTCTCTAAAATTCTTCCCTCAAACAAGTCGCATGGGAGTGTAAAATGATACGGGACACTTCACACAACCGTGTATTATTACATGGGCAGAATGTTTGTTTTGTATTTCGTCGTTTTCTTCGCATATTTGATCTTATCTTGGCATTCAATATTCTTATGCAGGTCGCCCATCGATATCTTTTCATATAAAGTTAATTTCCTATATAAAAGACTCGAGGAAGCAAGTGAGAGAAGGTTATCGAGTTTAACACAAGCAATACAAGCATACAAGCAATCAAGCAATAACCCCAAACATCTCTCAAGCTTTTCAAAGAAATCCTCAAGCCCAACTTGAAGGAAATCAATCCAACACACTTAGTGAAAGAAAGACTACTTCATCGAGTTGAAGGGAAAAATTATTTTCAAGAACAAAGGGGTATACTCTCTAAGGTTGAAGGAGAGTAGTGAGGTCCCGGATCGAATGTGCTTTGTTGGAGGGCTAAGTGATCAAGTCTAGAGGTTTAACGAGAGATGAAGTAACAGGACAACTGTCTTGTGAAGAAGTTGAGTCCCTAGAGCAGCAGGCTGTGTGATCAAAGTTGTCTCGGACTGATAACTACTTTGTAACCAAGTCAAGTTACTTAGTGGATTCCTCCAAGAGTTGGAGAAGAGTGGACTAGAGGAATTACCCCATCCTCGAACCACTGTAAAACTGCTTGTGTCTATTCTTTTTTCAGCATACTTTAATTCTTGCATTTATTTTATATCTGCTGATAAGTTAACTTGCTTAAAGTCTGCTAATAATAACCATTGCTAAAATAAATGTTGAAAAACGTGCTTAAAATTATAAGGGTGAAAAGTCTTCCGTAGACAAAACCAAATTAACTGCATTTCTAAGTGTTAGCTGAAAATAGCTAAGTTATACTATCAACACTCGATCAGTCTGTTGAGTGGGTAACTTTGTCTTTGTGTAAGCTAACTTAGGCTCCCCTCAAGGACTTACTGATATGAGTTAACTCGAAATTATTTAAATGGACTAAAATCGAATACTTGGTAAAGTTTATTCAACCCCCTTCTAAACTTTACACATCACCCCTTGGGACCTACATCAATGTTTCTCCTACCTCCCGCATTCGCATAGATGCTAAAATCAACATTAATGTGCTCTGCAATGGGTGTAATCAACCCTCCAATACAAATCTCCCCTTTCGATTTTTCACCCTATTTAATTGTCGAGCGATGAATGCTGACATTGGGCACCACCTCAGTGCCCGAAGCCATACACCATAGGATAAACATCTCATCTGTACAAATCACCCCTTACTATTCTCTCTAGTAAAAATAGTTTGGGTACATATCAAACTCCGGTGTATAAATTCTAATACTTGAAGCTTCAAATGCATAAATTCTAATACTTGAAGCTTTTGGGTACCCGATGTATAAATTCTATGCCCCGTTATCTCTCTCCAAAATTCAAGCATATCAAACTCCTCATGTTCTTCTACCCTGTAAGTCGTCGTTTGACATAACGCATTCAATTCATCTATTATAAGCTCCCTCGGTTCATTCACCATTCTAAACCTCACCCCCATCAAATTCCTCTTTCTAGTACCCAACTCGAATCTACTAAAAAACTCAATTAAAACCGCATAAGTTAGCCAATTACCATTCAACAACACATCCCAAATTTTCCCACATAAAGCACGAAAATCATTTAACAATCCTAAAGTAGTGAGGCAATGTTCATCGGGATACCTTGTTGAAATTCTATGTCGAATAAAGATATTCTCCCAACGGGTTCGATGTGTTTCATCTGTGAGGACGATGTGGGAGAATTCCGGTGTGTGCATCTTGTACTCCAGCTGGGGTTTTGGAGTTGGTTCCCTTCTTCTTCTTGTATTTCTCCTAGCACCACCATCTCTTCCTCTTGAAGCCATGAATTTGAGAATTAAACTTTGAAAATTCTGGAATTTTCAAAATTCTCCCCAAAACCTGAAAAAGAACAAGTAAAGATGGAGAATTGGTAGAAATTTGTTGTAAATTTCTTGAGAGGGAGAGATATGTGAACTCTAACTTGAAGATTTGATGTGTTAATTAAAGAATTTATGAGATGGAAGAGGTGTATTTGAAGGAAAATTTCGGACCTAGGGTTGAGAGAAGAAGAAGTGGGATAAATTTGGAGTGTTTTGAAGTTAAAAAGGGAAGAAAATTCGACCCCTGGGCCGTGTGAAAGTACACGAGTGGCCCATGTTTTTTGCTGTTGTGCGTCTGTTCTCTGCAGGAAATTCCCACGCCCGTGTATTTTTACACGGGCGGTCCATGTAATTTGTCTCTGTTTTGGCAGTTCACATGGTTTGTCCGAATTATTTTTGAATTTTTTTAAGAAAAACCCAAAGAATGTCGTGAGCCTTCTACACAACAACTCACAAAAACAAGCAAAACTAAAAATTAAGTTAGTAAAAATCAAAATCAAATTAACAAAGGCGATTTAAAATTTTGGGCTGCCTCCCGAAAATGCTATATTTTACATCTTTAGCTAGACGCCTGTTTTTCTTACTATTTTCTGAACTACATCGGTTAATGACTTTGGGCTCTCGTATTCTGCACCACTCCTCAGATGAATGGCATTGCATTTCTCCCTAGGGTTTAGTTCCGTATCGCTTGGGAATTTTTCCTTTTTGATGTTGGCTTCCCACTGTTGTCGCAATTTGGGCCACTTGCGTCTCCAAAGATTTCAACATCTCATTGACGTGTTCAGTTGAGCAACCTGTTCCTTAATTCTGTCTGTTTTGGCCTCATCTTTATTTAGTCTAGCTCTCGTCTCTCTAATAATTGAGGCTAACATCTCCCCTACAGATAGTTTCTTTTCACTCGACTCTGGCCTACCTTGATTTCCCACATTAAAACCCAAAGGTGGCTGCAAAATCTTTCTATTGTTAGCATAAGAATAAGTTTTCATGGTTTCGTAGCCCTGGATGATAATGTGTAGGTGCCTGGTTGTTCCTATAGTTGTTATTTAAGTTCCGTTGTCCCACAAAATTCGCCTCTTCTTGAACAATTGGAGGTTCTTTTGGAGTCGCTTGTTGGATCGCGTTCAATTTCATATTTACAACATACATTTTCTTAGTTAGCATGGCAATCTTATCCACATCCTGTACCTCTGTCACGCGTTTGACAATGGATCTCGTGAATGGCCATTAGTAACTATTGTTTGCTATCTCCTCAAGTAATTTCAGTGCCTCATCTGGATATTTTCCTAATAGTGCACCCCTAGATGCATCCTCTATAATAGTTCTTGTGTTTCCACTTAAAACCGGCATTGATCCAGATGGTGCCACAAAACCAGTTTGGGGGTAGAGCCATTGAGGATCCAAATGCGCATCTGGCGCATTTTCTAGAAAATTGAGATATTGTTAAGATGAATGGTGTTTCTGAGGATATCATTCGATGCCGCCTTTTTGCATTCTCTCTGCGCGATAAGGCTAAGGGATGGTTATGCTCTTTAACTCCACCAGCCGCAAATTGGGCAGAACTAAGTCAGTGGTTTCTGCCAAATACTTTCCTCCAGTAAGACGCTGTAATTGAAATCTAAAATCGCGCAGTTTAGGCAATTAAATGCTGAGCCGCTATACGAAGCATGGGATAGATTCCGGGAATTACTAAGGAAGTGCCCTCAACACGGATATCCCGACTACCAACATGTTCAGTACTTCTATAATGGTTTGAGTGGCAATACAAGAACAATTATAGATGCTGCATCTGGAGGTGCACTACTAGGGAAATATCCTGAGGAGGCACTAGAATTATTAGAGGAGATGGCGAACAACAATTACCAATGGCCATCCTAGAGGTCGACTGTCCGACGAGTGGCAGAGGTTCAGGATGAGAAGGTCGCCATAATCACATAACAAATATCCATGCTAAGTATGAAGCTGGATGCGATACAATAAGTAAATTCAAGGGAGGTAGCAGTGGTTGTAGAAGAAGCAAATTTTGTAGGGCATCAATGCTACAACTACTACAGAAATAATTAGACACAACCTCGCTATAATCCAGGGCTACCAAAGGAACACAAACCATCTCTAGAAGAGATGCTAGCTTCATTCATCGGAGAAACTCGAGCGCGATTGAATCAGGATGAAGCCAAGATAGACAGAATCGAGGATCAGGTAACTCAATTAAATACTAACATGAATGATAGATTGAAATCTTTGGAAAAGCAGGTGGGGCAGATAGCTACATCAATACATGACCAACACCAAAAAGGCAAACTCCCAAAAGCCACAAAGACAAACCTGGGAGAACAATGCCAAACCATTCGTCTGAGGAGTGGAACAAGCTATGAAGGTCCAAAGATGCCAATTGATCAAGAAATAGAATCAATCGAGGAGCAGGACACGGCAGAGGAGGTGGCGCCACCCCCCATGGAAACAGGAAAGGTAAAATCAGCTCCAACCATTGCAAGAACTGAGGTACCTATCCCTTTTTCCGCAAAGGTTTCAAAAAAAGAAATTAGATGATCAATTTCTCAAATTTTCGGAAATCTTTAAAAAAATTCAAGTCAATATACCTTTTGCGGATGCATTTGAACAAATGTCAAACTATGCGAAATTTCTTAAAGATATCATGGCAAAGAAAAGAAAAATCTCAAAATATGAAATGGTTAAACTAACAGAGGAGTGTAGTTCAATTATTCAAAGGAAGTTACTTCAAAAACGCAAGGATCCCAGGAGTTTCACGATTCCATGCGTAATTGGGGAAACAACCTTTGATAAGCACTATGCGACCTAGGTGCAAGCATTAACTTGATGTCGTTATCAATATTTCGAAAATTGGGATTAGGCGAAGTAAAGCCTACGACAATTACCCTACAATTAGCAGATCGTTCAATAACATATCCAAAAGGGGTAATTGAAGACGTGTTAGTAAAAGTAGACAAATTCATCTTCCCAGCAGACTTTGTTGTGTTAGAGATGGAAGAGGACCGAGAGGTTCCATTAATTCTGGGAAGACCATTATTGGCCATAGGTAGAGCACTTATCAATGTGCAAAAAGGTGCATTAACATTGCGAGTAAATGATGAACACATTATTTTCAATTTACAAAGATATGCAATTTCATGAAAACGTCGAACATTGCAACATGATTGATGTGCTAACCCCATGCATGGAAGTGAGTTTGAACAGGTTGTTATGAAAGACGCATTGGAATGGTGCTTAACTCACTCGGTGGGATCCCAAGGTATGCGTTTGGATATTACTAATAATGAGGTTATCGAGTTTGTGTTTGCCTTAGATTCAACGGACGAGAAAATTCAAGAAAATAGCATTCGACCATCCCACACGACCGTGTGAAACAACACGGCACGGCCAGGCGTGCGACGCAGGAGGCTTCCAAACGCACACGGCCGTGTGGATCAACACGGTCGGGCCATGCGATGCGCTAGAATTGAAGACCTTCAATCACACGGCCGTGTGACTCTACACGGCCAGACCGTACAACAAAAAAGGGTCATTCACACGGCCGTGTGATCCCACAACCAGAGACCGAAAGCGTGCGATTCCGACCTTCAAGTCCACACGGCCGTGTGGACTCACATAACCCATCCGTCCGTGCGATATCGTTTTTAGGCTGAAAATTCGAAGAACAAACTCCCGGGTTCTCCGAACTTAAACCTCTCCGGACCATCTCAAATATGCATTATTAGGTGACAACGAGACCTATCCTGGTAATAGTTTCTTCTTCCCTTCTTGAAAAGCAATTGGAAAAACTACGCATGTTTTAAGGGAACATAAAACGTGATTGGATGGTCAATTTCGATTTAAAAGGTATAAGCCCTTCGATTTTCATGCATAAAATAATAATAGAAGACGATTGTAAACCTTCATGCAACATCAACGTGACTTAACCCAATTATGCAAGAGGTTGTTAAGAAAGAAGTACTTAAATGGTTACATAATGGTACAATTTTTGCTATATCGATAGCAATTGGGTAAGTTCGATTCAAGTCGTCCCAAAGAAAAGGGAGGAATGACAATAGTAAAAAGTGAAAACAATGAAATTTTAGCTACTAGAGTTGTTACATGATGGCGTATTTGCATTGATTATCGAAGATTAAATCTTTGCAACTCGAAAAGATCATTTTCCTCCTTTTTATGGATCAAATGTTAGATCGCCTTGCAGGTTATGAATACTATTGTTTCTGGATGGGTACTTGGAGTATAATCGATTGTGATTGCACTAGAGGACCAAGAAAAGACAACATTTACATGCCCTTATTGTGTTCGCATTTCGTAGGTTACCATTTGGACTATGTAATGCACAACATTTTCAAAGATGTATGATGGCGATATTTCATGGAATGATTAAAAACATCATGGAAGTTTTTATGGATGATTTCTCGATTTTTGGTAGTTCGTTTGATCATTGCTTGCATAATCTAACCCTTGTTTTGCGGTGATGCGAGGAGACGAACTTAGTATTAAACCGGAAAAATGTCATTTTATGGTAAGAGATGGCATTGTACTCGGTCATCGTGTTTTTTCCGCAGTGTGGAAGTCGACCAAGCAAAGGTGGTGGCAATTGAGAAGCTTCCACCTCCAAGCAATGAGAAAGCAATAAGGAGTTTTTTAGGACATGCGGGTTTTTATAGACGCTTTATTCGAGATTTTTCCAAAATAACCAAAACCCTTTCCTGATTTACTTGAAAAAGATGTACCTTTTGCTTTCACTCCCGATTGTGTACATGCATTTGAAACATCAAGAAGGCTCGGTGATCGCACCAATTTTGATCACAACAGATTGGAGTCAACCTACGAAATAATGTGCGGCCCAGCGACTATGCGATAAGTGCCGCCTTTGGGACAAAAACGCGAGAAGTCGTTTCGTTTATTTACTACGCAAGTCGAACATTGGATCTAGCACAACAAAATTACACCACAACCGAAATAGAATTACTGGCGGTGGTATTTGCATTTGACAAGTTTCGGGCCTACTTGATTGGGACAAAGACAATAGTCCATACAGACCATGCTACGGTCAAATACCTGTTCGCAAAGAAAGATGCAAAATCGAGGCGCATTCGATGGATACTCTTACTACAAGAGTTTTATATCAAAATTCGGGATAGAAAAGGGTGTGAGAACGTGGTAGCTGATCATCTCTCACGACTTGAGCAAACAACTCACGAAAACACGACAGACACAAAAATCAGAAAAGTGCTATCACCAGGAGGAGCCGTTGAACTATTAGCACCGAATGGTAAAATTTTCATCGTAAATGGACAAAAAATTAAACATTACTATGGGCCAGAAACTCCACAAGAAGTTTCGACCATCCACTTGTCGTAAAAACAATCTCTGTAAGTACTTATTACACATTCCTCTTTCTTTTGATAATTTCCTAATATATTTGGGACAAAGCATATTTTAAGTTTGGGGGGGTTGTCAAGAATGCGTAATCTAGTACTGTTGCATTTGGCATTTCATTTAGGATTGCATGTAGAAGCACTTGCATTTTAATTTTCGAAAAAAAAATCAATTTTTTTAATTTCTGTTTATTTTTGTTTTAGCACATTTACCGCTTTAGCAAGTTTAATTGCTTTTGTGTGTGGTTTTTTTAATTCAGTTCGTATGCCCAACTCCCTATGATTTTACTATGAATATTTTATGGAATGGTATAACATACTTGTGGGAATAATGTAATAAATTCTTAGGAGGAAAGTTATTTGTTTACTTGGCATGTGTTAAGAAAATTGGGTATTTGAGCATGTTGCGAAAAATAAGCCTGTGAGCTTTTTGTGCCTTAAACTGATTTACATTATGCATACTTATTTTTTTGTTGAGTGTGTCATTCATGATTGATAGAACTCTAAAACTTGCTCTGGTATCTTCATTGAAGCCATGTGTGTGTGCAATTTTTGAAAATGATCTAAGGCCATCTTTGTTTAGCCTACTTAGCCTAAAAAGCCTACCTATGAACTCATGCTTCCCTAGTTAGCCAATTTTGATCCTAAACTTTTATTCTAAGCCATATTGATCTTTAAAATTTACATATTTTTAATCCCTACAAATTCTTGAGCTTATAGAAAATGAATAAGTTTGGGGGAGATGTGGTGAAAATTTATGTAAAAGAGAGGAAGTTGGCAAAAGAAAAAGGGATGAGCAGTATCTGGGTAAATGAAAAAAAATACATGAAGATGGAAAAAGAAAGAAAATATCTGAAAAGAAAATAGAGAAAATCGAGCAAAGCAAAAGAAAAAATTCTGAAAATTGTGAAAAAATGAGAGCTTGAGACTAAAGAAAAAAAGGAAAAAGGCCTAAGAATGCAAAAGGAGAGATCAGGGTGGAATTGAAAAAGAAAACTTATATTATGATGAAATTGGGTTGGTGAATTGAAAGTCTGCATGCTAAAATTCTATTTGCTCAAGTCAAGTCACTTAATCCAAATTTCTCTACCCTTACCAAAGAGCCTACATTACAACCAAATAAAATGTCATTTTTTATTCTTAGATTGTACACGCAAAAGTGGTAGAGATGTTAGACAATTTGCAAGCCTATCTACTTTCATTGAATTGAATTTGAGCGTAAACACTTACCATACACTTCTAAGAGTAGAGTGATACACTATTTACTTGTGAGTCGCGATGTCAAGTACCCGAAAGAGTATTAATGATGCCAAGTTGATGAATAAACGTCTTCTTAATGATGAGTTATATGGTTTCCCTAAGTATGGAGTCGAGTGCTATGTTTAATGTTTATAGTGTTCTTGGGTGTTCTTTCATTTTTCCCCATATATTATTTTTCTAAATTTGCTCGAGGACGAGCAATGCTTTAAGTTTGGGGGATTTTGATGTGTGTAAATATACGTGCATTTTGGGGCTTAAAATGATATATAATTGATGCATTTGCACGCATATTTACTATGTTTTTACTTGGTTTCCTTTAAAGGGCATGATACTGCGTATTCTTGTAATTCTTGCAGGAAACGGAGCTTAAAATGAAGAAATGTCAGTTGGGATACCCTGATAAGATTGTGGAATGCAAAGAAAAGATCAAAACGACGAAAAAAGGGAACTAAAGCACTTCACACGCCCGGACCGTGTGGTCTCACATGGCCGTGTGGAGTGGTGATGTGAAAATCACATAGTTGAGTGAAGAAGGGAAAAAAACAGGGGACGGAGCAGGTCCACACGGCCGGACCGTGTGATGTCACACGGCCGTGTGGACAAGGTCAGCAGCCGCACCAGCCACCCGTACAAGCTCACACGGCCATGCGATCAAGGCCAACGCCCAACACCACACGCCCATGTGGTCCCACACGGCCTGGCCATGTGGGAGTATGTTTCAGCGCGTTTTTTAGAGTTTGCTTCCCCTTCCAACTCTACAAGTGATCTCTCAAAGCATCTATAAAAGGGGACCAAGTCTTGCATGAAAAAATACAACTTGATACATAGAAAACACATCAAATAACACAGGAACGAAGGAATCGAGGAGCTTCTTAGAGCAAAAGGCTAGGTCGCGAAGAATACCACAAAGCTTTCGCATCTAAAGAGCACAAGAGCTTGAGGGCTTGGAAGGAGAATCCATCCTGACAAGAAGGGGTTTTCTTTCTATTTTCTATGTCTAAGAACTCTTGTATGTGCTTATATGATGTCATAATATTGATTCGGATTTGTCTATGAGTTTCTAATCAATGTTTGGCATATTTTTCGGATCTTAGGGGCATAATCAAAACTGTGGGTTTGTATTAAATATGATTACTTGTTTTCTTAATTGGTTCATGCGTTCTATTTTATGAATTCGAGTGCTTATTTATAATTTCTTTTTATCTGATCAATAAATTGCATGTAATATTTGTTATTACAACATTTCGGACGATGAATTCTAACAAAGACGGAAATCGAATTCAGACATGAAACATGTGTGACAGACATATTTGTGGGGAGTCATTCAATTCACAAATCTTTTTGGAGTTAATAACAATTTTAACGATCTGACTAGACTACAATTGTTATTAATTAACTGTTTATGCACCACCTGACCATGGGAGTAAATGAATTTAGGAATTCGAACCCATAGAATTGCATTAATTGGTTTTTAAAACTTTATTCGCATTTAATATTGAAGAAGCTTGTTGAGATTATGTGCATAAGGTTGCTCCTAAAGATGTTGAAAATACTTGTGGGATTCACAAATTTATTTCTTTTTTTATTTTTTATTTTCCGATTTTTCCTCAAATTAAAATACTTGATTTTCGGTCGCGTCAATAAAATTGAAATATGATGTTATTATAGCCTAAGTGTTTCGAGCTTCAATCCCTGAGGAATACGACCTTGCTTGCCATTATTCTATAAACTACACTGTACACTTGCAGTTGTATGAACCAAAATAATTTTTGGCGAACAAAACTCAAAGTCTTCTTAGGATGAAAAGGTCTTTTTGATCATTGTGCATGCAACCCCGATCTAAAGAAGAGGATTCGACAATAAGAACCGAAGATGGGTAATGGTCGCATCCACCGTCCAGAGTTTATCATTAAAACCCAAATCATTCCTGATATACCAAATAAGCCAGATGCAAGATAAAGCTGCCACACGCCATAAGAAAGCAACCTGCTCACTAAAATGGAAATGCATTAAGCGCACCAGGAATTCATTAAAGCTATGAGCCATAAAGAGGTGAACATCAAATGAGCCAAAAATCCATCGCCAAAGAGCTCCTGCAAAGACACAAGAGACAAACAAGTGATCAACAGATTCAGCAGAAGCACAACAAAGACCATAGACCGAGGGGCCAATAAAACTCCCCCTAGGACGCAATAAGTCCAAGACCGCCAAATGATTGTGGATAGCTCGCCACACCATAATCGAATGGCGTTCCGGAATGTGAGGTGACCAAATCCAAGAACCCCATTGGACCATAGGAGATTGGGGCCGAATATGAGAATACACCGCTTTCGAAGTAATATTCCTATCATCAGAGTGCATCCAGATCTGCGTTTCCTTCGAGGAGGGGGCGATGGGGACGCGAACAATATCCCGGACAAGATCCAATTAAGCCTCAACAAACGAGAAGATGAAATGCCAGGACTCATCGTAGAAGTACTCCAAAATGCGTTGCCCAAATAAATATCTATACTCATGCGAAATACCAATTCTATTTGCAATGCAGTAACCCAACCAGTTGTCAATCCAAAATAATACCTCAGAATTACACCCAGGGATCCATCGAGACTCGTCCAAACAATCCGTAATGCAAGGCCTAATCCCAGTCTAGATCAATGAAGGAATAAACGATCTTCGAATAGAACCGTCCGATGTCAAATAACATTTCTTAAGAGTCTTGAAAACCACAGAATCTGAAGTCATAACCTTCCAGCCCAGTTTCATCAGAAAAACATTATTAGCCACAATAATCGAGCGAACACCCATGCCCCATTCTGTCTGAGGCATACAACATCGAGCCCAATTGACCACCACCAAACCTTTTGAGTTTACATCACCAATCCAAATAATGTTACGCATGGCTTTATACATTTGTTTAAGCAAGGATCTCGGCCACTTGTAAATCATCATCGTATGCACAAAGGAGCTAGTAACACAGAATTGACCAAGCAGACTCTACCAGCAAGAGATAGTGCAGTCCCTTTCCATCTTCGAAACTTGAGGATAACCTTATGAAAAACGTGCTGCAAGACCGCGGCTTTGGGAGCACCTTTAAAGATAGGGGCTCCTAAATAAACCATAGGGAAGGCCCCTAACTGAATACCCATAATAGTCTGGATACGCCCACGCACATGAGTAGAAACCCGGTCCCGAAGTAAACTTTTGATTAACGAGGATTGAAGGCCTGACCCAAAATATCAGCATACAACGTGAGGATCTGAAGAAGGATACGAGCGTTACCCGAAGAGGCCCCACACATAATAACAATATCATCAGTGTATAGAATCGAAGAGGGAAAGATAATATGTCTAGGCGCAATTAACGACCCTAGTTGATTTTGAGTCACCGCAGTCTCAAAAAATTCGCTCAGGACTTCCTCCGCAATGCAAAAACGTAAAGGAGATAAGGGATCGCCCTGTCTAACCCCTTTAAAACAAGAAACGTATCCCACAGATGCCCCATTTAGTAAGATCGAAATCTTAGATGACTGAAGAATAACTTCAATCCAATGAACAAAAAGCTCCGAGAAGCCAAACAGATGCGAACGTGGATCAGAAAACCCCAATTTAAAGTATCAAACGCTTTGCGGATATCAATTTTCAAGATCATATTATCCTCAAGCCGACCATGCAGAACATTGAAGCCTTCAGAAACCAGAGCTATGCAGTCGTGAATCTTTTTGCCTGGAATAAACCCAAATTGCGTAGGAGACAAATAGGGGGAAATGATCAAGCCCAACCGAGTTGCCAAAATCTTAGTAATAATCTTGAAAAGAAAATTACTCATAACGAACGGACAAAAGTTGTCAATAGTATTCGCATCTTTAGTTTTCGGAATGAGAGCCATAAAACTAGCATTCAACCCCGAAGGGAGGGTCGAGCTAGTGAAGAAAAAATGGACAACAGCGATAACATCTGTTGAAATAATGTCCCAACAGTGACGATAAAATACCCTATTGAAACCGTCAGGGCCAGGAGAACTACTGCCTCCTGAATCTCCGAGTCCAAAGGGATAACAGTTAAAAGAGCATTATTCGCTACCACCACCATCGGAGATATAACCTGATCAACCATAGAATAGTCTGAAGTGGTACCCCCTGCGTCCGAGAAAAGCTCTTATAGAAGGAGGTAATGTGATTCCCAAGAACAACTAGATCATCCGAGAAGTTACCATTAATCATCAAACCCTAAATCCCCGAACGGCTACCCCGAATCTGACAACGACGATGAAAAAATGCTGTATTACGACCCCCATCCTTAAGCCAGGCCGTACGAGCTTTCTGCTTTAGGAATTCAGATTGCAATAACAATGTATTGGACAGAGCCTTTTGGGCATCAAATTCCAATTCACGGCCAAAGCAAGAAAACCCAAAGTCTTAATATCTGCATCAATCGACGAACTTTCTCCATCCGACTATCGGCACCTTACGATTAACATCACTAAAGACGTCTTTATTCGAAACCTTAATAGATTGACGCAAGCTTTTAAGCTTCCACATGACACGCATTGTCATGATCCAAAACTTTACATTCAAAAACTATCATGATTAAGTCATTAAGTAAATGCATTTTCATATCACGTTAGAAATCAATTGGTTTTATATTAATATAATACTTGACATGGAATTTGGATATTAACTTTAATAGGTATTAGGTGATCATTAACTAATATATATGCATGTAAATGCTTACACACACGTAAGATACACATACTTGACATGTGTACATATATGTATATAATATATATGGATAAGTTTACTTTCAGACAATAGATAAACATAAACACTTACACTAAGAATATTATAATATATAAGTGTATGAAATTTCTACCGACTTAGTCCTTAATTGTTAAGCAATCTAGTACATAAGATATATATATATATATATAATATTGCATAAAGGATTAAGAAAAAGAAAAAAAAAACAAAATCTAAACTAGACAGAATCACGCCATAGAACTCACGACCAGGAGGCTTTGCAATTTCAACTTTTTGGTAAGTACTCTGCTATAATATTTTTGTAGAGGTAATCTATAGTGCTCAAATTCAACTATTAAACTGGGAACTAGAATATCCAATTGTTGATGTGCACTTTGTGTATATCTATTATGAGGTTAATGATCTATAAACCTTATTTGACTATTTAATGAATCAAGTCGCTAAATTGCGTGGAAATTAGTTAATGAGAAAGCTCTAGACACTTAATTCATTGAGTTTCTCTTTAATTCCAGTGTGATTAATTATTGATTGGTATTTTAAGATAACGATAATAATAATAAATAAAGTGAAACAATATCATACGAAATAGTTGATTTCTAAATGTTATATATATATATATAGTATTCTGCTACTATTAATGGTTAAGTGGCAAAAAGTTAAGAACTTGCAATTGATTCAATTTCCATTTGGGTGCAAATGACTTAGTAAAAATAATAATAATAATATAAAATGAAATAGATATATGTGAGATAATTATAACCGTAAATATATACAATACATCGTTATAGAGCTATAGGAAGAGCTATAGGAAGATAATGAAATCGAACAGACATACACCTCTAATTGAATTAATAATCATATCACCTAACATTTCCTTTGTATGAGTATGTCATAAATAACATACACAAGATATTGTAATTTTAAATCTATGATATTTTAAAATGATCAGATATTTCATATTTATCAATTATCATTAGTTCAAAATCTTGACAAGGAAGCGTACAAGGCCAACTAGACAAGGTCATCGAATTAAGGGCACCACTTGTGAGTATAATCTTTTAGCTTGTTATTCGACTTGTGTGATTATATGATTAATGTGTTGGAAAGAATTGTTTACTTATTTGGCTACAATGATTAGTAGCTTATCGTGCCTTAATGTGAATTGCATGATTCTCTATGATGATATTGTGATGAAATTGAGATATATTGATCTCTATGTGATGAGATGGATATAAAATTGAGATATATGATCTCTATGTGATGAGATGGACATAAAATTGAGATATATGATCTCTATGTGATGACATTGAAATGTAATTGAGATATGTGATCTCCAATGATGTTATTGATATGGAATTGAGATATGCGATCTCTACAGATATTATTAATACGGAAAGCAAATATGTGATTATGGAAATGCATTCATCAGAGATTAATGGATTCTGTTATGGCCACTAATGACCTTGAATCACGCGAATTACAATCATCCGCAATTTACGGATTACGAGTCCGTCGGCCACCCCGAGTTCACTTTGAACTCTCGTGAAATAAAGAATTACAGAGTGCCATGGCCATCTTCGTGATCACGATTTATTCTTGGTATTAGTGGCCCATAACAAGAAAAAGAATATGACTAAGCACGTGCATTTATGTGGTTATGAATATTATGAACAAAGAGTGTGAAATGATGGTGATTGTGACAATATGCTTGTGTGATGTTAAATAACTTGTTATTGGATTATACTTGCTGAGCTTGCAACCCACCAAATGCAATGTTGTCAATTTTTAGTTGCTGTAGATAAAAGTTGATCCGTGAGGTGGGAAAGAAGTTAAAGCATTGATCAAAGGTCGGCCAGCTGGATTTCCATCCTTCTCCCTCAGCTCATCATTTGCATTTCATATAGGGAGTCTATTTTGGTCTGTATATAAAAGAGCACGGTCGTTAATGTTATGTAATATGGATAAATGCACGTGTGTAAATATATGTTGTGAAATCTTCTAAAGTGATTTCGCTTGCGAAAAGAAAAGGTTATAGTTGATGATTAACGTATTAATCTTATGTCTGATGCAGTTATACTGCTTATGAACTATAGTTTTGTGCTATATAAATACATGTTACGAGGGTAAGGGTGTTACTGATTAAGTTTGGTATCGAGCCGGGTAGGGTTCGTAGATCATGGCATGACATGTGCATTATCATTAAATATTATACGAAAGTTACAATTTCTGTCATATTATAGGCAAATATTTGTGAGTGAAGAAGCACATGTACATAATGATGAGCAAAGTGTTCACGGAGGGGAAGGAGCAGCCGAGCCAGAGTCACACTCATCTCATTCACCTACGTATCATGTGCATGGAATACTGCTCATTTTGGGTATCCACCTTATCCACTGGTAAATCCCCACAACCACGTGAAAGAAAATATGATAAACTTAGAAAGATGGGAGTCATTGATTTTGTGGGTACTCTTGACCCGGGATGGAGGTGAAACATGGTTGAAACGAATGAAGGGTTCTAAACTTGATGAAATGTACTCTGAAGAAAAGTTTGATTATGCGGTATCACTCCTTCAGGGAAATGCGTATGATTGGTGGGAGACTATACCACATAGTCTTGTTCAACCACCGTATTGACATGGGATGATTTTCTAAGAGAATTTCATGATACATACTTGCCGTTTACGAGAGATCGAAAAGAAAAGGAGTTTCTAGAACTTAAACAGGAAATCGATCGATTCTGCAGTATGAAGTGTTGTTTAAATAGCTTTCTCATTATGCCTTACATATGGTAGCCACGGAAAAGAAGAAATGTACTAGATTTGAATCGGACTCCGATTTGCTATTCGAAATCGTATTACACCTCTGAGATATGGAGTCTTATAGTAAGGCGAGAGGCGTAGTAATATGTCTTTGAGAAATTGGAAACGAATCAAAACAAAACTTTCGATATAATAAGAAGAGGCACGGTGATGAAACGGGAGGATTTAGAACTAGAAAGGAATTTACGGGCGCCTACACGGAGGAGTTTCCCGAGTAGTTCAAAAAGTGGTAGTTTTAGGGCGCAACATCAACCAATAAGAGTGTTGGTTCTACACCACCGGTTCCCACATGTGCACATTGTGGTAAGAATCATTATGGAGAATGTAGATTGCTTACGGAAAATGTTTTCGATGTGGTGAACCTGGACATATAGCAAGGAATTTCAAAAAAACACGCGAGAACCCACGATTGAGAAAACTAGATTTAGTGGTTTCAATCCTAATAGAGGTAGAGGTCGAGGAAGATTCGGTATAGGAAGAGGCGCTAGTACGGTGGAAAGTCAAGCAGCGGACAACAAGGCCCACTCGAGTTTTGCTATGACTCAAGAAGAATCTAAAGCTGCACCAACGTAGTTCTTGGTAATCTTTCAATCTCTGATACAAATGCTTATGTTTTATTTGATCCAGGAGCAACACATTCATTTGTTTCATAATCATTTGCATCACATTTGGGTAATAAACCAGAAACATTATGCTATGATTTACTGGTTCGAACCCCAGTAGGAAGTGTGGTGATTGTAAATACTGTATATCGTGATTGCAAAATTGTGATCGGTGAATCAAAATTGAGTGTTAGCTTACTTGTTATGCCCTTAAGAGATTTCGATGTGATTTTGGGTATGGATTGGTTAACTGAACACCATGCTAAACTGGATTGTTTTACAAAAGAGATATTGTTAGAGCTTCCTGATCAGACGCAGATTGTATTTAAAGGGGAAAGAGAAATTTTGCCTACATGTATAATATCTGCATCTACAACTTTTAAAATTATTAAGAAAGGCTGCGAATGTTACTTAGCCCACGTAATAGACACACGTTTATGTGGTTTGAAACTCGAAGACACTCTAGTGGTTAAAGAGTATCCAGATGTATTTCCCGATGATTTACCCGGATTACCTCCAGATAGAGATATAGAGTTCACCATTGAATTACAACCTGGTACAACGCTAATTTCTATCCCTCCTTATCGAATGGCACCTATTGAAGTTACAAGAATTAAAGACCCAACTACAAGAAGCTGTTGGATAAAGGATATATTAGACCGAGTGTTTCGCCATGTGGTGCACTGTGTTGTTTGTTAAAAAAAAGATGGTACACTCGAGATTGTGTATAGATTATCGGCATTGAATCGAAATAACGATAAAGAATAAATATCCATTGCCTAGAATAGATGATTTTTGATCGATTTGCAAGGTGCTAGAGTTTTCTCAAAGATTGATTTGAGATCGAGGATATCACCGATTAAAGATTGCGAGGCCGATATTTCAAAAACGACTTTGAGAACAAGGTATGGCCATTACGAGTTTTTGGTAATGCCTTTTGGGTGACTAATGCACCATTTGTATTTATGGCATTGATGAATAATGTGTTTAGACCCTACCAATAAATTTGTCATTGTCTTTATTGATGATATCTTGGTATATTCTAAATCTGCTGAGGAACATGAACAACATTTGAGAATTGTGTTGCAAACCTTGCGAGAGAAACAATTATATGCAAAACTTAGTAAATGTGAATTTTGGTTAGATCAAGTAATCTTTTTTGGGACACGTTGTTTTTACGGTGATGGAATTAAAGTTGATCCACAGAAAATCGAAGCAGTGATCAAGTGGGAAAACCCAAAAGTGTTACGAGTTCGTAGTTTTCTAGGTTTAGCTGGATACTATCGATGATTTGTTGAGAATTTTTCGCTTATTGCAATTCCACTAACAAAATTACTACGAAAAGATGTTCCTTTCAAATGGACAGATGGTTGCCAAAAGAGTTTCGAAGAATTGAAGAAGAGGCTTACCACTGCCCCAGTTTTGACTATTCCTTCCAGTGCCGATGGATTCGTTGTTTACTGATGGCGCTTCTTATCAAGGTTTAGGATGTGTTTTAATGCAACACGTAAGGTTATTGCGTATGCGTCTAGACAACTTAAACCATACGAGATGTCTTATCCTACTCATGACCTTGAGCTAGCTGCGGTTGTGTTTGCTTTAAAAATATGGAGACATTATCTATATGGTTCTACATTTCAAATTTTCACTGATCATAAAAGCTTGAAATACTTATTGAGTCGGAAAGAGTTGAACATGCATCGAGAAGAAGATGGCTTGAATTCTTTGAAAGATTATGATTGTACTATCGAATATCATCCAGGAAAGCTAATGTTGTTCTTGATGCTTTGAGCCGAAAATCTTATGGTACTTGTTTTCTTATCTCTCGGTGCATGCTTTACCGTATCTACTAGATATGAGGAAGATGAATGTTGAATTGAATATAAATGACATGGGTGTTTTATGTGCTTCACTTGGTGATTGAAAGAATTAAACAAGCACAATTTCGTGATGATAAACTGACCAAGATTGCGAAAAAGTGAAACAAGGAAATAGTACATCATTTGTTCGAATAGTGATGGCGGTTTGACGATCAATAATCGACTTTGTGTCCCGATGTTGATGGCTTAAGGCATGAGATAATGGAAGAGGCTCATCTTTGCACCATATTCCATGCACCCAGGTAGTACAAAAATGTATCAAACCTTAAAGAGCCATTATTGGTGGCCCGAAATGAAGAAAGATGTAGCGAGTATGTTTGAAATGCTTAACTTGCCAGCAGATTAAAGCGGAGCATCAGGCACCAGTAGGTAAATTGCATCCATTACCTATTCCTGTTTGGAAGTGGGAGCGTATTACTATGGATTTTCTTTATGGTCTGCCGATGACACCGAGGAAAAATGACGCAGTTTGGGTTATTGTTGATCGACTAACAAAGTCAGCTCACTTTTTACCATTTAGATGGGGTTCTACTCTAGAAAATCTGGCAAAACGATATGTGAATGAGATTGTTAGACTACATGGTGTACCCTTGTCTATTGTTTCAGATTGCGATCCTCGTTTTACGTCTAGATTTTGGGGTAGCTTACAACAAACATTAGGCACTAAGTTACATTTTAGTACAACATTTCATCCACAGACAGATGGGCAGTCAGAGAGGACTATTCAAACTCTAGAAGATATGCTTCGCGCTTGTGTTCTGGAATTTAAGGGTTCTTGGGATGACTATATTGCGTTGATGGAATTTGCATATAATAATCAACATCATAGCAACATTGGTATGGCGCCTTATGAAGCATTATATGGTAGGAAGTGCAGGAGTCCAGTATGTTGGGATGAAGAGGGAATACGATTACTGGAAGGCCCAGATCTAATTCAAGACACAGTTGAAAAAGTGAAAATAGTTAAAAGTCGATTAAAAGTAGCTCAAGATAGGCAAAAGAGTTATATTGATCAACATAGGCGAGAAATGGAATATGATGTCGGTGAGAAAGTATTTCTCCGTGTTTCACCTTGGAAGGGTATTCTTAGATTTGGAAAGAAAGGTAAATTGAGTCCTCGTTATATCGGCCCATATGAAATACTTGAAAAGGTGGGACCATTAGCTTATAGGCTTGCCTTACCACCTGAATTGTCTCAGATTCATAACGTGTTTCATGTTAGTATGCTTCGTCGATACAGATCTGACCCATCACATGTTCTTCGAGATGAACCAAAGAGAAATTCTTGATAACCTTGAGTTATGTCGAAGAACCAGTTGAAATAGTGGGGTATAAAGAAAAACAACTTAGAAACAGGGTGATTCCACTGGTAAAGGTATTGTGGATGAATCACTCTAAACAAGAAACTACATGGGAAACAGAACAACACATGAAAGAACAGTATCCATGGTTATTTACCGATACAGGTACAAATTTCGAGGACAAAATTTTTAAGGGGGGGAGAATTGTCATGATCCAAAACTTTACATTAAAAAACTATCATGATTAAATCATTAAGTAAATGCATTTTCATATCACGTTAGATATCAATTGGTTTTATATTAATATAATACTTGACATGGAATTTGGATATTAACTTTAATAGGTATTAGGTGATCATTAACTAATATATATGCATGTAAATGCTTACACACACGTAAGATACACATACTTGACATGTGTACATATATGTATATAATATATATGGATAAGTTTACTTTCAGACAATAGATAAACATAAACACTTACACTAAGAATATTATAATATATAAGTGTATGAAATTTCTACCGACTTAGTCCTTAATTGTTAAGCAATCTAGTTAGATATATATATAGATATATATATATATATATATATAATGCATAAAGGATTAGGAAAAAGAAAAAAAAACAAAATCTAAACTAGACAAATCACGCCATAGAACTCACGACCGGAGGCTTTGCAATTTCAACTTTTTGGTAAGTACTCTTATAATATTTTTGTAGAGGTAATCTATAGTGCTCAAATTCAACTATTAAACTAGAACTAGAATATCCAATTGTTGGTGTGCACTTTGTGTATATCTATTATGAGGTTAATGATCTATAAACCTTATTTGACTATTTAATGAATCAAGTGCTAAATTGCGTGGAAATTAGTTAATGAGAAAGCTCTAGACACTTAATTCATTGAGTTTCTCTTTAATTCATGGTGTGATTAATTATTGATTTGTATTTTAAGATAACGATAATAATAATAAATAAAATGAAACAATATCATACGAAATAGTTGATTTCTAAATGTTATATATATATATATAGTATTCTGACTACTATTAATGGTTAAGTGGCAAAAAGTTAAGAACTTGCAATTCAGAATTTCCATTTGGGTGCAACTGACTTAGTAAAAATAATAATAATAATATAAAATGAAATAGATATATGTGAGATAATTATAACCGTAAATATATACAATACATCGTTATAGAGCTATAGGAAGAGCTATAGGAAGATAATGAAATCGAACAGACATACACCTCTAATTGAATTAATAATCATATCACCTAACATTTCCTTTGTATGAGTATGTCATAAATAACATACACAAGATATTGTAATTTTAAATCTATGATATTTTAAAATGACTGTATTTCATATTTATCAATTATCATTAGTTCAAAATCTTGACAAGGAAGCGTACAAGGCCAACTAGACAAGGTCATCGAATTAAGGGCACCACTTGTGAGTATAATCTTTTAGCTTGTTATTCGACTTGTGTGATTATATGATTAATGTGTTGGAAAGAATTGTTTACTTATTTGGCTACAATGATTAGTAGCTTATCGTGCCTTAATGTGAATTGCATGATTCTCTATGATGATATTATGATGAAATTGAGATATATTGATCTCTATGTGATGAGATGGATATAAAATTGAGATATATGATCTCTATGTGATGAGATGGATATAAAATTGAGATATATGATCTCTATGTGATGACATTGAAATGTAATTGAGATATGTGATCTCCAATGATGTTATTGATATGGAATTGAGATATCGATCTCTCTGAATATTATTAATACGGAAAGCAAATATGTGATTATGGAAATGCATTCATCGAGAGATTAATGGATTACATATAGGCCACTAATAACCTTGAATCACGAGAATTACAGTCATCCAATTTACGGATTACAGTACCGTACTGCGTCCACCCCGAGTTCACTGAACTCTATGTGAAATAAAGAATTACAGTGCCATGGCCATCTTCGTGATCACGATTTATTCTTGGTATTAGGCGGCCCATAACAAGAAAAGAATATGACTAAGCACGTGCATTTATGTGGTTATGAATATTATGAACAAAGAGTGTGAAATGATGGTGATTGTGACAATATGCTTGTGTGATGTTAAATAGCTTGTTATTGGATTATACTTGCTGAGCTTGCAACTCACCAAATGCAATGTTGTCAATTTTTAGTTGCTGTAGATAAAAGTTGATCCGTGAGGTGGGAAAGAAGTTAAAGCATGGATCAAAGGTCGGCCGGCTGGATTTCCATCCTTCTCCCTTAGCTCATCATTTGCATTTCATATAGGGAGTCTATTTTGGTCTGTATATAAAAGAGCACGGTCGTTAATGTTATGTAATATGGATAAATGCACGTGTGTAAATATATGTTGTGAAATCTTCTAAAGTGATTCCGCTTGCGAAAAGAAAAGGTTATAGTTGATGATTAACGTATTAATCTTATGTGCGGTACAGTTGTACTGCTTATGAACTATAGTTTTGTGCTATATAAATACATGTTACAGGGGTAAGGGTGTTACACGCATGATTGGATTTAGGGAAAGACACGGCAGGGCCCAAGAGGTGACAACAAAATCCAAAATGATTCATGACAAACCCACATGCGCTGAAAACGAAACAGAACCGGACACCTGTTCATAGATGACGAGCAAGAAACCAATAGGGGATGATGATCCGAACCGATATGTGGGAGAACCAAACCTTTAACCGCTTCCCAAAGGGAGAAGAATCGACAAGTGGCTAAGGCTCAGTCCAATTTTGCCTGGAGAAAGGAAATGGGCGTACGTGTAGCATACCAAGTAAAAGTATTACCCATAGTGGGCACAGAAAACAAACCATCATCATCCAAAAACAAGGAGCAACAAATTATCAAGACCCAATCTCCTGGGAAAGAGTACCACTCCCCAATCTCTCATTGTGACCTAAAACAACATTAAAATCACCAAGGAGCAACAAATTATCAAGACCCAAATTCATTAAATCTAGACGGTCAATATGATTACATAATCCATGGATAACCAATATGAAAAGTCAGAGAGCCCCACTGAACCTGAAGAACAATACACTAAGATGAAACCAGAACCTGCTGCAAAATAGAAATGCCATGATTACAAAAAATCCAGATATCCACCCGACCATTAGAACGAAAATTCTGTGTCACAAAACTTAAACCCATACTAGTCCAATAAGAATCCAAAATCGAGTTAATGTCCACCTTAGGCTCACAAATAGCCAATAAAGACGATTTGTGCTTAACACATAAAGCCTTAAGAACATTACGAGAAACAATGTTCCCAATTCCTCGGATATTCCAAAAGATGCAATTCATTGAGAAATAGGTGGGGAAGCAGCCCGTGGTGAGCACACAGAAGTATCAGAAGTAATATGGTCCTCAGGATGAGACGCATGTGCATTAGATACATCATCAGCATAGTCCGCTCAATGTTTAGATGCAACAAAATCTAATTCCTTATGCCCTGTAGAATCCATAATAATCGTGAGGTCATGTATAGCCGGAGATGATCCTTGAGTGATAGCCTAATGCATCCGGGACTTGGGCGTATCGAGGGAGCTATCTTGGAAAAGCCTGCTAAGAGTACGAATAGGCTTTTCCAGGCGATGTTGGATCGTCAGAGGAAAACTCCGAGGGTCAAATAAGGCAGAAAATGAGCCAGTGCTAGAAGCCGAGGGCTTAGGGACCGGATTACGAGTAGGCAGAACCGGAGGAGAATGGGACTCGGGGATATCATCTGCGGCAAGGGCCTCAAAAGCATTGCCAAGATGAATATCATTAGGACAAGTGACTATGGCACAGGATGGGGAACCAACCCGCATAGTCGATCTCGTATTTTCCAATGGTGATCAACGGCCTTGCCCTTGTCTTTGGCCGAGGCACTGGACGATAAATTTTGTGAACTCTAGAACGCCCCCTTTGAGATGTAGGACGTCCATCAGGGGCTCTGGAATGACCCTGATGCGAACGAGGACGGTCTTCCGGGGCTAGGGGCCCTGTAGGAGCAAGACGACATGAAGCAGTCGAGTATCCCGTAATATTACACTGCAGAACTCAGGGAGTTTCTCATAGCTAACCGACACAAACGAACATTGGCCAACCTGTTCCACCATAATATGATCCTCCAACGGCTTGGCAAGATCTATGTAGACCAACACGCGAATAAAGTGACCAAAGGAGCCATCTAATGATCGTTGATCAATTTGAATTGGATTACCAATAACACTAGCGATCCCCAAAATAGTATTGGGATCCCAATATTCCAAACTAAGCTCAAAGATTCAAACCCAAACACTGGCAATGGAAGTGTGAACCTTGTAAGGGTTGAAATCCAGAACCCAGGGAGAGAGATGGATAGTCCCTGGGTTAAGAGCCCAATTGATACGTAAGTGAGCACGGGATCAATCCTGCGCATCAGAAAATTTAACACAAAAAATAGCCCTTGCCCAGGGGAATTAGTTTCTAATCATTTTTAATGCCCCATAGCTCGGAAAGTCGTTTATGCAAAAGCATAGTAGGCCAGGGCTTGTTACCCTTTTCCAAAATCACCCGTCCAATAAAAGAGTGAGAGAATTCAACAAGATGTTGTTGGTAAACATTTTCATCAATAGTCACAGAATAGTAATCTCCTATTCTTACAGGCTTAGGAATAGAATTAATCTTGCCCGAAACTATATGAGAAAATGAAGTAGATTACCTGTGGCCTGGGCAAAAGTGGAATCCATAGGATGGGAATTACCTGAAAAAACTTTAGCAAAAGTGTTACCCAAATTATGATTAGCATTAGCATTATGAGCCAAAATTGGGGGGTTCGATTCATGAGAGGAGGCCGATAGAGAAGAGCTTCCAGCAATCTGCGCAACATCTTTTGGAGGGCATGCATGAGGAATGCCACGAAGATGGCAAACAGCAGCCCAGGGGTCATCACCACATTGGGAGGGGGCGGCCTTGGTGGGAGAAGTTGCGGTGGCCCCCATAAGAGCCCATAAGGGCGGCCCCCCATGGCGTGCGGTTGCCATGGGGGGAAGAGGAGCGGCCGCCCCTAAGTGATGGCAAGGGGTGCGGCTGGGGGTCCAAGGAGGGGGTGATGGCACGTGAACCGGGCGGCTTCAAGTAATATTCAGGGCCACCAAACCCAACATTTGAGAGGCACTTGGGCGTAGCAAATCGGAAGAAGAACTTGGATGCGAAACAAAAGAGATCCGTGCGTGTTGAAGGAATATTTGGAGAGGAACCCTGGCGACTTGAGTGGTGAGGAACGAAATGGATGTTAATCCATGGAGCAATCGGACGTTGCAATGGCGAGAGGAGATGGCCGACGAACTCAAAGGGACGGCCAGACGGAAGCACAAGGAAGAAGAGAGAAGAGAGCATATAAGGTCATGCTAAAAATTCTCTAAAACTCTATACGAACACAATTAATTAATTTTATCACTAAGTGAGTTCATACAAAATGCTAAAGAAAATAACAGGACGCAAGAACAATAATCTTAACAACACATTAACATCATCTGAATTTCAAAAAGTCAATACAATTGTGCAGAAACAAAAAATCCTATGTAAAATTTTTTTTATTAAAAAAATATTTTGTCCTTGAATTATCTTTATAACAAGAGATTAATTAGGGCCACTTTTCATCTTCTTAGTGTTATGTTAGACCAACTTGAACATAGAACGCACACATCCAAAGATTATAAAAACAAAATCAACCAAAAAAATAATTTTATTTGGCAAATAAAATCACGAAACAGATTACACCAAATTCAATAAACCAAAAATGAAATCAGATATAATCTATTACAAAGAATTGTGGATATCTAGCATTAACATATCCGTTATAATGATAACAGCAGATGCAATACACCAAAAGAAAGCCAGTTTTCGTATATCATACACAACACAAGCACATAACTCATGTTTCATATTAATAAAAATCAGTATCTCCAGCAACACAGAGCACAACATTCTCAAATAAAGCAACATACATGTCACATTGACATAAGCAAGTAGTCATTCCAGTAAAAAATTCCAGTATATTTGCGATTTTTGTGTAGAAAAAAGACATTACCAATATTGATCAGAGAATGCAGATTTACAAAAAGAGAAACAACTAGGATCCTTAATATATTTTTGGCATAATCATTGGCATATATGACTGAGGGTAAAAGGGGAGAGATGGAGAGTGATATGATAACTATGATTCCTTGTGTTTATCTACCTTAATTAGATTGGATTATAAATTTAATTTGACTAAAATAATAAGCGCCAAGGCAGAAACATTGTCCGACATATTTTTCGGCTGTGAAAGCGTTTCTTTTACTTATTTATTTATTTATCTATTTTTTATTTTATTATTTAAAATGTTACCAAAAATAAAAGAAAATCAGAATCTAGGATTAACATTAAACATATCGAAATCAAAAAAATTATTTTTACTATCACAAATTGGTACGAAAACCTCATAAAAGAATTGGAAAATTAAAAATAAAAAACCTGTATTCCTCGTATTGCAAGGTATGGATTTCACCATCACTTAAAAAATGGGCCTATTTTGCCAACGCCAAAGGCTTGTGTTGACGTGCGTTTTGGTCAACAAGCAAAAATATGTAAAAGATTTAACACGTGGAAATATAAACGTGCGTAACGTGTGTTTATTTATGGCTAATTCTGCCTTTTTTTGCGTAATGCCGAGCCGAATTATTGGGGTCGGTCTTTCTTACAATCTTGCTTTTTACAGGCCTTTTTTCTCCTCCATTTTCCTCTTAAAATGAGGATTTTTATACCCCTCGAGTAAGTGGGTTTTCAACAGTCATCTTTGCACTAATCAACCATTAATCAGTAAAATAATTAAAGAGGGACATGTGTCCTTCTTTAATTGTGCATGTCAGCCAATTCTTGCCCCTTGGTGACTCCTCTCTATAACTTTCTGACATGTGGCAGTTTCTGATACCAATAAAGCGTTAAGCATGGGCAGGTATGGGCAAATGGTTATTTTTATGAATATGTCGCGCATGCGTTTCCCGCCAAAATTTGTGCTCGGGGCTCGGAGCTCGGCAGTCATGCTGTGGTTGGGTTCGGTAGCGGGCGAGCCTAATTCATGATGTGTCGCCGCGCACCGTTACTGACGTCACCCGTAGGTCCCCCACTCGGATGCGTGCTGGACTGATGACGTGGATTAATTTCTTCCAGCTCGGCTCGGGCGTCATCAAAGGCCCCCAAGTTTAATTCCGATAGAAGAATTTCTGAAGTCGGAGTTAAACTTTAATGCTAATGATAAACATTTAATGGAGAAACGGATTTCTCAAAGGTTTGTTCATTCCTGACATCTGTCGCGTAGTGATTAATGCCTGTAACGACGCATTAATTGTGTTGCCATAATGACAGACACATGGCATCTTGTGGTTGGACCAACTTGCACAGGAATCAAAAACGTACGTCAGTTCTGTCAGCGGGCGTGGGGACGCAACGTTCTCTGACATGTTTGACGGCTTTTGAGTTTAAAAAGGCGCGTCTTTTTCGAATAAACGTTTCGTTTATCGAGGGAACTCCATCTATAAATACCCCTTTTTTCCTTCATCATTCACTTGCATCCATTACCCTTTGAGCTAGACTGATTGAAACCGAGCAGAAATTTCGGGTCGGCTTCCAAAGTTCAGAGACTTCAAACTTAGGTATTTTCTCGAAATATTCTCCTTTTACCTATAAAATGTCTTCTTTTGAGGATAGTAGGAGTCGTAGTTATAGCGTAGAGGTTGAAATCGAAGATCCCCCCTCTGAACCTTCTATTTATTTCTCACCAGCACGGCGATCTCCGCCTTACAGCCCGAGCATTATTCAGATATCTTCTCCAGATTCTTCTCGAGGTGGAACGTCTTTAGAGCGGACGCATACTTTTGATCCGACGCCAGTGACTGTTTTTAGAGAAGGAACGGTGTATCAGCCCGGCCTGGCACAAGAGAGTTCCGACGAAGAATCCCCGAGTGCTGATTTTAGGCGATGCTCGGCGGGGAAGAAGAAAATATTGACCCATCGGAGCCGGAGCGTGATAACGTGGAGCGGGTAGACGAACCCTCCGGAGATTCGAGGCCGGAGAGGCCTCAAGTGCCCATGGGCCATCGTAATGGCGACGGTCGATAAGGAGGAGGCCCTCGTCTTCGTGTCGAACCTCGGTGGACGCCGAGTGATATAAACGATATCCCTAGCATGCCGATGATCCGGGAGGTAGAAGAGCTCTGGCGGAGGTATCGTATTCCAAGTGGCATCCATTTTTGGGTACTGGATGGCACAAAGGTTCCTCAGTACCCACCGGCGGGTTGCTTGGCCATATTTACCGCCAACCTCCTATACGGGTTGCGATTTCCACTGCCGGCTTTCTTTACGCGGTGGTTTTGCAAGTGGGGCATGCATCCGACCCAGGTGCACCCTATTTCTTGGGGTAGGATCATCGGCCTCCTGGTGATGTTCCACCTAGAAAAATATCCTCGCCCTAAATTCAAAGAGATGAATGAGCTCTTTATCTGGCGAGCGACTCCTTCATCTCGTGGTCAGCCGTCCGGGTGGTATTACGTACAGACCCGACTGGGGTATCCGGACGGCTTGGTGGAAGGTCTCCCTTCATCTTTGAAGGAGTGGAAGGATAAGTGGCTCTGGGTGAGCGGCGAGTGGCAGGCTCGCGTGGAGGATGGGGAAAGGGAAACTGTTCTTCATCCTCCATCGAATTTTGTTTTTGGTTACAGTAAGTCTTATCATTTCTCCTTTCTCTGCTTTTGCTGTTTATTGTTTCCTTTTGTGATTGACTTTGCTTCTTTTTCGTCTTTTTACCTTTACAGAGAACCGGGCATCAAAGGGGCCTCTGTCGGCCACCTTTATTCGAAGGCTGGAAAACATCCAGGCCCGGGGCATCAGGGATGGGCGAATCGAGAGGTTGGCCACTGAGGCCAATCTGGCCGCAGCCGGCTTGAGGCCTGCTCTGCCCTCCGACCCCGAGGCCGAGGGGGCGGCTCGGGACGAGGTGGCAGAGAGGGGGGGGTTGGGGAGAGCCCCAGCAGAACCCTCCCGGTGATGAAGTACGGCCCATCTCTCCGGGGGAGCAGCCGGCTAGAACGGAGCGAGCTGCGCCATCTCCTGTAATGGCCAGTCCAGTGGGAAGATCGTCTGTGCCCGTTGGGCAAACGCAGACTCTAGAGCCGCCGAGTGCGGCTGCCGTTCAAGGTAAACATAGTATTTCTTACACTTCCTTTTGAAATGTTTTTTGTTTTCTTTTGACCTTTTAACGGTGGTTGGTTTTTGTAGGGCGTGGCTTGGATTTGCGTGCACGCCTTCGCATCGTGAGGAACACGGCCGCGCGGCGAACTCGGGCGACTGCCGACCCAACCGCAGATGCGGAGGCGGCTCGAAGAGCAAATATCCAGGCTAGCAAACGTCCCGCTGATGGAGTGCCGGAGGCAGTGGAACCTCCCCTTCAAAGGAGAAGAGGAGGGATTGTGATGGAAGAGCCTGGGCAGACTGAAGGGGTTGGTCAGACGGCGCCGGAGCATCCTGAACAAGCCTCAGAAGGGGGAGGTCCGCGAACTTTCTTAGATGACCTCGGCCGGGAAGGTCACTTCATCCCTCCAAATCGGGTGAGAGATGAATACTGCGAGGGAATGATTGGACTACGCCTCGATGGTTTGTAGAGTTTGTCCGATGTGCCACACCGACGGAGGAGCGATCGAGAGTTTTACTGGGGCGGGTCGGGCCGCGATGAGTGTCGGCTCGTGCCGGACAAAAGGCATCGAGCAATGCTGCTCGGAGATCGGCCGAGGAACAAATTGATATGCCATGGGAATGTCCGGGTGGATCATTGGGCTCATATGGCATGCAATCGGGGGAACTCGCGAGCTGGAGAAAAAATACGCCGATCTGGAAAGGCGGCACGGGGACCTGCAGGAGGCCTATGCTACCCTTCAAGGGTACAAGAATTGTTAAAGACCCAGCGGATGAGGCTACGGCTCGGGCCAACTCGAAAAGAAACCTGCGAGGGCCGAGGAGAGTGAGATCGAGGCCCGCGGTCAAGAGGAGCTTAGGGCTAAGGTTGCCGAGCCGAACGTCTTTGCCGCCACTGCTCGGGCCGAGGAAATGGAGAGGCATCTAGCCGATGTGCGCAGAGAGGCCGAAGAAACTACTCATCGGCAAATTGAGGAAGCTCGCACACATGCCGTTGAAGCTTACAAGGATTCTGAGGAGTATGCATTTATGCTAACTGCGGCCACGCGACCCGACCTCGAGAGAAATTCTCGATTTAGTTAAGGCCGGGCGGTCGTTGCTCGGCTTGAGGAAGATCTGGCCCTCCCGGAGGCCGATCTCGATGCTCTTCGGCCAAACTTTGTCGAGGCCCCTAATGTTCGGGCTCTCCTCCTCCGGACGTGGAAGAAGTTGCCTCGGCAATGGCATGCCGTTGAAATTCCGCCCCTGCCTTGATCTTGATCTTTGTTTGCCCCTTTTTATTTACAAGCTTTCATATGTACTCGTAGGTAGGTGACTTGGCCTCGTGCCTTGGGATGTAATGGGCTCCGGCCTTCCCCTGTGTAAATACTTTTGTAGTAGAAATGAACTCTTCTTTCTATCACTGTGTATTTGTTTTAAGCTTCTTGCATATGCTTGGCTCTTCTCCTTTTTGTAAGATTGTTGCTGTCTTCTTTTTCCTTTTATATTCCCAAGTATGGGGCTCGGTTCCCGTCTTCGAATAACGGACTTTACTCGCCTTAATTGATTCTCGTACTCGGTATATGAACCCGATCTTTATTTTGTATTTGGTACTTGGTGTATAAACCAAGTCTTCATTTTGTGCTCGGTGTGTACATCGAGTCTTTGTTTTGTGCTTGGTGCGTAACCAAGTCTTAGTTTTGTGCTCGGTACGTACATCGAGTCTTTGTTTTGAGCTCGGTGCGTAACCAAGTCTTTATTTTGTGCTTGGTGCGTGTTCGCCTATATTTTTAGCTTCACCGCAAGTGTACGGTGTACATTATAGAATAGGGTAGCAAGGTCGTAACCACGGAGACTAATAAATTAATATGCCAAGTATTGATCCAAGATAGTCTTATTTTTATTTAGACGATCGAAATTTGATGATTGTTGTATTGAGATTAAGACAATTTAAATCACTAAAACACAAGATTACGACAACTCAAATGAAAAGAGTATCAAGATAATGTAATGGATTTCCGAGTTAAGGTTTCGATTAATAAAACGATCACAAAGCTATTTTATCCACCCTCTCGAGATGCATATAAAACGTAGATCGAAATACTTATGCTAGCATCTAAACATGGTTTCCCAAAAGCACAAATAATCCCCACAAATATTTACAAACCTCTGATTCATGCAAATATTTGTTTATTCAAGATCTAATATTGAAACTCATCTCTCGAATTATGAATCAATATATCAAACAAGTTAAATCATTGATCAAGTGATAAAACAAGAATAAGCTCAAAATACTCAAATAGGCTTTAAGATAATAACTTCAACTAAGATTAAAACATCCAACAAGAGTTCATTAATCTACTTCCAAAACCCGGAAATCTCTAGAGTTTAGCTACACATGATTAAACAACTTATAAACAAAGTGTTCAAAGTCATTACAAATGAAAATGAAAGATTGAAACTAAAAGAGAAGCAAAAAAACTTAGGAACGCGTCGACAATCTCTCGATATATCTCCGTTCTTCAAGCTCCGATGCAACCCGATTGTCTCCTTGATGTCTTCTTCCAAGAGTTGACCCTTGTCTTGTGTTGTAGATCCCAAAAATGCCGAATATCCCCCGTGTGCGCCCCCAAAAGCCCTTTTATACCCACCATCAAGTTTAGGGCTTAATCTTTGCAGATTATGGGATTCTAGCGCACGGGTGGTGCGTCGGACGGGTTACCCATGCGCCGCCCTACTGAAATTATCCAACTCTCGGGGCGCACGGGTGGTGCGTCGAGCACGGCCTACCCGTGCGCCACTCCGGTGAAATACTCCAACCCTCAGTAGGGCGCACGGGTCATGCGTCGACGCATGGGCTACCCGTGCGCCATCTTTGCGACTCGATTACATTTATACGGTGCACGGTGGTGTCGAGGCACGCCCAACCCGTGTGCCCCTTGTCTCTTCCGTAGGCGCTCAATTTTCGCTCTTTTAGGTTTCACTTTTCGTATATCCACTCAATTCTCCGTGTTTCCACTTTGCTTTCCTCGTATTCGTATTCAATTAGCTTCAAATATCATGAAATTCCTACAAAATAAGCAAAGTGTAATATCTTTTCCACAAGGAGTGAATATGTAACATTTAACGCGAGTATATGCATGTTTACCCATCATTATAGCTCGAAATACGCCTCAAAATACATGCAAAACTCATGCCTATCAAAATCCCCCAAACTTACACCGTTGACCGTCCCGATCAACAATTTTTTAAAATACAATCAAGCACAACAGGGAGATAAGAATAAAAGCGCACACAACGGATCCAAAAAGAAATTCATATTGTTCATCATGAACGTCAAGCAACAAACCAATCAAGCCTCAAATATCTGATCAAAGAACACGCCTCAAGTAAACAAAGTGAAATGCTCTGAATTCCAACTCTCAAAGTTAAGTGTATACTCTTATCTCACGAGGATATAGGACGTGTTTACGCTCAAATCAATTCGATGTCGCAAAATTGCCATAGGCTTGCAATTCGTCTCATATCTCCGCCACTAAAGTGTATGCAATTTGTGAATCAAAAAGGACTTTCTCATTTGGTTGTAATGAAGGCTCTTTGGTTTGGGTAGGAAATTTTGGATAAAGTGACTCAAACTCTAGTATATAGACCGATGAGCATATCAATCATTTTCATTTTTTACCACTGTTACCCCCCCTTTTTTCGGCATCACTTGTACCGGACTCACCTATGAACTATCGATATCGCATAAATGATCCCGGCATCCAACCATTTCAACACTTCCTTCCTAAACCACATCTTGCATAATAGGGTTTAGTCGTCTTTGGTTTTGCACTGATGGTTTATAAACATCTTCCATCCGAATTTTATGCATCACAATGGATGGACTTATGCCTTTTAAATCAGTTATAGACCATCCTAGTGCCGACTTATGTTTTCGTAAAACCCTTAACAGTTTATCAAGTTGAGTAGGAGTGAGAAGAGATGAAACGATTACGGTTTGCATTATTTGCCCCTAGGAATGCATATTTGAGGTGTTCGAGTAATTGCTTGAGTTAAATCGGTGTTGTCATTTCGATATCACGCACGGGTTGCCCATGCGCGGCGCATGGCCCGTGCTCTCTTGAGAGTTCAACCCTCCTCGGCATCACGCACGGGCAACCCGTGCGTGGGCGCAAAGGTGCGTTCTGTAAGTTCGGCTCCCTTAGTTCGACTTTGCGTTCTCGCCTTTTGCGCTATTAGGTAGTTCCCGCATATGATCTAAGGCACAAACATAGTCGTACAAATCTTGGTTATCAAAATCAAGTACAACACTGACATTGAGCACGAGTGGGTTAGGCCAAATTCCAAATCATCTCAGACAATGTATGATCAACATAATCCTCAATGCATGAACTAACTATATCCAAAAATTACAATTCTCTACCGAATTCATGAAATTTCATTGCCTTATATATAGAAAATAAAACATGCTCATCATTAACACGTTATGTGAGCTCCCCTTTTGCACATCTATTAAGGCTTTACCCGTTGCTAAGAAAGGGCGTCCAAGTATCGGTGGAACGCCTCGATCTTCTTCCATATCCAAAACCAAGAAATCCACGGGAATATAAATTTATCAACTTTTACCAAGATCGTCTTCAATAATTCCCCTTGGATACGTAAGTGATCGATTACGCAAGTTGCAATGTCACCGTAGTTGGTTTCACGTCGCCTAATCCAAGTTCCCTGAAAATGGACAAAGGCATCAAATTAATACTTGCTCCCAAATCACATAACGCTTTATTAAAGAAATTACCACCAATAGCACAAGGGATAGTGAAACTCCCCGGATCTTTAAGTTTTTGTGGTAGCTTCCTTTGGATAATTGCACTACATTCTTCCGTCAAATTCACCGTTTCAAAGCTTGTCATCTTCCGCTTTTTTGACATAACATCCTTAAGAAATTTAGCATAGTTCGGCATCTGTTCTAGTGCGTCTGCAAAAGGAATGTTAATGTGCAATTTCTTAAATATATCAAGGAATTTGGCAAATTGATCATCAAGCTTTTTCTTTTGAAATCTTTGAGGAAAGGAAAGAGATATAGGCAACTTAGATATATTCGAGTTAGATGATGATTTTAGCTTCTCAGCCCCTGTTTGTTCCGCCTCTTTGTTCTCTTCTTTCCTATTTTCTTCAATATCATCCTTCATCACGGATTCTCCTGCTTCCGGCCTAGATGCTTCATCCGAAAGTTTCAGATTCCCAGATTTTTCTTTAGGCCCCTCATATTCCGTACCGCTTCGTAAACGAATCGCCTTGCATTGTTCCTTAGGATTCATTTCCGTATTACTTGGAAATTGACCCTTTTGATGTTGACCACCCACAATTGTAGCCAATTGACCCATTTGATTCTCCAGATTCTTTATCGAGCTTGTCACTTGTTGTTCTAACTTATCCATCCGAAGGTCTTGCTTAGCGAGGCGGCTCCTTGTGTCATTCATGAAAGCATTAGATTGATTTTATGAAGGAGGTGAGTGCATCTTCCAACGACGATTTGCCTTCCCCATTACCGCCTCCACTTGAAGCATTAAATCCCGGCGGAGGTTGTAACACATTCTTTGTATTTGCATAGGAAAAATTTTCATGATTTCTCAACCCTGGATGGTAGTGCGTTGGGTTTGAATTATTCCGAAAATTGTTGAAATTCCGGTTATTCACATAATTTACCTCTTCCATCGGATATAGAAGAGCTTCACTACCCGTGCTCGTGCACCTTCGCCCCTTCGTAAATACACTCAATTGAGTTGTCAAAGCCGCTACTTGTGCCGTCAATGTTTTAATAAGGTCCGAATCCGATATTTCGGCTACTCGTTGTACATTGGATCTTTCGGATGGCCACTTAATCGCTTCATGGCCATTTCCTCAAGAAGGTTCAAGGCATCTTGTGGAAACCTTGCCAACAATGCTCCTCTGCTGCGGCATCTACAAAGGCCCTCGTTTGTCCCATTAAACCATTGTAGAAAAGCATAATCTGATCCTCCGGAAACCCATGTTGTGGACATCTACGTAACAAATCCCGAAACCTTTCCCAAGCCTCATACAAAGGCTCTGAGTCGAACTATCGGAATTGAGTAATCTCGCTTTTGAGCTGCAAAGTTTTGCTCGGTGGAAAGAATTTAAACAAGAACTTTTGGCTCAGTTCGTCCCATGTGCTTACACTGCCTTGCGTCAAAGTACCCAACCAATTTCTCGCCTTATCCCTTAAAGAGAATGGGAAAAGGCGCAATCTTATGGTGTCATCCGAGACTCTGTTCATTTTGATCGTATTGCATATTTGGATAAAATGCGCAAGGTGAGAGTTAGGATCTTCAGTTGCAAACCCCCAAACTGATTCTGTTGCACCATATTGACTAGTGCCGGTTTGAGCTCGAATTGTTGGCATTGATAGGAATATGGGCAATACCACCGTAATTACGATTCGATTGTGGTCGAAAGTAATCACAAATGGCTTGCTGTTGAACCGGTATCGGTAACTCATTCAAATCCCCCATTATCGGATTGTGTTGTCTTTCAGAGCCCGTCTAGTGGTAGCACTGATTCTCCTCGCGAAAGCCTCAACTCCCGTATGAGCGGTATTAAGTCCCCCTTTAGAGCGCGTGTTCATGCACTACCTGGACCAAACTAAAAGAAACAAGTCAAATAATGTGGAATTAAAGTCACACTAAAATTAAAAAAATAAAAAGAATGTCTAAATTAAGAATAATTCTATCTACTCGCAATATTAGCACCATAAATTGTATTATCCCCGGCAACGGCGCCAAAAACTTGTTCGCCTATATTTTTAGCTTCACCGCAAGTGTACGGTGTACATTATAGAATAGGGTAGCAAGGTCGTATCCACGGAGACTAATAAATTAATATGCCAAGTATTGATCCAAGATAGTCTTATTTTTATTTAGACGATCGAAATTTGATGATTGTTGTATTGAGATTAAGACAATTTAAATCACTAAAACACAAGATTACGACAACTCAAATGAAAGAAGTATCAAGATAATGTAATGGATTTCCGAGTTAAGGTTTCGATTAATAATCCTCTTGTTGTCCGGTTTAATCAAGCCACGTTATTATCAATATTCCTATAAGACGATCACAAAGCTATTTTATCCTCCCTCTCGAGATGCATATAAATCGTAGATCGAAATACTTATGCTATAGCATCTCTACTCAACATGAAGCATTCAACTCCCAAAAGCACAAAAGATCAATTGTCCCCACAAATATTTACAAACCTCTCGATTCATGCAAATATTTGTGTCGAGTATTCAAGATCTAATATTGAAACTCATCTCTCGAATTATGAATCAATATATCAAACAAGTTAAATCATTGATCAAGTGATAAAACAAGAATAAGCTCAAAATACTCAAATAGGCTTCAAGATAATAACTTCAACTAAGATTAAAACATCTAACAAGAGTTCATTAATCTACTTCCAAAACCCGGAAATCTCTAGAGTTTAGCTACACATGATTAAACAACTTATAAACAAAGTGTTCAAAGTCATTACAAATGAAAATGAAAGATTGAAACTAAAAGATAAGCAAGAAAAACTTAGGAACGTCGACAATCTCTTGATATATCTCCGTTCTTCAAGCTCCGATGCAACCCGATTGTCTCCTTGATGTCTTCTTCCAAGAGTTGACCCTTGTCTTGTGTTATAGATCCCAAAAATGCCAGAATATCCCCTGTGCGCCCCCAAAAGCCTTTTTATACCCACCATCAAGTTTAGGGCTTAATCTCATAGACAGTTATGGGATTCTAGCGCGAGACGCACGGGTGGTGCGTCGGAGCAGGGGTTACCGTGCGCCGCCGCCTGCGAAATTATCCAACTCTGTAGGGCGCACGGGTGGTGCGTTGGGCTCGGCCTACCCGTGCGCCACTCCGGTGAAATACTCCAACCCTCGTAGGACGCACGGGTCATGCGTCGGCCGACGCATGGGGCTACCCGTGCGCCATCTTTGCACTCGATTACATTTAAAAACGGTGCACGGGTGGTGTGTCGAGGCACGCCCAACCCGTGTGCCCCTTGTCTCTTCCGTAGACGCTCAATTTTTGCTCTTTTAGGTTTCACTTTTCGTATATCCACTCAATTCTCCGTGTTTCCACTTTGCTTTCCTCGTATTCGTATTCAATTAGCTTCAAATATCATGAAATTCCTACAAAATAAGCAAAGTGTAATCTTTTCCACAAGGAGTGAATATGTAACATTTAACGCGAGTATATGCATGTTTACCCATCATTATAGCTTGAAATACGCCTCAAAATACATGCAAAACTCACGCCAAGTCTTTGTTTTGTGCGTAACCAACTCTTTGTTTTGTGCTTGGTGCGTAACCAAGTCTTTGTTTTGTGCTTAACCAAGTGTTTTTGCTAACCAAGTGTTTGTTTTGTGCTTGTGCGTAACCAAGTCTTTGTTTTGTGTTTGTTTTGTTAGCAGTGCGTAACCAAGTCTTTGTTTTGTGCTTGTGCGTAACCAAGTCTTTGTTTTGTAAGGATAGATCCGCTTGTGGGCGGGTTGCCATTTTTTCAAATCGTCTGCAAAAGACGTGCCGAGATGACTTTTCGGCATTCGGCTTGGTGAGGCGATTTTTTTGTTCTCGACGCGTGGCGAGTGAGTAAAAACTTCGTTTCCCTTTAGAGAGCTCACAAAATATCGAGATGAAAGGATAATTCCTTGGAATCCTATCCGATCATAAACCGAGATCTTTATTGATAGTACTGCTTTCGGGTATGCTACATTCCATGGATGCATAAATTTTTCTCCACTCAAATATTCTAGGCTGGTACGCCCACTAGATAAGGCGTGGTGACCGAAATGGGCCCTCCCGGTTGGCTTCAATGGGCTGGGTTCAACACTCGTTATCTTTTTCAACACAAGATCGCCGACACAAATCTCCTTTCCTTTACTTTTGAATTGTAGTACCTTTCCCTCCTTTGTTTATACACGACATTTTCATTTCGGATCGCACCTTTTTCTTGAGCGAGTCTAGCTTGGCTCGGGCCTGAGCGCAGACTCATTGCCGTCTTGAGAAAAATTTGCAATTACGAAGGTAGGGGCTCCAATCTCAACAGAATCACCGCCTCGGTTCCATAAGCCAAAGAAAAAGATGTTTCTCCGATGGCCGCTCGATCGCGTGGTATATGACCATAGTACACCGGGTAATTCCTCCGGCCAATTACCTTTAGACTCCTCCAATCTCGCCTTCAAGGTATACTTGAGTATTTTATTAACGGCCTCAACTTGTCCATTCGACCGGGATGGTATGGAGTTGAGAAGTGGTTTTTAATGTGGAAACCTTCACAAAAGTTTGAAACCTCCGGTTATCGAATTATTTCCCATTATGCCGTAACAATCAAATGCGGTATCCCGAATCTACGAGATAATGGACTTCCATACAAAACTCACATTTTTTCCTCATCTATTTTCGCGCAGGCTCCGCCTCGGCCCATTTTGTGAAATAATCCACTGCCACAATGGCATATTTGACGCCCCTTTGCCGGTGGGGAGTGGTCCGATAAGTCCATTCCCCATTTGGCAAACGGCAATGGGCTAAATACAGAGGTAAGTTGCTCAGGATGATATCTAACCTGCGGCGCGAATCTTTGGCACCTCTCGCATCTTTTGACGAGATCGGTTGCATCTTTTCTTAGGGATAGCCAGTAGTATCCTTGCCGTATTAATTTATAGGCTAATGTCGGCCCCGGCGTGGTTTCCGCATATCCCCTCGTGAACCTCTCGAAGTGCATAATCCGCATCCTGTCTCGGAAAGGCACCGCAGAGTGGGACTATCCTCATTTATACGGACGCCGTTTTTCCGAGTTGAACTCCTTTGTTTTCTTGAACTCCTTTTTCTAAATCTTGAATGATTGGGGTTATCCGGTGCGCTCGGCGGTTTCGATTGCATATATCTTCTTTGCGCCAAGTGATGGGGCGATGGTTGTGTGACGGTGACATCTGCGGTGGCATCCGTCCCGGGCCGAACCGAGCCGAGCTAAGGCATCTGCACGCATGTTCTCGGCTCGGGGCACATGTAAGACTTTTGTCTTAAAGTGTAACAATCTCTTCTTGACCAAGTCCAAATATTGTGCGATTTTTGCTCTTTTGCTTCGTACTCACCGTTGATTTGATGAATGACCACCGAGAATCACTTTGTGTATGAATAGTTGTTTTAGGCCCATAGAAGCCATATTTAGGCTGCGCGAAAGTTCCTCGTATTCGGCCGTTGTTCGTTGCGGGAATCTGAAATCGCACGGCCGAAAGCGATAGCATTTCGATTTGGATCGATTATCACGATTTCGCCCCGCTCGGCTGCGGTGGAGGAGCCGTCAACGAATAATTTCCATTCTTGGTCTTCTATAACTTCCAATCGTATGAAAGGTGTGAATTCGGTCACGAAGTCGGCTAAAGCCTTGTCCTTTTTTATTGCTTTACGCGTTCGTATAGAATATCAAATTGACCGAGTTCGATGGCCCACTTGATCATCGACCCGAGAAGTATCGGGTCGGTGTAGTACTTGCTTGATGGGTAGTTCGTCAAACCTATAATCTTGTGCTCTAGAAAATATGGACGGAGTTTCCGCGCGCAGATGATTAATGAATAAGCCAACTTTTCTAATGGTGGATAGCGGGCTCGGCGTCATGTAACGCTTGGCTGGTGTAATAGATCGGATGTTGAATAGAACCATCTAATCGATTAACAGAAATGATGGCGTATTCGGATACCGCCAGGTACAAATACATGTCCTCCCCTTGGTAGGTTTTGCAATATAAGAATTGAAGAAATGTGTTGTTTGAGGATTCAAAGCGATCTCTGCTTGCTCGGTCCACTCAAAATTTTTGCTCTTTTTTATAATTTCGAAAAAGGTTTGCACTTGTCTGTGGATCGCGAGACAAATCGGTTAAGAGCGGCCAATCGGCTGTTAGGCTTTGTACCTTTTTTCACGAGAATTTGGGGTTCTAGATCGATTATGGCTTTTATTTTGTCCGCAGGTTTGCTTGATTCTCCTTTGGCTGACCATATACCCCAAATATTTACCCGAGCCGACCCCAAATGTACACTTTCTCGGGTTTAACATCATCTCGTACTCTCTTAAAACAAAGAAACATTTTATTAAGATCGTTTAGATGATCAGATATATACAGTGATTTCACCAACATGTCATCTACATAGACTTCCATAGTACGACCTATCATTTTCTCAAACATCTTATTTACTAACCTTTGGTAGGTCACACCAGCATTCTTCAGCCCGAAGGGCATCATCTTGTAACAAGAAAATTCCACGAGCGAGAGAAGAATGATGTATTTTCTTCGTCATCCGGTGCATTCGTATCTGGTTGTAACCCGAGTATGCATCCATGAAGCTCATCGGCTCGTGTCCCGCCGCATCTACCATATAGTCAATATTTGGTAATGGATAAGCGTCCTTGGGGCATGCCTTATTCAGGTCGGTGAAATCCACGCACAGGCGCCACTGGCCATTGCTTTTTTTTACCAAAACATGATTGGCAACCCATCGGGGATAGAGAGCTTCCCGGATAAATTGATTATCTAACAGCTTGTTCACCTCGGCCTCAAGTCTTTGCTTGTCTGTCGGGGGCCGAGTTTGCGCTTTTTTCGGATAATCAGGCGGAACGTTAGATCAATATTGAGGTGGTGGCATGCATTCTTAGGATCAATTCCGAGCATGTCTGCATGAGTCCATGCGAAGACGTCAAGATTATTTCCCAAAAACTCAATCAGCTCGGTTCGATATGGTTCTGGGAGATCATGACCAATACGTAGTTGGCGCCCCTCGCTTGGCCTTCCGCGTTGATTGTATCAACTTTGTTCTCTCGGTTCGCCCGTTTTTTTTTGCTTGCCTGCCCCTCTTTGATCTGCGGGGGCAACTCATCTTCGATGGCGGGGATCGTTCTCATGCCGGCTCGCCTTCTTCCATCATCGGTTTCTTCCCAGGTCGACGACCTGGATTATCCTCCCGACGATCACCACTTTCCGCTTGGGCTCCTCCTTTGGCAGGGGATCGCCTTGCGTGGTTCCACTGGTTTCTCCTCGTTCCACCACGTTAATCTCCACCGGTCGGAGTTTGAGAGAGCATTCTCGTGACTCCTTTGATTCCCTTTATGTATAGCCTCGCCATCAGATGTTGGGAATTTTATACAAAAATGATATATTGAAACGGCTGCTTTTATATGATAAAGCAATGGCCTCCCAATGATAGCATTGTACTCCGAATCGGCGTTGATTATTTTGAATGTTGTCATGACGGTCCGTTTATGCAACCCTTGTCCCATTTGGATGGGCAAATCAACTTTCCCGAAGGACTATTCTTCCTCCTCCAAAACCCAGAATGCTATCGTTGCATGGACGGATATAGCTATCGTCCACGTTCAATCTTCGAATGGCTCGGACGTAAATGACTGATGAGTAGCTTCCAGAGTCGATCAAAATTCTATGGACCGGAATACCCAAAATCGGTGCAGTAATGACCAGGGGGTCAGAATGTCGGCATCCGCATCCGAGAACACAAAATGGCCGGTGGGTTGGCCTTCCTTGATTTCCGCCACTCGAACTTGCCTTTCGGCGTTGGCGGCTTTGTCTAACATCATCCTTTCTTTTTGCATTGGAGCGGCTATCCTCGGGTGTTAGTATTGATTCGATTTACACTCATCATGAGGATCTCCCTACCCTGTTCTCGGCGGTGGTGGCGGCAGAGAGCCGGATTGATTCACGCGCTCCGGGTTGACACCTTGAGCGATCTTGGGTGGGGCGGTAGTTCATGAACGTATCTTTTAAGACCACCTTGCCGAACAATCCGCATAATTTCTCTGATTAGATCTCGACACTCATCGGTATTGTGACCTATTGATTTATGATATGCACAATATCGACGTGAATCTAATTTTGTCGGCTCGACCTTCAAAGGCCGAGCCGGAGGTAACAAATTTAGACCTGTACTTCATTCCATATGGCTAATGGAGTGTGGGTCAAAGTACTCCTCAGCACGGCAACTTCGGCTCGTACTTCTTGGCGAGCCTTAAATCCGGTGGCCGGGTTTTCCGAGAAAGGTCTAAATCTCGACCCCGACCCAATTGCTGATTCCTTCCTTCCGTCCTTTCTCACGCCCCTGGTCGGTACTCAGGGCGGTTACTGGCCATGGCTTCCTCCGCGCAAATATGGCGTTCCGCGCGGATCAGAAATTCTTGGTACGAGGTCGCCCCCGATTCATGGATAGAGTAGTTAAACCAAGTTTCGGGGGCAAGGCCAACCATGGCTGCAATTAAAATGGCGTCATCTGACACCGGTTCCATCTCTCGAACTTGCTTATTGAACCGAGAGATATAGCTTTTCAGGGGCTCGTCCTTCCCTTGTTTGATGTTTACGAGGGAATCCTTAGGCGCAGCTCGGACTTTGGACGTTAAGAAATGCATCGTAAGGGCGGAGGCCAGATCCCCCCATGCCCGAATGGATCCCTGTGGTAGGGTCCTAAACCAACGGTGGGCTCGGTCGCCCCTGTGAGTCGGGGGGAAAGCCCTACGAGAGGATGGTATCGCTAGGATTATGCAGGTTCCATCCATGCTAAGTACTTGTGGACGTGAGTAGTCGGGTCGGTTTCCCCATTGTAGAGACCGACAGGGGATTTTTAACTTTGGCGGTAATGGGGTCGCCGAGGATTTCGAGGAAAATGGCGACATAACAATTTGGTTGGTTCATTGCTTGGGGCGGTTTTGACTGTTCGCCTTCCGGACCGCCTTCCAATTTGTTCAAACGACGGCGAAGGCGGTGTATTTCTACATCCGTTCTCGCCATAGGCTAGGGCCTTGGATCGATTGACCCTAAGCCGCTCCCGCTCATCCTAGGAAACCTGAGTCGGGAACTTATCGATCGAGTGGGCGAAAAGGATCAACTCGGTCGTCCGCGAACACCGAGTGGGCATGGCGATGTCGTGTTGGCCGGAGTGACTCCGCTACACGACTTTGCCCTTCATCATCTTCTCGCGGCCGCCTTCATCACGACGGACACGTTGTTCATTACCCGAATCGCTTCTTGGGCCGTCATGAGGAACCCGGGAACTTGAGGATTGATATTAACATTTAGTTGTGGATTGAGTGGGTTAGTATTTACAAGGAGTGGAGGAGGTGCTTGAGAGTTTGTGGTAGCGAGTTTGTGATATGAGTTGGTTCATTTGCTGTACAAAAGTTGGGTTGGTAATTAGCTGAGCGAAAGGAAATAAAGTAGTGCTCCCTGCTTCTGTCTGGAGCATATTTTGGCCATTAGTAGTCTGGCCAGTTTGGTTGTTAGGGTGTTGTTCTTCAGTCAAACGAGCATTTCTCGACTGTTGACTCATTTTATTTATTACGAAAAAGACAAACGTCGAACTTTACCTGGTTTTCACTTAACCTGCTTCTGTCTGGAACTCCGACTGGACCAATACGGGCCCTCCTTCTAGCGCCAATTTGTTGACGTGCGTTTTGGTCAACAAGCAAAAATATGTAAAAGATTTAACACGTGGAAATATAAGCGTGCGTAACGTGTGTTTATTTATGGCTAATTCTGCCTTTTTTGCGTAATGCCGAGCCGAATTATTGGGGTCGGTTTTTCTTACAATCTTGATTTTTACAGGCCTTTTTTCTCCTCCCTTTTCCTCTTAAAATGAGGATTTTTATACCCCTCGAGTAAGTGGGTTTTCAACAGTCATCTTTGCACTAATCAACCATTAATCAGTAAAATAATTAAAGAGGGACATGTGTCCTTCTTTAATCGTGCATGTCAGACAATTCTTGCCACTTGGTGACTCCTCTCTATAACTTTCTGACATGTGGCAGTTTCTGATACCAATAAAGCGTTAAGCATGGGCAGGTATGGGCAAATAATTATTTTTATGAATATGTCGCGCATGCGTTTCCCGCCAAAATTTGTGCTCGGGGCTCGGGGCTCGGAGCTCGGCAGTCATGTTGTGGTTGGGCTCGGTAGCGGGCGAGCCTAATTCATGACGTGTCGCTGCGCACCGTTACTGACGTCACCCGTAGATCCCCCACTCGGACGTGTGCTGGACTGATGACGTGGATTAATTTCTTCCAGCTGGGCTCGGGCGTCATCAGCTTGTATTTGTTTTTCGGCACCGCCGTTGAGTAGGAGGTTGCCAGAGTCATCTCATATGACAGACTTGGTGGAATGAATGGCAGTGAATCGACGAGCGGTGACTTCAATTTTAAGGCTAGCTGACAGTCTCATCAATTGCTTATCCTTGCGCGGTGCACCGGTTGCTGGTCGGCGGGTGAATGGATGGCAGACGGTGTGTGCTTGGGCGTGAAGTTTGGTGGTTTGGGTTGTTCGACGGTTAGGGGAATGGTGGTGGTTATGGTTATGATTTAATTAGGGAAAGTTATGAGTGTTTCGTCATGTCCGATTCATGAAGGTTGTTCGATTGTAGATAGGGATTATTGAAACTGTGTGCGAGAGAGGTGTGAATTCAGTGAACCATCTAGAAGTTAAATATGCAAAGTCTGCTTATATTTCGGATAATAGAGAGAAACGGGTTGATGAATTTGATTTAATATATTAATTTAATCAACATTTGTTTTTGGGAATGAGCTTTTTGAGAATGTATTTATAATTTTGCAAAATAAATTACTATATTCAAAATATTTATTTGGAAATTAACTATCGATATATTTATAGTAATTATAATTACAATTAAGATATAAAACAATAATAATGACAAATGACCTTGAATGTAAAATATTTTTTTAATAATCTCAATATTTATTTATTGAAATGTCTGTATTTTACGTACAACACATGTATCTTTTAGTAGCTAAAATGTTTTTTTTGAAAAAATTCGGCATAATATATATAAGTATATTATGAATATTTATTAAAAGTTACCATAAAAAGTTACCAGAAAATTTTGATTTAATTGATGAACTCGACTCGTATCGTGAGATTAGGGCTGAAAAAAGCGAACCAAGCTATTCAATGCTCGATCTGAGATCGATCATTAAAATCTCGTTTGAGCTCGGTTTGAACATATATTTTCATTCGATAAGATATAAAGCTCGGCTCGAGCTCGACTCTAATAATAAAAAAAATAATAAAATGTGTGTAAAAATATCAAGCTACTCAAGTTCAGTTCGACTAAAGCTCGTTCGAGCTCGATTCGATTTATAATCAAATCAAGCTCAAACATAATTTGAAACTCGAATAAAGTTAAAAAAAAAGCTCTAACAGTACTATGTTCAGCTCAAGTCGAATCGTTTACACTCCTACGTGCGACAAAAATACGAATACAAATTAATTGGTTGGAACTGAAAATACAATTTATATTTAAGTTATTTTATATGAACTATATTTATACTTTTTATACTTTATATAAATATTAATTTAAAGTGTTTCATACTAATCATGTTATGATTATAACATTAATTAAAGCAATTAATTTAGTAATGAATATCATATTTTTATGTGAATTGTATTTATACTTATTCAGCCAAGTATTACTTAGATGATGATAATATGTGTGCTAAACCTTTTACCTCAAAAGTACGGAAAATTTAACAGCGGTTCAAACTGTTTACGCTAAATAGAAGTATTTTTCAATTATTCATATGTACATGTGGTAGTAGACTAGTATAATATGAATTCAAACTAACAGAGTTTTGTATTATTACTATGCATTTACTAATTACACGTACAAGGTTATTGTATTATTATTATTATTATATTAATGTGTGAATTATGTAAAAATTACCTTTTTATAAATTTATATTTTATTTAAGATATAATTACGGCACAAAGTTGTTCATATTCATTGGAAAGCGAACAAATAGGGTCGGTCCAAGGTTTCGAAGAGCTTGGACCAAAACATAATAACAGAGGCCCTTGTGTTTACATTATAAAAATTTAAAAATAACAAAACTAATGTTACAAATGTAATTCAATTGATTTAACATGTAAAATACTCATTTTAGTAATAAAAATTATCATACTCCAACTTTAGCATTTTGGTCTCTACACAATAAAGTTTAAAAAAATCATTTAATATAATTTACCATAGAGAAAAGACAACAAAAAAACTATTAATGAATTAGCTATGAAAATTTGATCTTCTTGTATTTTTATCTACAAGTCATCAATCAATCTTTCATAACCAATTAAACCCTAAAATTCACTCTCAATTGGAATCAAAAGACAATGCAAAGTTATTTATTTGTTTTGCAGAAAAAAAAGAAAGAAAGAAAAAAAAAAACAAAAGTCAGAGATAGAAAATGGGAAGATAAATTCCATTTTGCAACTATTAAGTATTGAACTCATGACCTTCAAAGTGTCAAAAATGACCCCCTACCAATCCACCATCTTGCAACTTTTGTCATTTGCATCAACCTTGATATATATATATATATATATATAGGATATGGATCAAATAGGTCCTCTCATTTGGGGTGAGTCCATAGGACCCAATCCTAACCATAGATTAATATTTTTGGGTGGTCAGTTTTTAGGGGTTTTATATTTATTTTTTTGTTTCAACAACTAAAAAGGGTAGGGTGGTCATTTTATAATATAGAATCGATTATTGAGATTTGATGAGATCTCAATCATGTTCAATTTGTTTCCTCCTTTCACGCGGCGTGGTTTCATTATTGAGTAACCCATATCCCTCATGTTCACTTTTTTTTTTATCTCCGTGTATTCTATTGTTAATTTGCTTATGCAATATAATCATATTGCATGTGTAGTATAACCATATTGCATGTGTAATTTAATCATATTTGTATTGCATATGTAGTGTATATTTGTTGCTTATGTAGTATAGGGTTGTTGCTTATTACTTGCTTATATAGTTAATATATTTGTGTTGCATATGTAGTGTATATTCGTTGCTTGTGTAGTATGAGTTTGTTGCTTATGACTTGCTTATGTAGTTAATGTATATGTGGTGCATTTGTAGTGTATATTCATTGCTTATGTAGTATAGACTTGTTGCTTATGTAGTATGGGTTTGTTGCTTATGACTTACTTATGTAGTTAATGTAATTGTGGTGCATACGTTGTGTATATTCGTTGCTTATGTAGTATATGCTTGCTACTTATGTAATATGGGGTTGTTGCTTATGAATTGCTTATGTAGTTAATATATCATAGTGCATACATAGTGTATATTCGTTGCTTATGTAGTATAGACTTGTTGCTTATGTAGTATGGATTTGTTGCTAATGACTTGCTTATGTAGTTAATATATCTAAAAGCACCATGACACATCTATATAAGCAACAAATTACATCTTCATAAGAAAGATGAATGATTCTTCATAGTAGTATGTTGAAGAAGAAGCGATGGGTTTGTTACGTGATTTTGTTTTGAAATTTGGAAGGATTGCGTGAATCCCATGAATCTAAGTGAATCCCATGAATATTGATTTGAGAGGATGACTAATTTACCCATATGTTTAATTAACAAGCTTGTAATTTGTAATTTTGCCTCTTAAATCGCAACCCTTGAAAAAAATTAGATATATGGCTAGGATTGGTCCCTATGGACTCACCCTATGAGATGGTCTCATATAACACTCTCCCTATATATATATACCGAAACAATATATAGACATATATAATAAAAAATTTCGTGGGCTCTCGCCGAAGGGGGCCCTATGCGGCGGCACTACCTGCACTGCCCCTGAGTAGAGCTACACCTTTTGCTTTTGTGTAGATCAACTCGTGGAGTTTCATTTCAATTAAGGCATTAAATGCACTATATATTCTAATTGCACAATATACTTTTATAATAAGAATATAGGTGTATAAAAAGTATAGTTTGTCCAACCACCTCTACTCACCTCTTGTTACCTCCACCGCCGAAAAGGAATTAAATACATGTAATCGGTAAGATAAATTTTTGTGTTTTACTGGGTTTAAATATTTTCTATTTTTTAAGTCAAATCTTTCGAAAAATGTGGTTAAATATTTCATAAATTCATATACTATTTGAAAATTTTAGTTTTTGTTAAGTTATATATTAATATGATATAAAATACTATATATATTTTCTTATAAAAACATATCACACAATGATATATGGATTTTTATGTCATAATTATAAATTAAATCTATAAAGTACTTTAAGTACAAATCATATAAAAATAATATTAAAATAACCCTTATTAATATTCCAAATATTTATTTAGTTTTTTTTACTTTACCTGTACATCTAGTACTAATACGTATATTAATTTTTATGTGTGTTTAATTTGCCCATTTTTACACTATAATCTTTAATTAATATTCATAATAAATACACTCATACATATAAAGTATAAATATTGATTATTTTCAATTCCGTGATTTCTAACTAGGCTAATAAATTAATTTAAAAAAAAACTAGGTTAATAAAGTAGAATTTCCAAATACCATGATTATAAACAAATGTAGCATATTATATCAAATTAAATATAATATGTAATTTCTTTTTCTTTTTCTTTTTCTTCTTTTTCCCAATGTTTTCTAGCGAAAGTTGCTAATTGCATTTCAAATAGCAACTTATCACATTGCAATTTGCAACTTAGTATTCAATCTTCCACAAAAAACAATAGCCCAGCCCCCAAACCTTTGCAAACTCGCCTTTTGTTTCTTTTCATCAAATTTCTCACACATTCTGTGTCTCTATCCAGCCACAGGTACTACTCCGCTCCTTCCTTAAATCACCGCCCAGGCCTCTACCGGTGGACAATTCTACTCCGGTTCCAATCAACAGAAGCTTGTTTTCCTTTTCAATTCTCTTAGCAAAAGAAGGTAAGTCATATTTGATTATTATTTAGTTAAATTTTTGTTAAACTATATTGAATAACCAACTTGATTCTCACCAACTACAATTCAAGACGAAATCTTTTTGTAACTAATCGAATAAGTTTATTAATGGTGAATTAATATCTCGTCATATAGAATTATCAAGCATGACAATATAGTTGTTATGAATTATATATTTATATCTTCTATAAACTTTCTTATTGAATTTGTTTGTATTGTTACTAAATATAAATATTTAAGACGACGCATTTGCATCACTAATCAATTTAACTAGTTAATGAAGACTCACTATCTCGTCATATAAAATTAATATTTGTGACAATAACATTTGTCATCAATTAATATGACTTGTCATTATAAAAAAGAGTCACACTTAATATTTTGACAAAATATTTTGCCTGAAAATAAAACGACAACGAATTAAAGTTTATTGTCACTAAATATGAATATTATTGACGAAATAATGTTGCCACTATTTGTTTGGAGTAATTAGTGACAAAATATGATGGTATCATGAAAAAAAATTAATTTGTGACACTATATATATCATCACCAATTATTATCGATTTGTCGTTGAACGATTCCCCTCCACACTTTTGGTGTGAAATTCTATATGTTACAAATTGTTGTGACGGATTGTAATTAATCGTCATGTAATATGCAAATTTGTGACAACATATTAGATTAATAGTGACAAAAATATACGGTGTGATAAAAATATATTTTTCAATGGCGAAAATAAATTTCGTCACTATTACTTAACGAAATATGACATATAGCTGTGCGTGGAAGATTTTGGTGCGAATTCCAATCTTCTACAAATAATTATGACACAATTCAATTAATCGTCGTGAAATATGCAAATTAGTGACGAAATGTAATATTGATAGTGCCAAAAATCAATGGTGTCATAAAAGAGTATTTTAAAATGACACAAATAACTTCGTCATTGTTAATTAACAAATAATGACAAATCTTTATGCGCGGCAAAAAGAATCGTCATAAAATATGTCTTTGTTGACGAAATAAGAGTGTCGTTATTTTATTAGAGTGAAAAATGACAAATTATGATGTTGTCATTAAAATAAATAATTTGTGACACTAAATTTCATCACTAATTATCACCAATTCATCATCGAAAGATTTTTCTCCAAAATTTTGGTGTCAAATTCTACCTTCTATGAATACAGTGATGGGTTTCAGTTAATCGTCATGAAATAGTCAATTTAGTGACGACATCTAATATCAATAGTGACGAAATTAAATGGCATCGTAAAAGTGTACTTTACAATGACAAAAATAAAAGTTTGTCACTTTTAATTAACAAATGATGACAAATAGTTATGCGTCGTGAAAAAGTTCATCATAAATTGTGTTATTTCTTGTAGTGACTCACATGCTTTTCCTCTATCAGATTCTGTCCATTAGCACCTGGTGGTACCAACAGACGCTCCTCATTATTTTTGTTGTCCACACTACTCCCACCATTTCCCTCTGCCATCGCTTTCAAACTTTTTCTCAACTAATTTGTTGTCTTTTCAATCTCCAAGTCAATGGGTATATGTTCAACTAATCGGGAATGCGTGATCATGCACTATCTTTCAACAAAATAATGTTAAAAACAAAAACAAAAATAGTGCTTCAATTAAGATTGAATTGTTTATTACTATATTCATGTAGAATCTTTCAATCCCCGGTAATGGCACCAAAAACTTGACCGTGATAATCTTTTCACTAAACCGCAATTGTATGTTATAGCTAGCAGATATCAGTGAGCAAGGTCGTATTCCTCAAGGATTGAATCATGAAACACATAAAACACAGTAAATATCGTACTCCAATTTTATTGAAGCATTCAAAACCAAAAAGTGTTATCGAAACTAAACCTAAAATTATCAACTAAAATATCTAAGTATTGTAAAAGACCTAAGCTTCACAAGATTTCAAACAATTACGAAAAGCAATCCTAGGAACATAATCTCAACATGCTTCGTCAATATTAATTCCAATTAATGTTAAATCAAAATCAGTTTCTGTGTATCTATGGGTTCAATTCCTAAAGTAGTTTATTCCTTCTAACTAGTGCAAACAAACCGTTGATTAATAAGAATTGCAGGTATCCCTACTTAGCAACTAACATCAACTCCCAAAAGCATTTAGAATTGAAGTAAACCCCCACAAATATTTATAGGTATCCTAGCTCAATACCCGTTTATGTTATGAATTCGTTTATTAAAATTTAGATCTCATCTCCCAAATTTTGAACTAAAAAATAAGACATGCAAATTATTGGCCAGATAATCTACAAGAAATAAGCACACGAATTCACAAATAGAAAACGAGAAACCAATTAAGAAGAAATAATCAAATTAGAATTAACATGAATCCACAGTTTCGATCATGCCCTAAGATCAAGAGATCTACCCTAAGATAATTGATTGCAAACTCATAAACGAATCTGAAAACAAATAGTTTGACATTGAATTAAGTACAAAACAAAAGCTCTAAACTATGATGATGAAACCCTCTTGTGTAGATGGATCCTTCCTAACAATCTTGAACCCCTGTACCTACGTAGTTGGAAGAGGCCTTGTGTTGTTCTTCGTTGTATTATGTTTTCTCTCTAAGAATTTCGTGTGAAATTGAGTAAAATTTCTTGTGTAACTATATGTCCAGTTTTAGGGTTTGGTCTTCCTTTTATAGATGCTTTGAGAGATCCTTGGTAGAGTCCCGAAGAAATTAGGAAACAAATTAAGCCCGCAGACAGAATACACGATCGTGTATTTCGTTTCAATCTCTGTTTTTGCTCGAATCACTTAACATGGCCTTGTACTTATACACGGGTGGGTCTTATATTTTGTCTCTGAAATTCTTCCCTCAAACAAGTCACATGGGCATGTAAAATGACACAGGGACACTTCACACGGTCGTGTATTATTACAAGGACATACCATGTGTTTTTTATTTCATTGTTTCTTTGCGTGTTTGATCGTATCTTGGCATTCGGTATTCTTGTCTGGGTTGTCCTACTGATAATTTTCATATAAAGCTCTATTTCATGTAAAAACATACAAGAGTTCGCATTATCACGCCCAACAAAGGAAACCAACCAAAACACACTAAAATTCATGCAAATGTATCAAATATATACTCAAATAAGCCTTAAATGCACATATATTTTACACTCATCAACAATCAATGGGAAACACCTGTAGGACTGTCAGTTTCAGAATGTTGCACAGTTAGTAAATAACATGAAATGTCAACATCAAGCTGCAAGGAAAAAAAACATGCCAACTTTCCAAAGTTGTGTTATAAATTTGTCTATCACTTCAACGGACCAAAAATCAAATCACAACTATAAACTTAAGGGATTTTATATAGTGACACTAGAGACATAAGCCACAAATTGAGAAACAAGCTAGCAAATACTCTCTCAAGCATAAACTGAAAAATTCCTCAAAGTTTCATATCAGAACACCTTACAACACTCAATGAATGATAAAGGTTGATTCAACAGTTGAAGATGAACTTTTTATTGAAGACAGAAATCGGGGTTCACTTTTCCTGAAGTAAAGGATCTGTGATTAGGTTCATGGTTGAACCAGGACAGAGCTGCAAGAAGGTCGTGGTGATCAAATTTTGTGGTTTCTGTGAGCTGAAGTAATTAGAGGGTTGTGTGATAAAATCTAGTGAAGGGCTAAATCTAGGTATTGGGCTTTTGTGATTAAAGCTGCTAGGATTGTGTTGTAATTTTGTATCTAAAGTTAATTGATACTTAGTGAATTCCTCTGGTGAAGAAGAAGAGTGGAAGTACATGAATTACCCCATCCTCGAACCACTATAATTCTGTGTCTCATTTCCTTTATTGCACTTTACATTCCTGCAGCTTTCATTGAGATTATTGTGTGCTAAATAACTCGCTAAAACACACTGTGTTGATTGCTAAAAATTGAGAAGGTGCAAGTCTTCCGTTGTACTAAACCGAAAACTAATTTTGTGAAAGTTGTAATTTTTAGCTAAGTTACTTTATCAACAACTCTGTCGAGAGATCGGTTGAGTGGTTAACTTATCTCTTGAATTTCAACTTATATGTCTCTAAGGACTTAATCTGTTTTCAACTCGACTTTGAAAATCGGGTTAAATTTTCAAAGTTGTAAAATCTATTCATGTTGGGAAATTTATTGTATAGATTTTTATGATGCTATGTAAAACTTAGATTAGGAAGTTGGCACCCCATTTTCTATTTTATATTCAACTATTTAATAGATAGGTTCTATGAAGTTGAGTCAAAGCAGCCAAGTTGAATATTGCAGAAGTTGGCTGAAGATCGAATTGAAGAATCAGTTGTGTTGCGGTGAGTATCGAAGTGAAGTATCGATCAGTATTAAAAGTTGTCTAAGTCGACAAGCCGACAACTAAGTCACTCCCGGATGATTGGAGAATACTATCAAAGGGGTTCAACAACAAAAAAGAATCAAGAAAGCTCAAGATGTCCGTTAATAAGTAAATCCAAATATTTGCTTAAAGAGGAAAAAAGACAAACTGCAACCTTAAAGCTGTTTTGCTGAAAGAGTGCAAAAGGTTGGGAACCCATGAGATGTTCATGCACACATGCAGTGATTCAGGCAAATCTGCAGTGCATTAAACTAAGGTTGGGTCAATATCAATTGCTGCATAATAAGACAAGCCAACAACCATGAAGTGGAGTTTGAAAATGCATCTATCTCTTCAACGGATACATTTTCGAACTGCCACTATAAAAGGCTGAGGAGTCTATGAGAGAGAGTACGAGAAATAACAAAGCATTCAAGCAATCTAAGAAAAGAGCAAAACATTCTCAAGAAATACACTCAATCCTCACGTCTAAAATTCAAAGATTATCTAACCAACACTTTCAATGAAGGGAAGAAAAGCTTCAAGGCTGTTGAAGAGGAAACTTGTTGAAAAACAAAGGGGTCTGCACATCCAAGGTTAAAGGACGTGCAGTGAGATTCTAGTTGAACCATGCTTTGGATTCGCTGGAGGGCTTCGTGATCCAATCCAAGAATTCGAAGGAGCTGAAGTAAAAGAACAACCGTCTTGTGAAGAGTTGAGTCCGAGGAGTGTAGCCAGCTATGTGATCTAGGCTTGCTCAGACTGTTCATCTGTTTTGTAACTCGTTGTTGCATTAGTGGATTACCTCCAGGTGTTGGAGAAGAGTGGAGTAGAGGAATTACCCTATCCTCGAACCACTATAAATTGCTCTGTGTCTATTTACTTTCAACATATTTATTTCTTTCACATTCATATCTGTTGATTGATAAATTTGCTAAGTCAACTGATAATAACTTAACATAAAACAAGTGTCAAAAAACATATTTCAAACTAAGGGTGTAAGACTTCCACTGAAAACCAAGTTAACTGTATTTATAAAAAGGTCACTTCACTCAATTGAGTTATTCTATCAACAGCTTAGTCGAGTCTGTTGAGTGGCTAACACTACTGTTTAGGTTGAACTAAGTTGTCCCTCAAGGACTAAGATGACTTGTGATTAAAACTCTAATTTAATGGATAAAAATCGAAAACTGGTTAAGTCTATTAACCCCCCCTTCTAGACTTAACATAAACATCCCTTGGGACCTACAATTGGTATCAGAGCGGTTGGTTCAAAGAGCCTTCCGCACTGGTTACTGAACTGGAACTCATTTTTTTTTCAAAGATACAACATTTTCTGCTTTTAAAACTTTCTTTTAAAAGTTATTATCATGGAAGCAAATCTATCTCGCATTCCTATGTTCACTGTGGAAGAGTTTGATGACTGGAAGATTTGCATGCAGGCACATCTTTCAACACTGCACAATTACAAATAATGAAAGTGAACAAAGGCAGTGGTGGCTGCTCCTGCTGCTCCTGCTGGTGAAAGGGAGGCTGCTGCAGCACCTGTTGTACCTGCTACACCAAAACCTACTATGGTTGAAAAGCTTAGATGCGAATGGACCAACGAGGATAGGAAAAGATACAACTTGGACAATTTTGCCAAGGACATTTTGTACAAAACTCTTGATAAATCCATGTTTAACAAAGTTAAATCATGCAGGACTACTCGCGAGATATAGGAGATGTTAACTTTAATTTGTGAAGGATAAGAGCAAATTAAAGAAAATAAAGTAACTGTTGTTGTACAAAAATTTTAAAAGTTTAAAAGGCTTGCAAGTGAAACTCTAGTCAGCTGGATTCCAGATTTACCGAAATTACAAATGAGCTTTCAGCTCTGGGAAAGGAATACACATAGAAGGAGATGTGTATGAAAATCCTAAGGTCGCTCCCAGGTGAGTGGAAAATGAAGGTGATGGCCTTGAGACATTCTATGGACTTGACAAGAACCTCTAACTATGAGCTATTCTCAGATTTAAAAGCTTATGAATTTGAGCTTAGAAGAAAAAGAGCAAGAAAAGATAACTGTACCTAAGATAAATGCTCTAATGGCTGGAGAATCCAAGAAGGCTAAATCCAAGGAAATCATTGATCAGGAGGAGATTGCCTTAATGTTTAATAGATTTAACAAGTTCTTTAACAAGAACTATAAAAGAAACAAGGGTGAGACCTCCAGAAGACACTAAGCTCCTTCCAAAACTAAGGAAGATAGACCACCAACGAGAGCTGACCACCAGAGAGCTGAATATCAGAGAGTTGATTACTAGAAACTTGAAAACTTGTGATGGAACTGCAGACAGCCAGGACACTTTGATGTTGACTGCTCCTATCCACTAATCAACAAGTAAAAAAATGAGGAAGAAAGAAAGCTCTTTAGGGAAAGAAGACAAGAAAAGAAGAAAACCATGATGGCTGCTGAAACTAACACAGTCAATTGCAAAGAGACATCTGAGTCGGGCAAAGAAAGGGAACTATTCCTATGACATAGAAGAAGAGGCTTTGTTATGCCTCATGGCCAAAGAACAGGAAGATGAGGTACATTCTAACTCATCTAGCTCACATTATGATGATAGTGATAGTGACACACACTTCATCACTGTCAGATCTTTATGATTCATTAGGAAAAATGATGAAAGACTTTGACAACATAAAATCCTCACACACACCCTTGAATGGGGAAAACAACCAACTAAAATTTCAAAACTCACAATGATCAAGAGCCGAGAGTACTCTTAACCACATAGTTGATGAGAGTAAAGAGCTGAAGGCTGAGATAGCTAAAGTCAAGGCAGACTTAGTAGAAAAAGAAAAAAAGGAAAAAGAATCGAAAAATGTGATTGCGTACCTCAGTAAGTCATCCAAAACATTGGATAAATTAATGATGATTCAAAAGGAAATAGGAGATAAGGCAGGCTTAGAATTCAATTCCTTTGTCAATGCTCAAACTACAAGAGTGATTTTGGAGAAATCATCCTCAAGTAATGAAGGAGTTCAAAAACCAAAAGCACCATATGTTACACCCACTTTCAATCACAAGCAAACAATGTTGGCCTAGGTTATAAATGCAAGGGCAAGAAGCCAGTTGAGTATGGTGAAAGGACATCTGAAACAAAATTTAGAAGAGTCCATCATTAGACTCCTAACATGAAATATTCTGTAAAGGCAAAACAGAACTACCAAAAGCCCCAGAGATTTCAGCAGAGGAAGCCATATGAAAGGAATAGTAGAAATTATCCTAGCCATGCTGATTAAAGTAATCAAATAAGATATCAGCCAAGTCCTAAGGGATACAAGCCCAAGCGACAAAGACCTCAGACTCAAAATAGGCCATTCCCTAGGCAAAGGAACCAATATCAGCACACATATGCACCCAAGCACAATGCTCATTACACACAAAAGTTTTCATATTATCCAAAGAAAGCAAATGCACAAGTACACTCACAAGCATACAGACAAAAAAGACAGTTGTATATGCCTAAGGCTCCTACGCAATTTGCTAAGATACATTATGATTATGGAACTGATAGGTGGTAACCTCTTAGAATTAGATCATTTGGCTATATGTTGGTTGGATCACCTTATAGTGCTAACCCCTCAGGACCCAGACAGGTTTTGGGTACCTAAAACTTTTCCTTGATTGCAGGTTCAAGGAACAACTAAGTGCCAAGGAACCTGGTACATGTATAGTGGTTGTTCCAGACACAGGACTAGAAATAAGAAGAATCTAACAAACTTCAAGGAGTCAAGAGGAGCAAAAGTTATATTTGGAGGAAATGAAGCTCCAGGGGAAATAAGAGGCATTGGATCCGTAAAAATTGGAAATCACAGATGTAACCTATGTTAAAGGGCTGAATTTCAATCTGTTGAATATCTGCCAACTCTGTGATAAAGGCTAAAATGTAGGATTCAACATGGGTGTATGCCAAAAAAAGGATGTTGAATCAAATGAAGTTGTGATATATGTATCAAGATAGAAGAACATGTATGCAGTGGATTGGTCTACTGCTACATCAAATACATGCTTATTAGCAAATAAATTGATTGTGGCACAAAAAGCTGAGTCACTTGAATTTCCAGACAATCAACAAGCTTGCAAGGAGTCATAATGTGGAAGGATTTCCAGACTTTGTGTACAAGAAGGAAAGCATTTTGATGCATGGCAGAAGGGAAAGCAAATCAAATCTTCTTTCAAGGATAAGCCAAGTCCTTCTTCTACAAGGATCTTGGCTCTCCCGAACTAGGGTTTAATGGGAATCCAAAAGCCAAAAACACCATATGTTGCACCAACACCCACACTAAAACACAATCACAATCATACAAGCCTTGGATACAAAGGTAAAGGAAAGAAGCGATAGAGAGTATCTTTGAAAGAACAAATTGAAAAGAAATTCAAAAAAGTCCATCAGCAAACTCCCAATAGAAAATACTCTGTGAAAGCTAAACAGAGCTACCAAAAACCCCAGAGATTTCATCAAAGAAATTCATATGATGGGAATGGTAGAAACTATCCTAACCAAGCTGATTGGAATAACCAAGTGATATCAAGAGAGACCTATAGGATACAAGACAAAATAGCAAAGACCTAAACCTCAGCAAAGGTCATTCCCAAGGCAAAAGAGCTATCATCAGCACACTTATGCACCCAGGCACAACACCCAGAAATTCTACTATTACCCCAAGAAAGCAATTGCTCAAACAAATACACAGCATACGGACAAAAGATACGATTGTATGATCCTAAAACCCCCAAGCAATTTGCTAATGTGCACTATGATTATGGAACTGATAGATGGTAACCTCTTAGAGTCAGATCATCTGGCTATAGGTTGGTTGGAGCATCTTATAGCACTAACCCCCCAGGACCCAGGCAAGTATGGGTACCTAAAGTTTAATTTCCTTGATTGCATGGATAGTGGTTATTCCAGACATATGTCGAGAAACAAGAAAAACCTGTCAAAGTTCAAGGAAATCAAAGGTGCAAAAGTCATATTTGGAGGAAATGAAGCTCCAGGGGAGATCAAAGGAACAGGGTAAATAAAGAAGAATGGTCTGGAGATCACAGATGTTGCATATGTTGAAGGTCTTAATTTCAATCTACTAAGAATCAACCAACTCTGTGACAAAGGCTATAATGTGGGATTCAACATGGGAGTATGCCAGATCAAAGATGTTGAATCAAATGAAATAGTCTTTGCAAGGAACAAGGCGAAAAAACATGTATGTAGTGGATTGGTCAATCTACACACAAGCACATGTCTCTTAGCAAAAAGTACAATCAATCAAGTTGGGTGTGGCATAAGAAGGTGAGTCACACGAACTTCAAGACAATCAATAAACTTGCAAGGAGTCATCTTGTAGAAGGATTGCACGACTCGATTATACAAGAAAGAAAGCATATGTGATGCATGCGGATGGGAAAGCAAATCAAGTCATCTTTCAAAGATAAACCAATTCCTTCTTCAACAAAGATATTGCATCATTTGCATATGGACTTATTTGGTCTGTTGAACCAGCCCGACATCGGTGGAAAAAAATACACCTTAGTGGTGGTGGATGATTACTCAAGATATACATGTACAATTTTCATGTGTAAAAAGAAGGAAACAACTGCGAGAAATTGCCTCGGTGATGAGAAGAGTTCAAAATGAGAAGAGTCAAACCATTATAAAGATAAGGTCGACGAGAACGAGTTTGTCAATGGTATTATAACTCAATATTGTGTTGGAAATGGTATTGCTCATGATTTGTCGCTTCTATAACTCCACAAAAAATGGAGTAGCTGAAAAAAGCAATGAACTCTCAAGGAAGTTCTTTGGGACAATGTTAGCTGAAAGTGGATTACTAAAAGATTTTGGGTGAAGCCATTAATCTGACATGATGTACTTTCGAGAATAGATGCATGAACTTGACCAAGACTCCTTATGAGACATGGACGGGGAAAAGCCAAATGTTGGATATTACAAGATATTTGGATGTAAGTGCTTAATCCACAATAATGGCAAAGACAACTTGAAGGCTTTTGATGCTAAAGCTGATGAAGGTATCTTTTTTGGGATACTCAGCTGAGAGTAAAGCCTATAGAGTGCTAAACAAGAGGACTATGATCACAGAAGAGTCTATCCATGTGGTATTTGATGGCCAAAAATAAATAGAGAAGACATTGATGAGTTAGCTGAGAAGCAAAATCAGCCAACTATACAGAAGGGTCCTTATGTTGATGCAGATGTGAGAGCACTCAATCCTGGAGATGATGAGATAGCTGAATCTCTAAGACAGCTGGAAGGTATGCAGCTGAATGATGATGAAGAAGTTGTTCAAGACAACTTAGCTGCAAGGCGGCTAAATCCAGCAGACTTACTTCAACCAGATGTGAGATGGCTGAGAGGCCATCCACCTGAGTTAATCATTGTGGATTCTGGCCATGTAAGAAGAGCTGAATCAGTTTGAAAGGAACAAGGTATGGGAATTAGTTCAAAGGCCTACTCACCAAAATGTCATTGGTACTAAGTGAGTATTCGAAAAAGATGAATGAGGAAGGATATGTGGTTAGAAATAAAGCAAGATTGGTATCCAAAGGATATTGCCAAGAAGGAAGGTATAGATTTTGATGAAACCTTTGCTCATGTTGCGGATTGGAAGCAATAAGGATGTTTCTTGCTTATCTTGCACACGAGAACTTCACCGTATATCAAATGGATATGAAAAGTGCATTTCTAAATGGACTTTTAGAAGAAAAATCTATGTTGATTAACCTCCAGGTTTTGAGAAAAGACTATTGGAGACAAAGTGTACAAGCTCGAGAAGGCATCAGTATGTTTTGAAACAAGCACCAAGAGCATGGTATGACACACTGTCACAATTTCTAATTGACAATAGATTTAACAAAGGAAAAGTTGATAGAACACTCTTCAGAATTGAAGATGGAGTGAGTATACTGCTTGTTCAAATATATGTGGATGATATCATCTTTGGATCCACAAACAAAGAGTTGTGCGATAAGTTCTCTAACCTCATGCAAAGGAAGTTTGAAATGAGCATGATGGGAGAGCTGACTTTCTTCTTAGGACTTCAAGTCAAGCAAATGAAGGATGGAACCTTCATAAGTCAAACCAAGTATACCAGAGATTTAATGAAGAAATTTGGTATGGAAGAAAGTCATCAGTGAAGATCCATATGAACAGTTCAATCAACATGGATATGGATGAAGATGGAAAAGTTGTTGATCAAACTAGGTATAGAGCCCTCATTGGATCATTGCCCTATTTAACAGCAAGTAGACCAGACATCACCTTTGTTGTAGGTGTATGTGCTAGATTTCAATCTACACTAAAAGAGAGTCACATGACTACAACTAAGAGAATCCTAAGGTATTTGAAGGGATGCCAAGAAGTTGGCTTATGGTATCTAAAGGATGGTGGATTCAAGCTTGTAGGCTACTCGGACTCGGTATGTTGGATGTAGAATGGACACGAAGACTGCGCATCGTACTTGTCAATTGCTTGAAATAGATTGGTTTCTTGGTTCAACAAGAAACAAAATTCAATAGCTACATCCATAGTCAAGAGTAGTACATAGTTGCGGTATTGTTGTGCCCAAGTTACGTAGATGAGACAAAGAGAGACTATGATATTGAAGAAAAAAAATTCCAATTATGTGTGATAATATAAGTGCTATTGTAATCACTCAAAATCCTGTGTTGCACTCAGGAACAAAACACATTGATGTCAGATATCATTTTATAAGGGATCATGTTGAAAAGAAAGACATCACCTTGGAATATATCTCAGCTGATAAGCAGTTAGCTGACATATTCACTAAGCCTTTATGTGAATCAAAATTTGAAGAGCTTAAGAATGAGCTATGATTATTTGAGCTGAGTTAGGAGACTTAGAAGACTCAATCAGCAGAAACAAAGAAGAGAGAAACAAAAATAAGCAAGTTTCATTTTTTTTTCCTAAAGTAAGACAACCAAGATGAGAATTCAAATTTGACGAGTTAGCTAATAGTGAGTGATACTATGTGAAGAGAGAAGCAGAGTTAAGTCACTTTTGGAAGATAGCTAAGTTATTTATGAGCTAAGTGACAAAACGCAGTTGTTTTCTGCGAGTGGGAATGTTTTTAAAAATTACGTCAGCGTAATTATGATGTCAGAACAAAAGCTACACGTTTAGCCTATGATTGGATATAAATGTTGTTGCATTTAATGCGGGGAAATTAATGCGATTTCAAAGGCTGAATCCTGACTATTGATTTTGATCAAAATTTTCAAATTCCAGAAATCATCCCTTCCAGTCCAATATAAACCAAAATCCATTTTCTCTCTCCTCACAAACACTCGTCTCCAGTAAGAAAAGCAAACAAAGCAAAGTTTTTCTCTTTGTGAAAGTTGTGAAACCCTAGTTCCAAAAATTAAGATTTTTTGTTTGATTTCTCGATTATTCTCTAAGAAAATGGATGCATCATATGATTTCGTCAAGATGTCCAAAAAGATCCATTCGAGATCTACAATCAACCTTGAAGGAATCTTTGAAACAGTCTTGAGAAGGCCCGTGGAGAAGATCGCGGAAAAGCTTGAGAAATCCGGTGCAAGGATTTTCTCACGATGGAGTACTCTCATCGTACTTAGAAGAAGTTGTTATGTTCTATGTCCACGCAGTTCATGACGATCGTCATCCCGACAAGGAGATCAAGGTCACTACTGCTGACCTTGTTGAGCACTGCAAACTTCCCTCTGAAGGGTTAAAAGAGATTGTTGAAAAAGATGTGAACTTAGCTACTGCTTAGAAGGAAATCGCCAAGCCGGAGTCGATTCTAAAGGCTATCTACACAGACAAGAAGGCTTTGAACAAGGAGGACTACAACAAATTGATTAACATCGTGTCCAAGTGTGTCGACATGATGTTCGACAGCTTTAATCAGTTGTCTCGAACTAAGCTGGTGATGGCTGCTATTATGGAAGATAAGAAAGTTAACTGGGCTGAGTTTGTCTTTAGCCGAATATGCCAGAATGTGATCAACAAGACCATCAAGGAGGATAGACTTGTTTGGAGGCTCATCGGATATGGCCAGGTGATTGGCCATCTCATGGAGGTGAAGGAAATTTCCCCGAGACATGGAAAGTCGTTTCATGTCAACAAAAATATGTTTAAGGAAAATCTGTCGGCGCTCGAGGCAAGCGGATGCAAGGAAGGCCGACACCGGTGAGGTGAATCACCTAACCCTACTCAAGAAGACAGAATCAATCCCCAACTCTCTCTCTAAGCCGATCCAAAAGAAGAGAGTTGATGTAGCTAAGCCAAAGACCCGCCCCAACAGACAAATTAAAGAAGGCTCATGCCCTGCAGTAGAGCAAAAGCACTGCCCAAAGGTAGAACCGAAGCCCCCCCAAAGGTGAGACCGAGAAAGACACATCTAAACCTTCTCGGTAGTGAAGAAGAAATGCTCGATTGTGCCCATAAGCAAGGTACCGCAACGAAGAAGATAAATATGGTGGAGCCGAAGCCACTTAAGAAGGCTGAAGAGGATGAAATTCCTCTTGTGAAAACTAAGAGAAGAAGACTTGTTCGCAAGTCCGAATTGATAAAGCCGAGTCCGCCACTCGGCCCGACAAAGAGATCTGTTGCATACCAAGAAGAGCGATCGAAAAAAGCGATGGTGGTGATGCGGTCACCACGGAAAAAGAAGAAGATTCTTGATGTCGATCGTGACGATCAAGACCGAGCATTTCGAGAGACAGCAGTTGAAGAGCATGGAGCCGAGACAAGCGAGCAACATGAAGAAAGAGCTATCCAGTCCCCTCAGACGGATGCTAATGAACCCGAGGAAGAACATGTTTCACTCGCTACCATTCGGGAGGAAGGAGATGATGATGATGTTGTGATGTTATCTTCTGTCTATCTTTGGCGTTTTGGAGAGATTATTGGAATGGAAATGTTGGAAGCTGAGTTATTCTCAACACCAATTTGAGCACCCGAGTTCATAGAAGAAGAAGAGGAGCATTTAAGCTTCCCGGGGCAATGTATCTTTCCATTTCGCCCTTGATCCCGACTTACGCATGATTGTCCTCTGTGAAAAAGAAGGAAAAGAAAGCAAAGAGCTTTGGAGAAGGCCAAGGCTATTGAGGAGTCAAAGAAGCCCCACACTTGTTTCTTTACTAATGCGCTGAATATGCCCTGAATCAGAGTAGCGATAGTGACATAGAAGAAATCGACCCTCTTGTGGCGTGAGAGAAAGTTGAATTCGGCAAGCCATAAGAGAATCAAAAGCGATGCACGAGCAACAAATGCAAGAGGGTCCAGGAGAATCCTCTTCACTCTCTTTAGTCCCTAACGTTATGGATGTGGTGCATAAAATAGCTATTAATATTGTTGCCACCACATCCCCGTGCACTCGGGAGATGGCCCTAGGACCATTGGTGATGAAGCTAAGGGTGGTGACGAAGCGGGCACCTTAGCCAAGCCAACTCCTGCGAGAAGGTGTTCGACACTGCCCCATGGGTAACCCCACTACTCTTTAACTTGGTTGGTGCGCTAGGCTGAGGGGAAAGCTCTCCACCACAAAAATAGGTCGAGGGATGCTCTGGGAGACCAATCTATGCGGTTTGGAGGCAAAGATGAGAAACAAAATGTATAGCAGAGTGAAGTTGATGAAGCTCAGATGGTTGAGACTGTCTCATCTGAAACCTCATCTCAGACCGAAAAGCCAATGACACTGCTAAAGCAGCTAAGGCAAAGGATGGAGAGGAGGCCATGCGAGTTGAGACTCCTGGCCCTGAAAGTGCAATCCTATGAGTTGGGACTCCGATGGATGCCACTGAAGACCCTATGGCAGCTGAGTCTGCTAAAGGGAGATCTGCCCAAGACCCTGCCACGGTTGAGACTGCAAACAGGGATGCCCAAGGTCCTCCAAATGGTTGAGAGACTTGTTGAGGGTAAAGAAGGCCCAAAGGAGGTTGAGACTTTCTTGGGTAAAGAAGCCATAAATGAGCCTACTCCTCAAGTGGAGGTAGCTGATGAAGAAGAAGAAATCAGCGCCCTTCGCGATTCGTAGGAACAAGTTGACACAGAATTCCTGGAATCGAGAAAATGAAGAGCGAGTCCACTCCCGTTGATGAATCTAATAAGGACACGATTGAGGATGCTTAAGCCTCTCGGAGTGAAGATAGTCACAAAGTTGCTCCGATGAGATTCGTATTCATTAATGAGCCAACCCCATTGGTTCCATCACTTTATGATGACGCTGATGAATCAGCTGAGGATCAGACTACTCAAAAAGAAGCAAAACCGCGTCACCGAGAAAGTCATTTAAGAGGCCGAGGATCGGTCGACTAAGTAGGCTAACACAAATTGCTCAAGATACCGATGAAGATGAAACAAGCTGAGGCATATAGAGCTAAAAATATTTTGAAGAAAAAGGAAAGGCCCCTGAGGCAGAAAGGAAGCGGTATTCGATTTTTCCGGATGACCTATTCATGGAGTACTTTCTTTTCGAAGCCCACATTTTGTTTGAAGCGAAATCGCTCGGGAACAAGCTCGCTATAATATCCAAGTACCCTCGAAAGAACTCCGAGCTCCGGATGAATCTACTATTGAGCTATAGGGTTCGATTTTGATGCGATATGGCGGAAGATCGATCTTGATCGAGACAGTGACTTGAGAAAAAGTATTTGAAGCCATCGTGAAGCGATTGAGAAGAGGAGCATGGCTTTGCATCGTTGGACCAAAGGCTAGACAATAGGGATGCTACGATCACCGAGACATCAGTACCGTTTTAAGAATTTGAGAATGGGTGGGACAAGTGAAAGCTCGAGGAGAGGGCAAGTCACGTATTTCAAATCATTATTTGCCAAGATGGTGATCCGGAGCTCGACAACCTCAAGCTCCAGCGAGGCTTCGGGACCACATTTTCGGGATAGAGGAGTCTCACAAGTTGGACATGGAGTTGCTCAAGTGCAAAGACAAGAATGAAATTGCCGTTGGAGACAAACATGAGTCGATGGATCGAGTTCTCCAAACATAAATGAAGGCGATGGCGGTGAGTCGAAAAGCTATGCGGTATGAGTTTGAACAACTTACTCCATGTCACCCACGACAAGCACGATTCAACAAACAATGGACTTGATTTTATTCTCAGTGGCATGTTCCCTGGCTTGACTCTACCTTTTGGTGATGATGCCAAAAAGGGGGAAGAGAAGCCATGAGGAACTTAAGGAAGGGCCTTGGAGTCATAAGGAAGGAGAGCAAGCGAGGAAGCAAGCACGGGGAAAGCGGCTCTGTGAAAAATCCCCCTCCGAAAATCATGTTTGACAAAACCCCTCAACAAGGTGAAGTCACGCCTCACTTCTCAACAAACTACCTAAAAAGTCGACTGGGAAGAGAAAGCTTAAATAACGATCAAAGAATCAAGAAAAGCCATTGAAGCTAAGTTTGAGAAGGTAGCTGAGAAGCACAGTGAGCGCATTAAGGATATCAGAACAAGGTATGATGGCCTCCCAGCAGGATTATTTAAGGATTCACCAGCAATCAAACCTCCAAGAGAAATCACAATACCTGATGCAGGATCTGAGCCAAGATCCCTAGAGGAGTTTGAAACTCTAGATGCAGAAGGTTACGTCAAGAACTTGACTCTATCGGAGGCGTGGGACTTGTACTCTAGACTTGTGCAAAAAAAGTGATAGACAACGAGTTCAGCGATCACTCACCGAAGAGCTCGATCAAGATACACTCCCGGAGGAGGAGCTAAGTCAACAAGAGGGAGGGAAAGGTCTGGAAGTAGTGGAAGAGGCAGAGGGACTCCACCACAGCAAAGACCAAAGGATATAAGATACATCAATCCACATAATAAGGGGATAAATTACTGGGATGGGTTTGATCCTCTTGCCAACCTTGAAGTTAAGCGCAAGAATGAGGAGGCGGTGAGGAGTCAAGAAGCGAGAAAATGAGAGAGTTACGTGCGAATGGGAGGAAAGGCAACGCAGGATGACCCTCTTGCTAAGCGCGCATATGAGAAGAAAAAAAGAAAAGAAGAAGAAGAGGAGAAGAGGGAGAAGAAGCAGAAAAGACGAAGGAGGAGAGTCAAGATGAAGAGAGAAGAAAGAAGCGACCAAAGCGTTGAAGGCGGTTGTAACCCCTTCATGTATTTTACTTAATTGTAAATACACAAATTGTAAGTGTTATGTAATAAAGCTCTAATATTTGTTGTAATTTTATAGTTTTGCTCGATACATGATGTATGTATAAGCTCTGATATAGTGTATAGAGTATATCTTGTAAATGACTTTGTAAAGGACAAGAATGTTATGATCAATAAAATTGACATATTCAACTCATACATTCTTTATTCTTGCCCGCTTGTGTTCTTTGTAATATTTATTTAAGTTTTGGCATCATCAAAATGGGAAAATTGTTAGGAAATTTATTACTAGATTTTTATGATACCATGTAAAACTTAGAATAGAAAGTAGGCACCCCATTTTCCTTGTAATTTTCTATTTTGTAATAAATAGGATCGCATAAAGTTGAGTGAAGTCGACTATGTCGAAGAATGCAAGAATTCAACTAAAGATCAAGTGAAGACCAGTGTGTGTCGGTGAGTGTGGTCAAGATGGAAGGCGGACTCGGCGAAGGATATCCAACGAGAGGAACAAATGAGTAAAGATTGAAGAAGTGTCGATCAAGTCGAAAAGAGTTGAGTCTACCAGTTGAACGGCGATTGAGTCATTCCTAAAAGATTGAAGGCGCTCAAGTCAAAGGGGTAAATGCAAAAATATCGGTCAAGTCGGTGATATTAATGTCTGTTGCCGCAGTCGAGACATTACTTAAAATAGTAATACATCCATGTCGACACGTCTTAAAGTGCTCATCCCAAAAGCGTGCAAAAGGAATAAACCAATGGGAAGAAACCTTGAAGCTTGTGTCGAGGACCTCAAAAGTCAGAGTCATTTAATACGAGGAAAGGTCACCATCACAATCTTTGCAAGTCAAGAAAGCGACAAGTCAACGAACAAGAAAGTGTGATTTGAAAATAGACTATCTCTTCAACGGGCAAATTTTCAAATGAATACTATAAAAGGTTGAGGAAGCAAGAGAGAGAGAAGATATATGACACACGAGAGATCAAACATTAAAAGCAATAAAAAAAGCAAGCAATACCTGCAAATATTCTTTCAAGCTTACCAAGAAATTCCTCAAGCCTAAAACTCGAAGGAACTCGATCCAACACACTCTGTGAAGGAAAGAACACTTCAACCGATTGAAGAGGAAAACGTTTTAAGAACTAAAGTGCTCTCTCTAAGATTGAAGGATTTGTAGTAAGGTTCTAGGTCGAACCAGAAGTTTCGAGCTCGTTGGAAGGCTGTGTGATCAATTCTAAGGGTTCGAAGGGAGCTAAAATAGCAAGACAGCTGTCTTGTGAAGAAGCTGAGTCGAAGGAGAAGCCAACTGTGTGATCAAGGCTGTCTCTAGACTGAGAACTACTTTGTAACCTGATCTGTTACTTAGTGGATTCCTCCACGAGTTGGACAAGAGTAGATTAGAGGAATTAACCATCCTCGAACCACTATAAAATTTACTTGTGTCATTTACTTATGGCATTTTACTTTTCGGCTTATATTCATATTTTCTGTTTAAATTAAATTGCTAACCCAGCTGATAATAACATTGCTAAGAACAGGTGTTAAAAACTAGTTTAAAATTAACAAGGGTGTTAAGTTTTCTGCTGTATAAAAACCAAATCAACTAAAAAGTTAAGTGTTAGCTGACGCAACTAAGTTATATTATCAACAGCTCAGTCGAGTTTGTTGAGTGGGTAACTTTGCTGAAGTAAGCCAACCTAGCTGTCCCCCAAGGACCTAGTTGATTTGAGTCAACTCTGTTGAAATAATTTAAAAGGACTAAATTATAAAAGTTGGTAAGGTTTATTCAATCCCCCCTTCCTAAACCTTACATCACACCCATTCGGACCTACAAGTCGGTTGAAAAATGTAGTGATACGTGTGGAGAAATTTGAAGTTGAATCAAAACAAAACTTTTAATACAACAAGAAGAGACAGGGTGTGAAGAAAATGGAGGATTTAGAAATAAATAGGAATTGATTGTACCTACACAAAGAGGTCATATGAGTAGTCCTAAAGGTTGTAATTTTAGGGATACAACATCGGCCTAGTAAGGGTGTAGTTTCTACGCTATTAGTCATCACTTGTGCTCATTGTGGAGAATGCATATTGCTTATTGGGAATTTCTTTTAGATGTGGTTAACATGGTCATTTATATAGCAAGGAACTTCACAAAACCACATGAAGAACCTATAGTTGAGCAAACTAGATTTAGTGTTTTCAATCCTAATAGAGGTAAAGGTCGAAGAAGATTTGGTATAAAAAGAGGCACTAGTGTAGAAAAATGTCGAGCAAGCAGACAATAAGCTAAAGCTTGAGTCTTTTGTATGACAAACAAAGAACCTAAAGATGCACCAACCGTAGTTTTTCGTAATCTCTCTATTACTGGAATAAATGCTTGTATTTTATTTGATCCCGGAATAACACATTCATTTGTGTCACAACTATTTCATCACATTTGGGAAACAAACTATACACATTGGTTATCATTTACTTGTTCAAACTCAAGTAGGGAATGTGGTTATTGTAAAACTTATATATGGTGATTGTAATATTCTAATCTGGGATTTAGAATTACATGATATGTTGCGTGTTATGTCATTAAGGGATTTCAATATGATTCTGGGTATGAATTGGTTAACTAAACACCATACTAAACTGGATTGTTTCACTAAAAAAATAGTCTTAGAGCTTATTGATCGGATACAAATAGTATTTAAAGGAAAAGAAAAAACATTTGGCTGCGTGTATAGTATCTGTATCTACAACATTCAAAATGGTGAAGAAAGGTTATGATTGTTACTTAGCCCATGAAATAGACACCCAATTATGTGATTTGAATTCTCTTTTATGTTTGTTAAGGTACAATGGTTGATTAGTTCCTTGATTGGTTTTTAACGGAATGGATAAAGATCTTTGGAAGATCTTATATGTGTTTGTTTAGGATGATATTCACAGATGATATGTTGGTGTACTCTAAATAACATGGGATATTTAGTTGATATTTATAGAGATTCCCAGAACTAGGAAGATTGGAAAGGAATTGTTATTAGTAGGATAAACTTGTGATCTTTTGGTCATATAGTACAATATTATTTTGAGACAAGTAAATCGATAATAGGTGTCCGTATAAGTATATTAGATTTTGAGGTTATATTGCAAAAGAAAGGACCACAAAGGTGATTGAAAGAAGAAACTTTTTGGGTAAATGATGATATTGGGTATTCTAAACTTTCTTTTAGGTTGTTGTCCATAGTCATTTTACACAAAGTATATGGTAATGGTGTATTTAATTAAATGAAGATACTTATAACAATTATGATAGTTAAATATGAGCACTACGTGAATCTGACATACATATTATTTATTAATTTCCCATAGTATTATTGTCATTGGGTTTTGATCCATGTCGATGTAAAATGATAGAGTTACTCAAATTTCTTACACGAATTAGATCATTTTACAAATTACTTTGAATCAATAATTATAAAAGTTGAACAAGAATTAATATTCATTATTGACATTTTCGTTTAACAGATCTTATTCAATTAAATTTCTAGGACAAGGATAACAATGGGTTCAGTTGAGACAGAAGTCTCATGGGAAAATTTACATAGGTTTTTGATAACTAACTAAAAGACCACGTATGAATCTAGATAACATGATAGTGTATGATTGTATTTTGGATAATGATCATGCCACTTCATATTTGGGATTATCGAATGGTGCAAAAGTGTTGCGATCTAAAGATAATTATATGTACCTGGTACTAGGAGATTGCATTCTGACAAATTAAGGTTACAAGGATACTAATGAGATTGTGTTAGAGTTAAGAGATTATAATATCACAAAAACTCCTGTCAGACCGTCTAACGGGTCTGACCTGTTAGACGGATCTGATCCGCGGACCCGGTGGCATTTCCGTAATATTAGGAGTGGTGTTTTAGTAGTTTTCAGGGACCACCGGTATTAACAGTCCTTCTGAAAAGTATTAGCCATCATTCTAAAAAGTATTAGCAGTTCTTCTGAAATGCATTAGTAGTTCCCTGGAGAGTATTATAGTATTTCTCCTGAATATACTCCCGAAATGTATTAGCAGTCCCTCGAAAAAGTATTAGTAGTTCCTCGAAAAAGTATTAGTAGTTCCCTGGAGAGTATTTTAGTAGTTTCCCTAAATATAATTAAAGTTTTCTCCCGAAATGTATTAACAGTCCTTCTGAAAAGTATTAGCCGTCCTTCTTAAAAGTATTAGCAGTTCTTCTAAAATGTATTAGTAGTTCCCTGAAGAGTATTTTAGTATTTCTCATGAATATACTCCCGAAATGTATTAGCGATCCCTCAAAAAAAATATTAGTAGTTCCTCGAAAAAGTATTAGTAGTTCCTGTAGAGTATTTTAGTAGTTTCCCTAAATCTAATTAATTTTTCTCCCAAAATGTGTTAGTTGTCCCTCGAAAAAGTATTAGTAGTTTCTCAAATAAGTATTAGTAATTTCTGAGAAGAGCATTTTGGTGATGAAGGTGTAAAGAGCCTAGCCTATGGTTGTCCGATCACGAGTTCTTGACTTGTGTGGATGTGTTCTTATAACGGGTATACCTTTCTTGTATTCATTCTTTTCTAACAAAAATTTTTGCAGCTATTTTGTTATTGATGAGGTGAGATGTCGAATTGGAATGTTATTTTCGAGGAAGTTATCATCGTTTATGTTAGCATCTCACTCTTAGCTTCATCTTTTATTAGTTTGGCCAATCCTTTATAATTCGATTTGAAGGGATAATTACAAAATCGAAGATGTGATGGTTTTAATTTTTGGGAATTTATAGTGTTTAGGACAACATGTCATGCATGTTCAAACACAAAAAAAGAGAATGAATGGAAAACAGAGCGAGTAGGTGCGGAATATGTTTGTCGCGGACCGATTTTTTATTTTTTTGCGGATCCGGTCAAATCGCAAGATGGGTAGGATATTTAGACCCGTCTAACGAATCTAGATCCATTAGACGGTCTCGACAAGAGACTATCTCTTATAATATAGTTGTTGCTCATTTTGTAAATACACTTATTGATATATTACCAAGCACATATATATTGATCTATATAAATGTAATGGGCTCATTTTGGAATATCATTTACAGATTTTGAAAGAGACCCAATGATCTTATTGAATTATCTAGAAGATGTTTTATTATTTTGAGGTTAATAAGACGGATAATTACGATTGGTGGGTTTTCATAAGGTTTTATAAAGTATGAAGGATATGTAATGAATTATTTGTGTGACGTTATACTGTTACATACTATATATGATTTAAATGATCATAATAGAGTTATGTAGTCTAAGGTAGAATATGATTATTTCAGCAATATAGAGGTCATGTATTTTAATATAAATTAAAATAAAAGTAGCTGCAAATTAAGGGAATAATCAAAACTCAACCCCTTATATATTGGTTATTAAATATACTGTAAGTGTTGAGGATACTATTCTTAGACTTGACCAATTATTATTAATATTTTTGATTAATTAAATGTCAGACAATAATTGGAAAATAAAAAAATCAAGAATCATATTCTAATGGATGAACCTATAGCACTAAAACATATTGAGTTAGAAAAATGATGCAGGTTGGTTATTGTTGATCGGCTAATAAAGCTAGCTCACTTTTTACCATTTAGATGTGGTTCTACTCTTGAAATAATATCAAAAAGGTATATAATGAATTGTTAAACGACATGGGTATACCTAAGATCAAGATTTTCTTTTTACGTCTAGATTTTGGGGTAGTGTACGTCAAGCATTAGGTACAAAATTATATTTTAGTACATCATTTCATCCACAAACAGATGGGCAATAAGAGAGAACTATTCCAACTCTAGAGGATATGCTTCGTGCTTGTGTTCTTGAATTTAAAGGTTCTTGGGATGAACACATTGCGTCGATGGAATTAGCATATAATAATCAACATCATAGCAGCATTAGTATGTTGGGATGAAAAGGGGATGCGATTATTGGAAGGTCCATATTTGGTTCAAGATACGATTGAAAAAAGTGAAAATAGTTAAAAGTAAGTTAAAAACAGCCCAAGATACGCAAAATAGTTATCTTGATCAATATAGACATGAAATGGAATATGAAGTTGGCAATAAAGTATTTCTTCATGTCTTCTTCTCAAATTTGGAAAGAAAGGTAAAATGGGTCCCCGTTACATTGACCCATATGAAATACTTGAAAAGGTTGGACCATTAGTATTTCGACTTGCCTTGCCACCTGAATTGTCCCATTCATAATGACTTCCATGTTAGTATATAAAGCTTCGTCTGGTCGGACCGTCGCATGTTCTTGAAATCAACCATTGAAATTGCTAATAGTTTGAGTTACATGAAAGAACCAGTTGAAATATTGTGGTACAAAGTAATACAACTTAAAAAACAAGAGTGATTTCGATGGTAAAAGTGTTTTAGAAGAATCATTCTAAACAAGAAGCTATATGAGAAATAGGACAACATATGATGGAAGAACATACGTGGTTATTTACTAATGGAGAAAAAATTTCGAGGACGAAATTTTTTGAAGGGAAAGGAAAATTGTCATAATCCAAAATTTTTGCATTTTAATTATGAGGATTAATCATTCATAATCAAATTACATGAATTTTGGTATTTCATATTCACATTAAAATGCATACAAAATAAGTTAAAAAAAAAACAAAGAAATACGATATATAGAGTTATATACAATACAAATATATATATAGATATTATATAGTGTAATTGATAAGTGTATTTTTATGCATGTTTTATGTGTGTATTTGAGTAGAAATTGAGTTATTTTGTTGTTAGTTTCATTAGTTTTTGATTGTACATTGTTTATACTCTTGTGGGGTGCTTTTATTGGTGTAGGTTGACCATTCGGGGCTAATTTTGGTGAATTTCGGACCATGGATTCATGTCAAAACATACCGGGGAGTTTAAGGATGCAAAACGCTCGAAATTCCAAGCCAAACGCGTCATTTCGGGGCCTTTTTGGTCCAACACGGGCGGGGTGTCGGGCAACACGGCCGTGTTCACGGAGCCAAAAACTCGAAATTTTTGCACAAAATGACCTCTCAACACGGCCTGGCCGTGTTCCCCAACACGGCCGTGTCCTGGAACACGGCCTGGCCGTGTGTTAGGAAACGCGCACGCCATGTCGGCGAGTGCCTGAACAATTAAACAACACGGCCTGGCCGTGTCGGGCGACACTGGGCGTGTCCGGGACCCCTTTTGCAACTTTTCCATGTGAAAATGATGGAAAACTCACCTACCAAGCCTTTTGACCACTTTTATACACCTTTAACACCCAATTTTGCTTTGCAACATGTCCCCATATTCCCTCAATCATCATGTGTATACAATGATTCAACCAACTCAACCATGAATGTGCACACAATGATTCAACCAACAAGCATGGAAATGGGGCATTTGTTAATATTGTATTTCACAAGATGGTGCTTATAAAAGCCAAGAGTTTGAGTTGGAAAATGATTCATGTAATATTCATTCATTGATATACATAGAAATCAGATTATAGGGATGAAAGTTCATATTTTGGAGAGGAGAAACACATATTGTAGTGAGGAAGAGAGTTAGAAGGCTTGGATCACCATGGGGAGGCGCTAAGGCACAAGGATTGAAGATCGCTCGGAGAAGAAGATGAACTCCACCACTTCATCATCATACTTCCAACAGGGGAGTCTTATGTTGGTTTTGGAAGTTTTAACTTCAAGTATTCATGTTGATTTCGAAAGAAACTTCTTGTTTAATTGTTGTTTTCATTCTCAAATCCATCATGAGTTAAATCGCTAGTGTTTGAATGTGATGAACCCTAGAACTTATTTGTGATCATTGGTTTGAATGTTTTAATATATTTTCTTATGTTTTTATGCGAGTCACTTATGTTATGCTTGTTTATTCGAATTGGTATATGCGCAATATTGATTTGAAGTTTATTTTTCACCGAAATCGAGAGATTCATGGTGAAATAGAACCAACATAAGTGAAAGGAGTTGCATGCAATCCTAGATATAGGGACGACATAAATCTTCCTGGATTAGGGTCAAACCTAATATGGGAATTCACAAATCGTTAATGCAATCTTGGGGTTTTAACTAGAAAGAGATTTCGATTAATCAACTTGAGGTTAGGAGTTTTTCGCCTTGAGAAAGGGTTTAACTTAATTTAGGAATGCCTACGGTCCATGAAGCATGAAAATATGTTAAGGGATGGTTAAAACTTAAGGGTTATGGTTGTATTTATTTTGGTAAAATCACAAAAGACGTTCTAGAGGATTCACATTCAAGCACATTTATATCCAACATTTTCCAATCCGAGTGTATCCGATATCTTTCGTGTTCTTAGTTGCCTCTTCCACTTTTATTTGATTTTGTTTTATTTTATTTTGCAACAAACTATTTGGCGACGAATTTGTAGGCTAGATAATAAAAAGACGGTAATTACTAGTAATCATAGTCCTCGTGGGAATGACACTCGATACTCGATTAGCTTTACTATAAAACGATAGGTGCACTTGCCTACGGTTTTAAAGGTAGCTTTTGAGCCATCAAGTTTTTGGCGCCGTTGCCGGGGATTATGATATTAGGAACACCTTATTTTTATTAATCTAGTCATTTTTTTTATTAATTTGTTTTTCTTGTTTGGGCGAGAATGTGAAACTCGTCGCGAATCGAAACTTTACTTGGTAATATTGTGACCAATTCGCGCGACAAACCTCCACAATAAGGTGATGTAGTCGATTATACGACTATAAAGAAAGCGGCCCGGAGGAGGCAACCCGATAGTTCAACATTTTTCTATTTTTTTATTAAATAATAGGTTGTTAGTGAGTCATGAGTCAATAATTGGATGTATGGTGGGTGTTGGTATCACCTCTATCTTACTTGAGCAAATTTGAGCTTTCACGGTATTCGAGTTTTGTTGCAAATTCTTATTAGGTATGCATATGCCCGTGAAGACCCAAGATTGAACAACCCAATGATCTATCCAAATCGATTTCACTCTGCAGATAAAATCGTTTCTTTCCTTTTTTTTTTTTTTTAGTTTGTTGTTTTTGTGTGTTTTTGTTTGTATGTTCATCTCTTTCTTTCACATTGAGGACAATGTGAATCTTTAAGTTGGAGGTGGATGTGATTGCATGCTTGTTAGAATTTTTCTTTGGAATGCTTGTGTGTTTGCTATTTATTTTGAATTTTTTTATGGAAGATATAATTTTTCAAGGAAACAAATTGAATATTTGTTAGTCAATAACTTGGCCCCATTACGCATAAATTAGCTTTATAATTTGTATTTTTTAAATGCAAAGCAATTGATTGTCTTGAATAGATTGACATGGATGTGGGTTGAATTTAGGCGAGACTTCTAACACTACGATACTTGATTTGTTAAGACATATGTGACGATTCTTAGCGCTATGAAAGTCCGAGAACTCATGATTTAGTAGTGGTTAACTAGTTGTTAAACCAAGCTTGTAAAAAAAAAAAAATGAAGAAAAAACGGACCAATCGAGGTTATACTCCTCTATTTGTTGTTGCTTAGTAACTAGGAGCATTCATGAGCCCCATGTTTGTCTTTTTACGTAAAACGGCGACACAAATATGAGTATGGGAAACCACCCTAGGAGTGTTTGAACGAAAATTCAAAATTTAAACCTAGTGGAAGCATGCCTCGAACATGTCCTAAAAAAAAAAAAAAGAATGTATATTGCTTGCATTTCTCATTCCAATAAAGTTCAAAAGCTTGGTTACATGACTAATAGACTAACTACAAAAATATATTGAGTTCTTGTATTTTCATGGTATTATTGGATTGAAGTTATTCATAACTATCGATATCATGGAGTGATGATTTCAAGT